>OZ017738.1:437253304-437853304 GCA_963969285.1 Odontomyia ornata | reverse complement strand
TCGATAAATCATACTATTACTAACAAAGTTGAGTGAATTACGACTTCTCACGTATTTATTGTTGTTGTACTCATCAAGACCTACATTCTTGATTTATTTCAGATTTTTCGGATCACAGGTGTCCAATCGCTAGGGGGGGGGGGACACCAATTTTTCGTGTATTTCCCCTCCCCGTGCGCCCCTCGAAGCAAACTTTGCTAAACTAAGACCTGTTTTGAAAAGTTCACATCAAGACCAATGAAATTTTTTTTTTTCGGGGGGTCACTCCCCTATTTGGGGAGACCCCCCTTAAATACCTTATAAATTTTTTTTGTAGTTGACCTTTGAAGAGAACACCACTTTACACCTACATACAAAATTTGATGTTTCTAGCTTAAGTAGTTTCTGAGAAAAGCTGCTGTGACACACGGACGGACGGACGGACGGACAGACAGACGGACAGACAGGACGCGATTTTAGTAGGGTTTTGTAAAATTATTTTACAAAACCCTAAAAATGCATTCGAATACATTCTTGATGTTAGCGTAAACTGTAACTCTTATCTGAGATTCTCTTAGTAACGTAAAATAAATTTTAACAATCTGGAATGGGCGTACCAGCTGGTGATATGAACAGCTTGTGTGTATGTGTTTACGGAGAAACAAGGAAAAACCTGTAATGAACAACATAATAAAGGCAAAGTCGAGACGCAACACAAACATATAAATGTAATATTATATAAACAAAATGTACAGGTGTCAACTGATGAAGTTGGAAAAAGTTGAGAAGATGAGAACGCATGGGTGGGATTTGTGATTACGGGGAGTCGGTAGTTGATCTGCTTAGGAGTTGGATGTTGCCTTTGTTCGGTTCGGAGAGGAGGTGCGTGGGGATCTGAAATACGAGTACGATAAGATAGAAATTGATGAAAAATATTTTCGCGCTTCGGGGTAAATTTGCAAAGTGGTGTTCATCCGATTGTGATTTAAAGTGACTTCATGCCTAAAAGTTCGGATCGCCACTTGTATGTGGAAACGTATTTAAATAGAAAAGCTTCATCATAACCATACATAATTGCTTGATGGATCGTTGAAACGGGGTGGCAAACGGGATCCTTATGAAGTGGAAGTAAACGTGAGGGCGCTTCTGATTTAGCGTGAAAATTTCGAAACAAAATTTGTCGCATTGAACCCTTCCGGGGAGTTTTTGGTTTCATGGGGGTGGATCGTGAAGCTCGGAAGGGAGAAAAATAAGAAAGAGAAAAAGAGTGTGGTGCGATTTTACGATGTGTTGATGGAATTTCTCCCAAATTGCTCTTTGGTAGAACTGCTCTAGTACTAGTTCCAGGCATAGATGCTCTGCAATTTCCTAAAATGCTGTGATGCTACTTTGTTTTCATCGATTAGGGAAATCGGTTCGTGTGAAATCGTTGGTGTTAAAGTACCGCGCATGTTCCAATGCAAGTTCGGAAACTCCTCCACAATTTTCTGTTAAAAGAAGCGTGCACACAGAGATGAATCATAAGAATACAACCAAAATGATTATTGTGTGACACAGACCCCGGCATATAATTGCATTTCATAAATGAAGTAAGCAATTATGTCGTAACTTACAATTTCCCTTTGCCAACTGCAATTGAACGTTCGTGTATTAGTAAATGTGTAAATATCAACTACGATGAAATGTTGCGAGCGGCAGAAATCTTTCTCCATGTGCAACAAAACTGATTGTAAATTGTCGCAGGTGATTCAAGGCCTGGGAAAATCGTTTGCATCCTGAATACATACACATCCTATTATGATATTGAACAAAGTTTCCACCAGCATGGAAGGCCGCGTGTTATAGACATTGATATAATTGTCAATAAATTGAATGCTAATTTAAACGCCGATGAGGTTTCATATCTATTATACAAACTGAGCTTGATGGAAGAGACTTCTAACACTTTGCCTGCGAAGGGGCAGACTATGTTTCGATCCCTCCTTGAAAATAATCACATTGACGAACTGTTAAATTTATTGGATTATCGATTATTTGGGGATCATCATGCAGCAAATCTTTTGTCGGATGAATTAGTCGAGGATGTGGATTTCTATGCAGCAGCAAAAACTTAGCCACGTGGTGTTCATTTAAAAATAATTCACAAAAGTTTAGCTTTCAGGACTGCCCACCCCATCAACGAGCGCTCGTCGAGGAGGATGGGTAAGTACCCTTATTATTGCTTTTAAATTTTTATACACCTTTCAATTTTTATATACATTTTTTTAAATTATTCATGTATACAGTTTTTTTTTAAATTTTCTAAAATATATATTTTTAAATTATTTAATGAAGATTTAATACGGGCTTTCAAAAAAAAGGAAATTTCACAAGGACAAAAGGTGACATATTTTATAAAAAAAAAGAAGAGAGAGGAAATTGGTCTCTTATATCTACCTTCCTGGAATCATACTTCTGTTCCCTTGTGTTTCTTTTAGTGCTTTCCATTTATGTTTACTTTCAATTTAAAAAGATGGGGTTTACTGGGAGTTTGAAAATCGTTAAGGGCCTTCCATAAAACATCTGAAATTGTATTTCGATAGTTAGAGAACTATAATGTTTGTAGAGTTTTCATGGAAAATTGAAATAATAATAATGGATTGTTAGATTAGAACACCGGTCTTTTCATTTTGTCCTGTCTACCCGAGTATAAGACCCGGTACGGTGGAAGGCTTTTCCCGCTTTTGCGGGTTGAGTGGTCTCTAGTCAAAGTGCCTTTTTATAGCCTAGGGTTATGTGATCGGATTGCATAACTTAATGACATAAATTGGTCACCGGTATATTTCTTTTCTGATGGGAAGGCTCATGCGGGTTATGTTGGTATGAGTTTTCCACTCAAGAGGGAAATATATGGCCTCTGCAACATTTTTGGATCTTGATCCGGTTGGGCGGGTGCAAGGGGGCACCACCACCATCCAGCTGCTCCTCTTATTTGTGGGCCATGAGAATTGTTGGGTAACGACGAGGTTCCCCTAAGTCCGTCTGTTTTGGCTTGTTTCAACTTGTTCTTTGAACAGGCAATTCCTTCCTTTTTGTAGCTACCTACAATTTTTCGACTTTAGTCGTCCTTTCTTTAGAGACCCAAGAATGAGAAATTCTATTGTAGTGGGTCCTTGTGCTGGAGAAATGAACCCGCCCCACGACACCGCAATGCTAGCCCATCAGCGCATTCACGCGTCCCCAGACAAGGGCATTCTCGGCAGATATTAACATCTTCTGTCGCCGAGGCAGCAGACCATTGCTGCAGTCCTTCACGGACACACTTACCTATTCACTACAATCCGTATAAAAGTATAACCCTTCGTTACCTACAAGCGACACAAAAATATTTTCGGGTAATTTCAACGCTAAGTTTGGAAATGAGCTATCTCATCGGGGAACGACTAGAGGTTATAGCCTCCATGATGATACAAATGACAATAGTCAGCGCCGCAGAAATCTAGTCATACGCTTGACTTGCTTCCCACATCGACCCATACATAAAATGTCTTTGGTATCACCGGATGACAACCTACAAAACCAGATCGGCCATATTCTGATCCAACAACGTTGGGCCTCGAGCATACTTGACGTCCGTACATACCGAGTTTACTTGATCAAACTAACCTATCAAAACGTGTATTTGGTGAAGACTAGCCTTCTACAAAAATTCGACATTGAAAGGTTTCAAACGGCGTCTTCTGCAATAAATTTCATGGAGATCCTCGACAACCAGCTGGCTCCCATCTTATCAGACACACCGCTTAAAATAAGCAACAATGATCTGCGGGTGGAAGTGAACGCGGCGATTAAGACTATGACAGAACAGATGATTGGATATCAAGCCCAGTGCAAGAGAAATGATTGGTTCGATGATGAATTCCAGGATGCGTTTGATAAGAAGAATCAGGGTATAAAAGTTATTCAAGTAGGGCAACCAGAACGGAGAGAGAACTATATGAAAACCTCAGAAAAGTAGCGAACAAGATAATTAAAATTCATAGAAGAAAATACCATGACAAACAATTGTGAAGTATCGATATAAGTCTAATGAGCAACGAAAACAGACAAGCATACAAAATATTGAACAGCTTGAAACGTAGTTATCAGCCCAGAAACACGCTCCATCGTGACGGCATACACAAAAGCATCGCCAATGAAATCAGCATCAAAGAAATATGGGCGTCATATTTAAAGAACTTCCTAAATTCTCCGCACAGCTCCAGAAGGTTAGAGCCTATGGATATTTCCGGAAAGCTTCCATTTGCCCCATCACCTCTGGATGAATTTTGTTCCACCATCAAGCGCAAAAGAATAATAAAGTACCGGGCATCGATAAGATTCCAGTGGAGCTCATTAAATATGGTGGCAGTGATGTTCAGAAATCCATCCATAAAGTCATCCAGCATATTCGGCAACATGAACATGTGTGCAACGAGTGAAGCCAATCCACAAAAAAGATGACAAGTTACAGCACGAAAACTATAGATAGAAATCTGTGATAAGACTTATGCTCTGCTATAGGTGTGGTACATGAACCCTAATTCAAGTATCGAGCGTTGGGTCCTGAGGTGGATAATTGGAGTGAACCTAGATGGAGACTAATGGTGAATTTGAAGCAACTATGAGATGTTTAAAATTTTTGTTGAGCTGGAGATCGGAACGATTGTAAAACAGCGGAAGCTGTAATGAGTTGGCTATGTGAGTCTTGTGGAGAGTTAACAGCTACCCAAAAAGTGATTCGTTAAAGAAGTGAAAGGCGGGGACCAGTGAGGAAACCGAGGGAATGCTGGTCTGACTCGTATGACGCAGACAGTTTATCACTGCTCGGATTTCGCAATTGGAGAACGCGGTCAATGTGCCCAGACAGTTGGAGACGCTTGTTGCAGGAAGCTAAGGACCAAAATTGTATGTGCCTCCTCCACCCTTTGCGATCAGACACCTTTGAGCCAAAAAATTTGAAAATCATCACGGATGTGGGTCTGTATGAGTACAAGGGTAACAAATACCTCAAATATCGAAATTGACCCAACTTTGTTAATAAAAGTATGATTTTTAGATTTTACATATTCACTCATGAAATCCAAATGGAAGGCATTTACGCCCGCCGAGTCTGGCAGTGTGGGACTCCCATGGAGGATACCCTTGGACTACCCACTAAACACCTCCCCTGTCAATCTGAGAACCTAGCCTGGACCCGTTTGACACATTACTTCGGGCCAGGTCTCGTTTTGTTACGCCGTGGGGCGCCTTCAAGCTGGGGAGTCCCTTTCCTAGCGGGAGGGGAGAGGGGAAGAGGAAATGCCAGAAGAGCGATCCCCCAGCCCCAGCACCTCCGGCTGCTGCGAGTCCCTTTTATCTTTTAGGACTGCCCGAGCATAATGTGCCACCTGGTTCCATTTGTCAACCGATTCGAGCATCACCGCAACTATATTATCCGGGGTGAGCTCTCCCGTCTCCCCGTAGAGTTCCCTTCGCAGCCTGGCCCGTTTGGTACATGCAAAAAATGTGTGATAGGCATTGTCCTCCTCTCCTGGGCAAAACCGACAATCGGAAGACCGTGACTTACCGATCTTGTGCAGGTAAGACTGAAAACACCCGTGCCCGCTCAAAAGCTGGGTCAGATAGAAGGCAGTCTCACCATGCCCTCGATTTAGCCACAATCTCACATCCGGGATGAGGCGCGCAGTCCACCTTCCCTTCGTGCAATTCCTCCAAGACTGCTGCCAATCGTTGAGCGAGCGTTGTCTCTCCTCGCGGACAACCATCTCCCTCGCATCACCGTTTCGGCGCAGGTAAATAGCGCGGCGCTCTCTAGCAAGGAGGGCGACAGGTATCACGCCTGCAATCACTCTCACCGCCGAGTTGGAGACTGTTGGATACGAAGATGCAATTCTCAGTGCTCCTCTTCTCTGTACCTGTGCCAATCGTTTTCGGTATACCTCCTTGCTGAGAGCGTCGCCCCATACCTCTGCTCCGTACAGTAGCACTGACCCTACAGCACTCATCAAGAGGCCTCTTCTTGATGGGCTGGGTCCCCCTACGTTGGCCATAAGTCGACTCAGGGCTGATATTCCCAAAGCAGCCTTCTCAGCCGTTGCCATGATTTGCTCAGAGAAACTCATCTTCGAGTCAATCAGTAGCCCCAGGTACTTCACTGCTGGCTTCGATTCGATTTGTATATCTCCAATACTGATCATCCTTACTCTAGGGATTCTTTTTTTTGTTAAGATGACCACTTCGGTTTTCTCCAGTGCTAAACTGAGCCCACGAGCAGTCATTCAGTCCCTCACTCGGCGCATTAGCATACCTAGCCTAAGTTTCGCTTGTTCAACGGTGCGTCCGGCGACCAGAGCCGCAACATCATCCGCATAGCCGACCAAGTGCGACTCATCTGGCATCTCAAGTCTCAGTAGCCCGTCGTAAGACACGTTCCACAGGTCCGGACCAAGGATAGATCCCTGGACAACACCCGATGTAATTTCCATCCTTCGTTGGCCCTGTGTCGTGTCATAGAGCAGGCTTCGGTCCTTAAGGTAGTTCCTCAAAAGCCGCATTCGATATTCTGGAACTTGAAAAGAGTTTTCCAGCGTGTCCAGAATATCCACCCATCTAGCGGAGTTGAAGGCATAATTGACGTCGAGTGTCACCACCAGGACGATCCGTCGCTTGGTGCGACTATATGCCTCTGCCTTTTGGACCGCGTTCACCACCTCTGCAATCACATCAATGGTAGAACGTCCTGCTCTAAAGCCGTTCTGCCGAGGAGATAGGTCCCCAGCAGCACGAATCGCGTCAGTGAGTCTTCCCTTGATGAGTTTCTCTAGCACTTTCCCAGCCGTGTCTAGCATGCATAACGGGCGGTATGCAGACGGCGATTCGGGATTTCCCTTCCCCTTGCTGACCAGCACGAGCCTCGCCACCTTCCATCGTACCGGGAAAACCCCGTCCCGTAGGCAAGCGTTGAATGTGCTGAGCAGCAAGTCAGGACAATGGTGATAGACGAGCTGCAAAACCTCAGCTGGAACACCATCTGGACCTGGAGCCTTCCTCGCTTTCAGGGAGAGGACTGCCTCCTCCAGTTCTAGCTGTGTGAAGAGTGGGCACTCGACTGCTGTTTCACCATGGACAGCGTTACACGGACGGGATGGGCGGGGAAGAGTCCCCGCATTATCGCGTCCATCCTTTCTGCATCATGTATACAAGGCTTTCGTAGGGCACCAAGTTTCCCCATGACCAGCTTGTAGCCAAGGCCCCACGGATCCCTATTTACATCGTCCACGTGGTCTTGCCAGCATCGGGCCTTGCTCTTGTTAATAAGCCTGCGAAGATATTTCCTGCCGAACCTATATGCTGCTAGCCTAGTGTCTGCCTCCTCCCGCGTTCGCGCCCGCTGGGCCTCTCGCCGAAGTTTGTGACACTCGCTTCTTTGTTCGGCGATCTCGTTTGACCACCAGTATACTGGAGGCTTACCGTGTCGGGGTCTCCGACGGGGCATGGAAGACTCGCAAGCAGCTATGATGGTACTCATAGTTGAGTTCACCAAGTCCTTGGCTGTAGGCCCTCCACCCCCTGGCGGAGCTCCCAGCAACGGTGCGCCTGCCGTAAGCGCGTCAGCGAACCTCTCAACGTCCATCCTCCCAGTTCTCCATCCGAGGATTGAAGTTTGGGCATATGCACGCAGAGTGGCACTGTCGTGAATCTCAACCGCTATATACTGGTGATCACTAGCCGAGTAGTCTTCTAGTACTCGCCAGTTGTGTACTCTAGGTACCAGGGACTCCGAAGCGAGTGTCACATCGGGTATGGTTCCTACGCAACCCCAGCGGCGGAAAGTAGGGGTGTTACCAGTATTTAGGACAAAAAGCGCTGTTCTAGCCGCCATGTCCAAGATTTGCTTTCCCCTTGGGTCGGATTGTGGCATACCCCATTCAATGGCTCTAGCGTTGAAGTCTCCTCCGACCAGCATGTGGCCCTCTGTGTTCGAGACAGCGTCCTCCAGGGCATCGAGTTTGGTTCGAAAAGATCGCATTGCCTCGTTAGGCGTCAGATAAACACTGAAATATGTTATCCCTGAACACCGCACCCACACAAAACCATCCCCGCGTCCATGGCCCTGCACCTGAAGGCGGGCGCTCTCTCGAACCCAGATGGCCGAGGTACTAGATTTGTCAGGGTACCACGCTTGCGAGTCCTTGTTATGATGTCACTCGCTCAGCAACAGGAGGTCAGCTTTCTTATCCCTCGCAAACTGCTCAAGTAGGTCCTGGGCGTTTGTGCTTTGGTGCAAATTGACCTGCAGGATATGGATCATTTGAGTATCGATTTGGCTTTAGTTAGGGCCTCCTTGAAAACCCAGCATCTCCCTGTCCCCGGCTCATGTTTGAGGTCGCCGGGTGCTAGCTTAGCATCCTTGCAAAGAATGCATAGGGATCGCACTTCTCCGTATCCTGCAGATCACCCAACCTATCTTAATTGCCCTTCGCTAGGATTTGCTGGGCGTCTTTATCAGCTAGTTTGACAATAGCCATGCGTTGCCCCTTTGTGTTTTGACGTGTCAATCTTGTCTTGACTTCACTTAAGCTGCAACTCCCTCCTAATGGCATCCTCTACTTCAGCTTTGTCCGTGACGCAGTCGAGGTCTGGCCATTGGTTCGAGCGAGGCAACCGTTGCCGCATCTCCAAGAACCTTTTGAACCGCGTCACGGAATGCATCTTTGTTTGTGGCCCCTGGCCCGAATTCCACCAGCAAGCCACCGGTCCGGGTTGGTCGAACTGCTTTGATGGCAGTTTTGGTGTCGTCTGGCTTGACCGCTCCTTTAATTTCACGGAGGACATCTGCGTAGGTTCGGCCCTTAGTGGGTTTAATAAGCAGTGCCTCTCGCAAGGGTTTGCGCCGCGGTTTGCTTTTTGTTTTCTGCGGTATATCGGGGGGTTCTTTGTTCTTTTCGTGGTTGAGCTCTTTGTCTGTTTTTTCTAGGAGTAGCTTTTTGGCTGCTTTTTTCGCTGCCTTGTTTCGCACCACATGAAACTCCTCGCCTGGAATGTCAACTTCGTTTATGGTCTCGTCCTTCCTCGTTTTCTCACGGTCGCTTCCAATTGGGCTACCGGCCATTCTTTTGCTGCTAGGACCCACTGATGCCTCGAGGGAGAGCGTGTCTTTTTGGTGCTTTTCGGTTGTAAGCCACCTCCGCCTGTAGTGCGTTATGCGGCCAAAAAGCTCCTCCAGTTCAAGAATGCCATTCTTGACACTCTTGCCTATGTTTTCCTGCACTTCGCAGGCAGCCCTCAGTTGTTTGACGATAGTCCCCGCTTTCCGAGTAAGCCGCTCCTCTTCGGCGCGGTCAAGGGTGATTGTGTTATTTGGCGCAAACTCTTGGGAGAGGCCCCCGTTTCCTAGCCCTTTTGCTTCTATCGCTTGGGTCGCGTTTGAAGTGGCGTCGGCCAACGGCAAAACTTCTCCCTCCCCGAGTCTTACGCTGACCTCTGTTGGTGTCGCAGCTTGATCCGGATTGTGTACGTCTTGCACTGGACGCTTCGGGGTGCGCATAGTCCTTCTACTGCGCCCAAAGGCCGCAATGATGCCAGGTTGCACAACGCACTCTGCCTTCTTTCGTTCGTTAGTCCGTCTGTGGTCTGTCTCCGATGATTTAACCTGTGATGTTGACTTTGACAGAGTTTCTGGGGTTTGCTGCCTCCCCCCGCAATCGGTGACTTGTTTTATTGGTGTTCTTGCCAACAGCGGTTTTTGCCTGAAAGGGTTCTCCATGCTAGCGTCCTATTTGCTTGTAGTTATATCTGTTTCAGAAGCCAAGTTCACCACTTCTATAACATTGCAGTCGCTGGATGACGACGGCCGGGAGCCTGCCCGCTCACTACCCTCTGCCGCCGGTACTGGGGATCCGACCCCCTTCACCGTAATTTGGTTCCCCTTGTGGACCTGCATGATTTGGTTTTCTGTCTGGGTTTCCGTTCCCATAGCATTTTACCTACTGCCAGGATATATGGATAATTGATGACGCCATATATTTCGTCATGTCACAGTGAAGATCATTGACACTCAAGTATTTGTCCTGAGACTCTCTCTTCACTGCCGACCATTGTCCGCGGCTGCTTATTGGTTATTCGCAGCGAACGTTTCGAGAAAGGTCTTCCCCTATCCGCAACCCTGGGGACGCGTTTGGTTCCCCGGTCTGAGGGCACTATCGATAAATCGATAACCAACCAACTTCTTAAAATTTTGCGATTATTTAGACTAATATAAGGTCTTTGCCTATACAAAACTTTATGAAAATCGGATTATAAACAAGTGAGTTATAGCCATTTCAGTTGTATGCAATTACAACAACAATAATACCTGTTGATGGTTTACATATTTCTTCCGATTTTCATGAAAATTTTAAGGAATAGTGTTCAATTTGAATGTTTTCAATCGGCCAAGGATTTAAAAAATTATTTAAGCTGCTACAAAATAACAACTGTATTGTGCTTATAAAAGAAACTCTGCATCTTTTACCTAAATTTGAACGATTTCTTATCCAACTATTGGATGAATAATTCAAGTTATCGATTCACGCTTTTAGAAAACTTGTTTCGAACCCTAGAAAAGTTACAAAGACCTTGTGGTAGGAGCACTCTCCTGCTTACGCCACTTGTTCTTAAAAAGCCGACCGGCCTTGCATTTTTAAGTGAGCAGACGTGTGTCGACTCCTTTGAGTAATCTTCAACGTGTGAAGGATGCGTGGAAATGAATGACTTTATAAAGGCGTAGGATAGGTTAGGCAGGTAGGCCTTAGGTTAGTCCAGGTAGAGGGATATTAGGCTTTTGTCTTTTGGGTAGTTGGATGTCCGTTTGTTCTGGTTTGTCTTGCTTCTGCTATCGTCAAAGGGTGTGATCTAGTACTGAGAAAATCGCTTCTGAATTTGTAATAAGTTGTTTCTCGATAATATTACGGTCTGTTCTTCTATTTTTATACATGTATTTCAAGCCTTTCTAAGATCTCAAGTCTCGGTCTTTTCCTTTGTTTGTATAATATTGTCATGAAGTTTGTCATAGCGTCAGGCTTAGGTGCGGGGCTTTGTAGTTGCGTGGCGTAATTTCAGTCTCCCTTGTTGTATAAGAAATATTGTAAGAGCTCTTTATATCTAGTCGTTAGTTTGCGTATTGTTCTTCCTATGTATACCGTATCGCAGTGCTTGTATGTCAGTTTGTATATGCCGCTGCTGTCATGAATTGGTATATCATTCAGTTTGGTTTTAGTTTGTTTTCAATATTTCTTAGTTTTAAATGCTGTTTGCAAATTGTATTTCTTAAGAAAGTTTGATAGTTTATAAGTCTCTTTGCCTACGTATGTTAATGAAATTCACTGTTGGTCGTTTTAGTGCATTTCAGTTAGTTGGCGTTCCTGTTTTTTTTTATACCCTACCATGCGTATGTCGATGTCACGTTGTTCGTATCCATTGTTACTAGCTATTCTGTAAGTATTATTTATTTCGTTGAAGTCGTTAGCTGGAGTCATAGGGATAGAATTAAGTCTCTGCACCATTGATCTGTACGTCGCTAGTTTATGTTGTGCGGAGTGTTTAAATATTATGTGTATGGTATGATGAGTTGTGGTTGGTTTTCTGTATATCTTATAGTCTAATCAAGTTTTTTTTCGCGAGTCATGAGTGAACAATGATAAAACAGTCATCCATATATGGTTTGTAAAATATCACATTAAATATGTCGAATATTTTGGGTATAAATACTTCATATTTCTCAATGTGTGCGTTTAACGCTTGGTTTAGTATCACTTCAAAAGCCTTTCAGTGAATTGACTGAATAGCAGATTTTAAAACACAATAATTCTTTCCCTTTCTTCAAAACTCGCGGGCTTCAGCTTTTTTCCCTATTTTCAAAATAAATGATTTGTTGAGCGTATGCAATAATTTCAAATGGCAATCTCTGGCAAATGTCAGAATACTATATTAGGAATGCTTTCAATAGCACTTGATTTCGTACTGTCTATTTTTCCAAACATGAAACGTATTTCCTGGTACTTTTCAAAATAATCAAGAAAACTACTTATTGGTATGGGGTCAGAAGTCAATGCTTCATTAAATAAGAAATCATGGACTTTTATTTTGACAGTTTCAGAAAGAAATTGTCCCTTTCTCTGTGTTACTATTCAAAATAAGCTCCGATTAGGGTGAATTTATGTAAGTTAGCACTAAAAACGCTATTTTCTATTTTACGGCTAAGCTTTGAGGTTACTTAGTTTTGCTTACTCTGAATATCAAATTTCAATTGATGCAATACCGAGCCGCACTTGACTAAATTTTTGCGATTAAGTAAAACTATAATGTAAGGAAGAAGTTTTAACCACTTATTTGTAAAACAACTAAGTGCAGTATCACTTAAAGCAAGGCCACACAACATTTTTTTTTTGTAAACTCAGCTGAGTAGGTTGCTTCCAATACATACCCCATATCATAGTAAACGCTAGCAGTAACAATCGCCAAAGGTAACATGGCCCAACGTGTGCTTCGTTTGCACTCAATTTATTTGAAGAAGATAAAAAATTGCGTAGGAAGCCGACAAGGGCTGACTATCTCTTTCATGCATACATGTCACTAGCGAAATGACTATCACACAATTTTCCTCATCAGATTTGAAACGCATCGCTGACACAGCGGTTCTATGAATAAGATAGTTGGTAACTCCTAAACAAAAATATTCAAAGCTGATCGTTTTATTGCAAACTCGATTTGAGCCATCGCCAATGAAATTGTGTGAACAATCATCGAAGTTGGACATATTACCTTCTTTTCACGCTGGGAGGCAATATCGTGCCGCTGCATATCACTACCAAATCATTCAGGTTGATTTTTCACCACAGCAGGTGCAAGCAATCGTTTTTGTGACATTTTCGCACTTCCAAAGAGGAAATTGTATAGCGAAAAGAACAGATCCGTACAGGCCTTAACCACGTTTGACGAACAGGAATTACTACAAACGGTTAGGAGTCACTACGAGTAGGAACCATATACTACGAGGGAGTATAGAAATATCAATTTGCATCGATGACGCCAAAGTTCAAATCGTACAAGTGTGCGATGATTATTATTATTATCAGTCAACCGCATTCAGCACATTCAGCTCGTAAGTAGAATCTAGCTCGCCAAGTAGAATCTATTTTGAGTAGAATAAAAGTGAGGGGAACCATCCCCGCAAATGAGAAAAACAACTTCTGAAGCGTGTCGAACTCTGAATAAAATTTCCCGTTGGATGAAGAGTGGCCATTAACCGAGGCTATTTAAGACCGGAGAGTTGGCGCACTTTCTTCTTTTTCTTTGGTACTTTTGCAGATATACGAGACGAGCGATAATCATTGGATATTCTTTCAACTAGTTCAAGAGTGGAAGTTTATAGTATGTCGACGAGTGAGAATCAACCAAAAGTATGGGAATGTGCCAGTGATTGAGCAATTGGAAGCAATTTTGTAAACTTGAAGTGACAACGTTGGAGAAGTTCCTGCAGGAGGAAAAGTTTGCTTGTGTCTGTAGTGGAAGCGGAAAAAGCCGTCGCTGATTAGTATAGGGAGTAGAATAAACCAAGTGACTCTCATTCATTTTTTTAAATAGACAATTTTGAGTCGAGGAAATAGATGATTTTAATTCGAGGGAATGACTGGAGGATATAGCCACCACGATAGAAGCGCCTGATTGACTTTGCATGTATCAGAAATCTAATCATACGTTCAATTTACTTCCCACATCGACACATAAACAAAACGGCCTGGGTATCACCCGATGGCAGCACACAAAACCAGATTGACCATGTGCTGATTCCACAACGTTGAGCCTCAAGCATTCTTGACATACGTACATACCAAGGAGCGAATTGTAACTCAGATCATTACTTCATCAAATCAGCTTATCGATGCCATATGTCAAAGGTGTATTCAGCAAAGACCTGCTTTCTACGCGAATCCGACATCGAAACGCTCTAAATGGCGACTGTGTCAAAAAAACTCACGAAGACCCTCGACCATCAGCTAGCTCACATCCTATCAGATATATCGGTGAACGCAAGCAACGAGCAGCAAAAGTGGCAATTAAACCCATACCAAAACAGATGATTGGTTCGATGATGAGTGCCAGAGTGCGTTAAACAAAACCAATCAGGTGTACAAAGAACATGTAGGTAGGAAAACCAGGACGAACAGAGTACACTATGAAAATCTCAGAAGAGTAGCGAATAAGATAATCAGAAATAAGAAAAGAAAATACTATGACGATCAATTGAGAAGCATCGATGCAAGTCTGGTAAGCAACAACACAAGACAAACATACAAAGTCGTGAAAAGCATGAACCGTGGTTATCAGCCCAAGACCGTGCTCTGTCATGATGGCATCGGTAACATCATCGCTGATGGAAACAGGATTAAGGAAATATGGGCACTATATTTCATGAACTTTCTAAATCCTCTACACAGCTCCAAAAGATCGGAGCTTATAGATATCCTTGGAGAGCTTCCATTTGCCCCAACTATCTTGGATGAAGTTTGTTGCACAATCGAAGCCCAAAAGAATGATAAAGATTTGGTCATCGATGATCTTATAGGGGAGCTCATTAAATGCGGTGGCGGAGTTTTGCAGAAAGTCATCCATAAAATTATCCAGCACATTTGGCAACAAAAATATATGCCGAAAGAGTGCAGCTAATCAATTATATTCCCTATCCACAAAAAAGGTGACAAGCTACAGTATGAAAGCTATAGAGGTATATCACTGCTTTGTACGGTAAACAAAATATTTGCAATGATCTTAGAGAATAAAATCAAATCATGCACCAACAGTATTATTGGGGAGTATCAAGGTGGTTTTATAGCAGGTTGATTGATGATCGAACTCAAGGGCGGAGATATGAGGAAAATCTGGTCTAACTCGGTGGACGAAGACTGTTCATGGCTGCTAGCATTTTGAAATTAGAGGACAAGGTAGATAGTCTGAGACAGTTGGAGACACGTTTTGCAGAAAGTGAAGGTCCGCAAAGGGCTGTAGTGCTACGAAAAAAAAGAGGAGAAAAAGAAGACATCAACTGTTTAATCATTCATAATCATGTCAATGGTGTCATGGTCACTATCATGAAAAAGTACCTGCAGTTTCTATGAGAGAGAATCAATTTCGAATTTCAATCTAGCGTCAGCAATGCCAAAGTCTGACTAAGCCATGATCTATGACGGGCATTCAGATCACTGCCAAAAATTTGACAACTATGCACCCTATTCAACTTAAAAAAGGAATTTAAATCTTTTTTGAGTTTGTTACCGTTCCATCTAGCTGCATAGGCCAAGATAGGAGGAGTTTATCCCCACCTTGAAGTGGAATTTCGAAAGCGGACACTGTAAGGAATTCAAAATTTTTGAATTTAATTTTTTTCTATATTTTGGAGACAATAGAGTCTTCTCACCAAATCCCGCTGCTACCTCCCTTGTTACAGTTAATTCTATCATTTTTTATGAACTTAAAATCTTTGAACGCCATTGAGTGTCATAAATTAAGGCGAATTTCACTGGAAAACATAATGTTAGTATTTTACATAGCAATAAAAGGAGATAGTCACGTCAAAGTAGAGTTACAATAGAATTGACGTTGATCGAGATGAGACAAAGACCATCTATAGCAATATGACTGATTGTAAAATTATTTTAAAGCATGTTAACCTAGACGTTTCAATACGAAAATCACTTGTACAACTTGCTTGTTGATTCCTTCTGCTAAAGATTCGAGTGGTACAAAGAATTGTGAAGTAGCTCAGTATTGCTGTTCACATTATTATCAGCTGGTTTTCTAGTGGCGAGTGCTAGTGGTACCCCGGACTTGATTGAGCCAGAAGGTATAACACTGTAGTGCATTTGGTTTCGGCTGTGAAAATTTAATTTTGACATCCTGATATCCGCGGCATTCACAATATGATGCAAGTTAATTGAATATAGTGCAGCAAATACTCCATAACATTTCTTATGGCTATCTTAGCGAATTAACATTCTTTGGGGGCGTGTTTCATTGCAATCAACACATCGGTAGTGCATGACACAGTTAAAAACCAAATTGACAAATGTTTGACACTGACAGTATTAGTTGACCTCGTTCTTTGGAGATGTTCCAACCTCACCGCAATGAAGTTTTAGTACCTTACGTGATAGAAGACAATTGATATCTGCATCAACTAAAATGGTAAAATGTTGTTAACGGTAGATCCTCTAGTGCCAAAATTGTTTATATAAATAAATACAATCGCTGCTAATGCAACTTCCTTAGGCATATGAGGGAGATCGGCCGTACTATCTTCATTTTCCAGACGTTTCAACAGAAAAGTCTGATTTTTCTCAGTTTTTTGGAGTGTTGGTGAAGTACCAAACCACCCTAAAGCTCAAAGATTTTTTGTGTAATTTTTTCCTCTTTATTAATTTTATCTTTAGCCGCCAAAAGCCAAACCATGTCTATTCCACGCCGCCCAAAAACATTAATCGGTGGAACATTTTCATTTTGTGACTTGTCTCATCTAGAGAGCCAGCAGACTTGTAAGTTGGCTTATTTTTCTTATTTGATTTTTTAAGTATTCAATAAAACTTCCTTCACTATCATAACTTTCGTCATCTTACCTTGTATGCCTTCTTTGATTTCAGTGTCCTCAGTTAGTTCCTCCAGCACTGCAAAGTGTCCTCTGAGGCAATTTACTTCACATTTTTATTTAAGCATCCTCATTTTCCTTCAGGTTTTTATTTAGTTTTTCCTTGCATTGGCGATAATCTCTTTATTATTTCTTGTAGAGATCTTATTCATGCCGTTAATTCTCCATTTTCGTTCAATATCTTATCTATTTCTACATTTCTAGCAATAATTTTAAGCTTTGAATCTTTTTTTCTGGAAACTTATTAGATGCCCCCGTTTTCAATAGTTTTTCACCTCAATCTCCAAACGAGCCTTGGTGGAAGTTGTTGGGCTCCTCTAACCAATTTTTCAGCGGGGACGATTCCTTCAAACTAACTTTTCTGCTTGATTGGCTTCTTGAAACCTCTTTCAAAAATTAATTTCTAACTTATGCGTTTAAACAACTTAAGCACTAGACGTACAGTCTGTTAAGTAAGAGCGTATCCAGCATAGCTTGCGATCGTAAGTGATATCGACTTCAAATTTTTGTTGATCGGTAGAGAGAACTTCTGTTTTTCGCTTTGAAAAAAAATTTCAGTCATAGTCAATCTTCCATGGGGAAAATACTAAAATCGCGACGAGTGCTATTTACGCAAAGCGCTTCGAGGCCGTGTTCCTTTGAACACACCCTAAAAAACCAAAAATGAACTATCTAGTGGCGGCGAAATACATTGAAAAGTCTGTTTCGTTTGTCAAGAAGTGGATTCAATGATTTATACAGTCAAAAACCTTTGATGACCTTCCAAATCATGGTCCGGTAGGAAAAGTGACCAAAAAAGACGAAAAGCCAATTGTGGCTTTATTTTCGCGCAATGTTGGCTTGTCCTTACGTCAAGGACAAGCGAAATTAAAGCAAAAAGGTTTCAAGTTATCACACGTCACCATCCGGGAACATCTGTGCGCAAACAATGTAAAATGATGGAGTTCCGTTAAAAACCACTCTTGTCTGAACGTCACGTGGCCAAATGATTCGCCTAGGCGAGAAATGAAAAATGCATTTTGATACTTGATTGGCCTTAGCAATCGCCTGATGCAAATCCTATCGAAAAGTCTGGGCCTACATTAAGCAGAAGCTCCGTGGTAAACGTGTTTACATTTTGAAGCAGCTCTCCCGACAAATTCGACTCATTTGGAAGGCGCTTCCCCTCGAATATTGCCAAGCAATAATTGATACTGGTGGTGATTGGACTCACTATTAAACTAACAGCGCGTTAACTCAGAATGTATTTTATGTATGCATAAGTCAAAAACCATTGTTAAATAAACTATTTCAAAACTATCCTGGATACGCTCTCACTGAACAGACTGTAAAATAAATATTCATAGAAGGTAAGCTTCGCATTGGACCCAAATTCTCCATGCTCCTTTGGTTACTATCATTGCTTATGATGTCTTCGCTTGAAACAAGTTTGTGTATGAGACTGCGCTGCCTTGTGTGCTTTACGGTCTCAGAACTAGAGATGGGTCCTACTGTATCAGTCTGATACTTTGTCACTGATACATTACTGTACCTGATACACAAAACTGATACAAGCGAAATGTATCAGGTACAAAAAGTATCAACTATCAGTATCAATCGATTGAAACATTAACATGCACATTTGCTTGCTGTTCTGGGTAGGTTGTTGGTGTAGCTCTCGCTGCGCTATCGCTTTGGGTGCATCTTGTGTCTTCGTTCATGTATCATTTTGTGTACATTATGAAGCCATGGAACTGATACCGTGCATTTGATGTGAATTGTGTTGCGGAATGATGGGATTATCAATTTTAATAATGCTATTTATTCTTGACGGAGTGTTTCAAGAGTTGCAGGATAATTATTTAATCGTTGAGTAGGCATGCTGGTAAAAGTGTTAACTTCTTTTTCTTGAGGCGAGTATAAACATAAACGCAATTAAAAAAGTCTAGCTAAAAGTTTGATATTTTTACTAGAAACAAACTCCTTCAAAGGTTCCATTTATATGAAAATTTATCTTCTGAGTCTAACTCCAATAGATATTTTGTATTTAGGTACAAAATTAAGCCTTTCTTTCTGGTATTTTTGTCGCAGCTATGAAATAAGGTTTTTGTGTTTTTCTTTTAAATTTGATTCGGTACACACAACGGTGACATTCAAAGGTTTTGTAGAAGTTCGCTCTTATATTTCTTATTGCATTTTAAGAAGTTTTTATTTGAAAACCAATATCGATTCAATGAAAGTAATAACTTTGCATTTAAAGAAAACTAGGGTTTTGGTGAGCAAAAGGTAACGAAGGATGAAAAAATATATCTAGAGAGCTCTTGAAAGTTTGTATTCAACATCACAAGATAGACATGACTTTAATTTTAATTTTGGGCAAATTAAACATTAAAGTCGTCGTCGCTGTAGCACTACAGTCCCTCTCAGGCCTTGGGGACTTAAAGTGGTCAGAAATTTTTCATGATGGACTGTCACATGCGCATAATCTTTTCTTTTTAAAAAAATAACCTGAAACGAAAATTCCAATCATTTATCGATTTCAACGATCATGGCCATCTTAAACAAAAGTGTGTTATTATAGTAAATAATAAATTATAGTAAATAAAGAACAACATACATAGCTCAAAAAAATTTTAATAAACGTGTGAATTTCTTACAAACATAATAACATTCAAATAAAACAAATTCTCATTTAAAAGAAAAACTAGTTTGACAAAAGTAACTTAATAATCATAAATATTATGGAAACACAGTTAAGCGTCATTGTATTTTAAAAAAACTAACATTTTTACTTTGTCTGCCGATAATCTGGAACGACGCTCATTTAAAATATTTCCTGTTTTAGAGAAAACGCGCTCACAAGGAACAGAAGTGCTAAGTGTACAAAATTTTTCCCGAACAATATTACTTAAATTTGGAAAGTTATAGCTTTGCTCCCTCCACCATTTTAATGGGTCTTCGCGTTCTAATAAGAGTGGTTCTTCAAGATAACATTGAATTTCAGTTATGGCTCTTGAATGAAATGTTTCAGTAGAGTTGAAGCTTAAGGCTCTCCTTTTGAAATTTGTAAGAAACGATGCGGTTGGGTTTCCAGCTGGCGGTGATGTGTTCACTATTGATTGTAGACTTTCATTGTGACTCAAATAGTTTTTTTCGACTTGATCGCTGTCCTGTTCAAAACGTTTGCAAACTAAATTAATTAAAACATCTTTTGTCCTCTCCATAGCTTCAATATTAGTGAAGGCTGCATTTTTGTATCTAGGATCCAAAAACGTAGAAATAGTGAGAAACGATTTCTTTTCCAGGTCTGCAAAACGGTTTAATAGACCATCCTTCAGATTGTGCACCAATTGACGACAGATAACATTATTGTATAGGTCATTAACTTCCATTGCTTCATAAGTGGTAAGAAGTCCGTCAACATAAGCTATGATCGAAGATGCAGACGTGTATTTTTCCCCACTGAATATATCGGTGAGTTCCTTCATAGGCCTTAAAATGTCCCTGATTTTGACAAAATGGACCACTCTTCCGCATTCAATGTAACCAATTCTTTGTTAAAAAGTGCAACAGTTGTCCTTACAGATGTTTCCAGCTCTAAAAATCGATTGAGCATATCATAAGATGAATTCCATCTTGTGGCAATATCCTGTATTAATTTTTTAAGGCTCAAGCCCATTTTGTTTTTGGACTTCAAATAGCTTTCTTGTCGACTGACTACTATGTTTAAAATGTGACACAATTGCTTTGATTTTTTTCAAGAGTGTCGCCATTGCAAGGTCTTTTTCAACTGCAGTTTTGATGGTATGAGCAAAGCATCCCAAATGCTCCCACTTTAAATGGTGTTTGACTGCTCTTGTAATATTTGCCGCGTTGTCTGAAATGCAAAGCAAGATTTTTTCTTGCAATCCCCATTCCAACACTATCCTTTTAAGATCGGCTGCCAGATTTTCACTGGCATGAGCAATTGGAAAAGAAGTGCATTCTAGGACATTCGACTTCAGCTCAAAGTTCGAGCTTATGTAATGTGATGTAACAGCCAGAAAACTTTCAACATTGATTGAAGTCCAACAGTCCGTCGTCAGTATTACGGATGATATCTCAGACTTATTGTTAATGTATAATTGCTTTAAATTATTTAAAGCTTCTTCATAAGCCGCAGGTATAAGTGTTTTGGAAATAGTTTTCCTAGTTGGCAATAAGTACGATGGATTCAACACATGAAATGCCTCCCGTAGACCTTCATCCTCTACAACACTAAACGGTTGTAAATCCTTGTAAAATATTTTCAGCACAGAGCTGTCGATTTTTAGGGTTTTGTAAAATAATTTTACAAAACCCTACTAAAATCGCGTCCTGTCTATCCGTCTGTCTGTCCGTCCGTCCGTGTGTCACAGCAGTTTTTCTCGGAAACTACTTAAGCTAGAAACATCAAATGTTGTATGTTGGTGTAAAGTGGTGCTCTCTTCAAAGTTCAACTACAAAAAAATTTGATAAGGTATTTAAGGGGGGTCTCCCCATATAGCGGAGTGACCCCCCGAAAAAAAAATTTCATTGAAGGTAGCCGGTATGGATATCAAATGAAAGGTCTTGATGAGAACTTTCCAAAACAGGTCTTAGTTTGGCAAAATTTGCTTCAAGGGGCGCACAGGGAGGGGAAATACACGAAAAATTTGTGAGCTGTGGCTGTGCAACTGTCTTCAGAAGTTGAACTATGGGGTGCTTTCTTTCCAAATGTTTTTTCAAGTTTGTAGAAGAATGTTTATAACAAAGCTTACACTTACATAGGTTACAAATCGCGAATTGACTGTCCACATCGACACTAAAAAAATTTCAAACTTCTGACGTGATTAAAAATTTGAAATGGAGAAAAACTCCATTTCAAATTTTTAATCACTTACACAATTTGTACCTAGTCTTTTTTTCACTTACACAATTTGTAGTCTTTCTGAATCAATCAAACAGATGCTATCATAACACTAATTGCGTGCGGAGATGACACTTTTCTGAAAAGAACCAAATCCATCATCCACATAATCGCTAACATAAACATAAAGCCAACTACTATGCTGTTGATGTTGAGTTGATTCATACTACAGTATAGACCAAAATAATGTATCAGATGCGAAAAGTATCAGGTACAAAAAGTATCAGATAAAAGTATCAGGTACAATCATGTATCAGTATCAGATTGTATCTGATACAGAAATTTGATGTAACAACCCATCTCTACTCAGAACCAGTTGAACAAAATTGTTCGAACCAGTCCTTCTATATGTATCTATTGTACGATGAAGCGGTAAAGCCAAATTTTCTTTCAACATCTCATAACCCAACTGACATTATCTTTATTATGATTTTCTCCTCAAAGAAATTTCAAACCTTTTCATCTAAGAATCTCATCAGATTTTAAAATTCACTTTGAAAAAACTTCAATTGAATCATTTCATCCATGACCCAGTTGCAAAACTACTTACAAGAACTTTTCACTCTCCCCTATTTCAACGAAATAACGTAAAAGCTTCGTTCCGCCCAATTTAATAGTATAATTAAGAACATGTTGTTGACAAATTGTTTTCTTAAATGCATGGTGGAAAGAAAGCAAACACTTCCATTTTATAACACTTTCAACTTTCCCTCACGCTTAAACACGGTTTTTACCCTATCCTTATAATCGTGTTGGAAGGAAACTTTGTCAGAAGAGGGTCAGGACGATAACACGACAAAGATTGAAAAGTGCACTAACACGCAAATCACCTTTGCACACAACTTCATTCAATTACATTTTGATGTTGATTTATGTTATTCACGTGACTGTTGCAAATAAGTGCAAGCACTTCTTGTTACTTATGTAACATGCAAGGCGAAGACATTAAACTGCACTAAGCGCTCTAAGATGGCGCTTTAAATGATTCACGTTCATGAATAAACGTGGCATTAGTATAAAATTTATATGCGCTCAAATGGGGCTATAAACCGCTCACTTATGGGACATGTAATTTGAAAATTATGATATGGTTTTATTCTTAATTTTAGTTAACGTTACGACGAAAATAAAACAAAATATGTGATTGTGATAGTAAATAAGTATATTTTTGAAAATTTTAGATGCTGTATGGTCGGAGAAGACCCCTTCCTTCCACTCTCTCCATCAATCATGAGTTCGATCTGTCTGACGAATACCAATATTCACCCTAGCATTATTTCTTTGTAAGCTTTCCGGGCACTTCTCATGCATTAGTATGAAACAAGCACGGTAATGCCCCCATAAAAGGATTATAAATGTCCAGATTCAAATGCATATTCAATCGTTATAAATTTTATAAAAAAATAAAGCAAGTTTTAACACAGTATACTACTCAAAAACTCAACGGCTTTCAAAGCACTCTAAATTGTAATATTTCGTCAAAAACAAAAAAAAATGCATTACTCAATATCCAATAAAAATTTTCATATTTATCGATTAATTGGCAAAAAGGAGAAAAAACAAGCCGACTCTACTAATGACGACAGCAACGAAAAAGGATACTTTAAGCTTAAACCAATATATATTGCCTCGATTCTAATTAATGCTATCAAAACGAAAACAAACTAACTAATCCTAACACTACGATATTATAATATTTATAACCTAACTGTTAAACTTATCAAACCACGAAAAACCAAAAACAACCTCGAATACTTTAGTAAATGCCATTTAGCCCGACCGACCTCAACATACCCCCCAAGCGAGCACTTCTATTAAAACCATTGATTCTGCTCGCTAATATTCGGAGGATATTCTACCATCTTATTGGTAGCGCGTCCATTTATACAAGTAAGGTATATACTCGTAATTGGGACACGAGCAGAACCAAAATATCTGGATTCATTTCTAAATACACAAATGCTTTTGGAAAAATGAAGCCAGTGGCGGCACGAATGTATTCGTAAGTGTACCCATCGGTAGGGTGGAACGGCTGTGAAATTCTGGGTTTTTGCTTACAGTTACAGACTGCTAAATGATTTCTTTTCTCCATGATCAGAAATATCAATCTTAATTCTAGTAATATGGGAAATACGAATTATCCAACATGTTGATGAATAAATATGCAATAATTTCTAATAGCAACCTCAGGCATATGTTGTAGTACTTTATTGGGAATACCCTTAATACCATATGATTTCTTGTTGTTTATCCTCCCAAATACGAAACACAAGTCTTCATAGTTGGCAAAATAATCGAGAAGATTTCCTCTTGGTATGGGGTTCAAGTTCAATATTTAATTGAAATGAAATTGGAAGCTTTTACTTATTTTATTTTTACTTCTGAAAATATTTGTGTCCTCTCAGGGTTTGGTTGATGGACCAACTTAAAGCGAGTTCCAATTAGAGCCATCACCGGTGTGTATCTAAGTGTGATGGCCTGAGGAGAATTAGTGCACACGTCGAAACCACCTTCTTCTAACATTTTTCTTCTCTAATAATTTTTCAGAAAAATTATTATTCAAAATATGCAACTCATTTATATGTAGCTGCAAACAATTCCATAAAAAGTAATTTAAAAAGCTATCGGAGCCATCCGAAAGAGTGATCGATATCCGCGCGACGTTAGATAAAGCTTCAAATGTAGAGCAAATTTGTCGTATAGATTTACATTAAAATTGATGTGAAAAGGGTGAAATGATCCAATTAAAAAGTTTAGCTAATACAAGTACTTACAAGAGAAATTTACCTTGAATATAACTTGCAGAAACAAAAACATATTGAGTTTGCATTAGTAGAAAAGTTAAAAATTTACTCCCTCACCTCTGAGCATGGTGGTCGCCATCACCGGTGTGTATCTAAGTGTGATGGCCTGAGGAGAATTAGTGCACACGTCGAAACCACCTTCTTCTAACATTTTTCTTCTCTAATAATTTTTCAGAAAAATTATTATTCAAAATATGCAACTCATTTATATGTAGCTGCAAACAATTCCATAAAAAGTAATTTAAAAAGCTATCGGAGCCATCCGAAAGAGTGATCGATATCCGCGCGACGTTAGATAAAGCTTCAAATGTAGAGCAAATTTGTCGTATAGATTTACATTAAAATTGATGTGAAAAGGGTGAAATGATCCAATTAAAAAGTTTAGCTAATACTTTAGTAAATGCCATTTAGCCCGACCGACCTCAACATACCCCCCAAGCGAGCACTTCTATTAAAACCATTGATTCTGCTCGCTAATATTCGGAGGATATTCTACCATCTTATTGGTAGCGCGTCCATTTATACAAGTAAGGTATATACTCGTAATTGGGACACGAGCAGAACCAAAATATCTGGATTCATTTCTAAATACACAAATGCTTTTGGAAAAATGAAGCCAGTGGCGGCACGAATGTATTCGTAAGTGTACCCATCGGTAGGGTGGAACGGCTGTGAAATTCTGGGTTTTTGCTTACAGTTACAGACTGCTAAATGATTTCTTTTCTCCATGATCAGAAATATCAATCTTAATTCTAGTAATATGGGAAATACGAATTATCCAACATGTTGATGAATAAATATGCAATAATTTCTAATAGCAACCTCAGGCATATGTTGTAGTACTTTATTGGGAATACCCTTAATACCATATGATTTCTTGTTGTTTATCCTCCCAAATACGAAACACAAGTCTTCATAGTTGGCAAAATAATCGAGAAGATTTCCTCTTGGTATGGGGTTCAAGTTCAATATTTAATTGAAATGAAATTGGAAGCTTTTACTTATTTTATTTTTACTTCTGAAAATATTTGTGTCCTCTCAGGGTTTGGTTGATGGACCAACTTAAAGCGAGTTCCAATTAGAGCAAACTTCTGTAAACTTGATTTCACGTCAATCATTCGTTACAGACAGGCGTGTTTTTAAAAGCTCGTCACCAATTTTTTAAAGTTAAATAATTTAAAAAAAAGTTAATTATGAATTATTTTTTAATTAAAAAACATCATACCGTCGAAGTTTTACTTGTGAAGTAGTTTTGAGATGGCTTCAGCCATCAAATACTCGTAGACGTATCATGTCCATCACCAATAATGACGGGCGAGAAACAGTTAAAACGAAGCTTCGAAAAAGAAAAATTGAAGAAAAAATAAATTGAAAAATTGAAACGAAATGTAATAAACAGTTAAATAACAAAACGAAGGTCAAGAGAGAAGATGAAGAACTCAGACTAAGGATCTATTCACTAGAGGAGCTATCGGGCAAATTGACATTTAACAAAGAAAAACAAATGATCAAGATGAAAAGGGAATAAAATTAAAAGTAACTAATGAGACAAAATCCAGGAAATTACAGGAGCAACCTAATCCAGAAGATGTCCTCAGCACAAGCGGTACAAATGTTAGCTGGACTGGGTGGTTCAATGAACATTATTCTACGTCTAGCACTCGTTGCGTGTAGACGTGTTTATAACCGCTCCTGTCTTTAATTTTAAAAATTAATTATATTTTGACATTTTCAAAAAATTAAATTAATTTTTTATAAGCCAGTCAAAAGCAAATTTTGAGCTTAATTGGAAAAAGCATTTATCGTCAAAGGAGTCGACCCAGGGAGCATATAGAATATTATTTTACTTCGATAAATCAACAAAACCAAATAGTTCAAAGACTAACTAAGATCCCGACGGCTTCACTCCGTTGGGGGGCCCGGGGAGAATAACAATGGAAAAATGGCGGCAAGCGTCAATAAATGAAGACATACGAGTACTCAGGACCCTGCAGATGGCGTGCACAAAACTAAATTAGTCGATGACAAACAAGAATTGAGTCGACTTCTAGCTTAAATTCAGGAATTGGGACTACGACATAAAACCTTGCAAGAGTGGGAAGAAAACTCAAGATTCAGAGCTGGTAAGGCAAATAAACAGGGAAACTAAGGCCAAGAAAGCTGTCAAACGAGTCATCCCAGAAGAAATACGAAGCACTGGAGGCACTAACGACAGCCAAAACTACTATGCCGAACTCGACGGACTCTAAGAAGAAATGGACGTTGAAGAAAGTATTGAAGGTAATGTAAATCAACACAGTAATGATAATTTTATCCCTTATTTTGAAAACAAACACAAGGAGAAGAAACCAGCTTGTAGCTCTGCTGGTCATCCTCAAAAAGTTTCCAAAAATACAGAGAAAGTTCCGCCAATTAATGTGTTTGGTCAAAGTGCAAAGGATATGGTTCGGCTATTGGCAGCACAAAATAAATTAACCAATTTCGAGATTAAAAGAGTTAATGCCGAAAAATTAACAATCAGAACAAAATCACTGGTTGATTTCAAATCAGCTAAAAATGCACTGAATTCTAGGAAAGTTCCACACTTCACCTATACCTCAAAAACTGACAAGAACCAGACCTTTTTGTTGAAGCGCTTGGACTGCGGAGAAGATACCGTCGATTTTCTACAGGTGCTCAAGGAAGCTGAAATAGAATTTATTTCCGTTAAAACGTTCGCGACAAGAAGATCGACGGTAGAAAAAATATTTAGTGCAGGTTTCAAATAAGAGCAGTCCAAGTGCTCTTCAATAAATCAGATACTTGAACTTCCGAGTGGTGAGGTGGCAACGCCTCCAGAAAAGAGAAGTCAACCACTGTTATTGTTGTCAAATGTTTGGACATTCGGCTGCCAACTGCGCCATGTATGATCGATGCGTCAAACTCAACGACGTTTATACTCCCGGTGAGTGCAAATTGGCTCAGCCAAAAAAGAAATGTATTAACTGCGGTGTTTTTGGTCACCCGGCATCATATCGAGGATGCTCCGGATATTAAGATGCGAGTGTAAAATCTGTCCCAAAGCAAACACAACTACACCGCAGTGTCTTAGCTCCGAACTTCGTCAAGTCCGGAGTATCATTTGCACTCGTCGCTAAAGGACCAGCAGAAAATGCGGTAAATAATGTAAGTGTCAAAAATGAAGTGTTTCTCAACATTTACCAGCAACTAAATTCTCCATCGGAGATAATCGATAAACAAGATACCAAAATTAAATTTGTTTTTCAGCGTTTAGGGCTTTCAAATGCCTCAAAATAATTTGTCATCCAATCACATTCCCATCGATAGGATTCGTCTTGTCTCGATCAACGTCAACTCCATTGTTACTATACATCGACATGAGTATCTCCTTGAATTCTATTGGTTAAAATGAGCACACTATTGTATAAATGTCAAACGAAAATATGCATTGTCAATTAAAGCATGAGATTCACTCTCTTTCTCATAAGCATTCATCGGATACAGACTTGTTTTATTCTATCCAGTAAATAAGCTAAATATAAATTTCACTGCAGTACAGTATTTATGGGAATAAATCCTTTAGGATATGGGCCCAGTTTATTTTAGTTAATTCTCAAGGAAAATAGTTTAAACAGAAGAAAGGTATCAATATTTTCTTAACGAAACAAAAAAATCGTGTTTTTTTATCAAGAAAAATTGAGGTTTGGTTAACCGCGTGCTTGGTATATGAAAAAGAACAACAACAGTTTAGCGAAAATCAACGTAACACCGGAAGAATTTTTGAGATCAATTGAATTTAACGTTGAAAACGACGATTTAAAAGAAAATTCACTCAGCAAACCCAATATCGATACGATGGCAAGCGCGAATAATTCAATAGAGTTCAATCGTTTGAAAGGCCGTGAAAATTATTCCGAATGGAATGTTGGTGCTAAAGCCGTGGATATTTTATTCGGAATTGTTCAAAAGCGAATCCAAAGAAGAAACAGAATTCCAAAAAATCGAAAAAAGATAAAGCATTGTATACGTCATTCGTTGTTGCTAAAAATTTAGAGAGCCATTTGGGCCATAAGTTTTTTATTGTTTTTTTTTTGGATTTTGCTTTATATTCTTTTAAAATTTATACCGATTAGTATAAAATAAAGCGCTTTTGACTTTGACTTTGACTTCGTTGTTGATAAGTGTGAGCCACCACGTTCATGTGATTGGTTTGTCGATAGCGGTGCAACGGGAACGATGTCGAATGACATTTCACAGATCGAAAACCAAACAAAACTTGAGCGTAAAGAAGTGACAGTTGCGAACAATGATAAGATGACAATAGATTGTGCCGGTAGTGTGAAACAAAATATTGTAGTTGAAGGTGAACAAAAGACGATAACGATATCAAATGTCCATCATGTGCCAAATATCTGTGCTAATTTATTATCCGTTAGTCAAATGGTAAACAAGTTGGGTAGACAGACCTATGCTCATGTCAGAAGGGTTTTGTACTCAACTTACAAAATGCAGTAACCAGCAACGAATAAAATCAAGAAACATGTCAAAGACGATTCTATTGGAGAAAATGTGAAATTCGAGGATCATACTATTATTAACAAAGTTGAAAGAATTGTGAGTCCTGAGGTATTTGTTTTGGTTATACCCATAGATATCTACCTTGATAATTTACCAGATTTTTTAGAAACACATTTTTCATGTATTTCCCCCCCTGTGCTCCCACTGAAGCAAAAACTGTCAGTTTAAGAACTGTTTTGAAAAGCTCTCATAGAGAACTTTCAGTTGATATTCATATCGGCTACCTTTCATGAAATTTTTTTCAGGGCCCACTCCTCTGTACTGTAATCATCGATTCATGGCCTATTTTTTCGAATACTAGAATGGTTCCAAAGCCCTTTTGCTAGGAGCTCTCTCCTGCCTCTTCGACACGTTTCAATTGTATGTACTCATCCTCATGATACCTAGCATTCCTGAAATTTTCACGCAAAGCCTAGCAAAGCTGTAGTGTCTTAATCGATAAAAAGTGCATATGATTCCATAGCCATATGTTTCCATAGTAATACAGGGCATATTGTTCCATAGTAATACATGAAAATTCAAATCGCTATAACTTCGTTAAATACTATTCGATCTACATATATGAAACTTTCAAAAAACATCAATCTTATAGAAAGTCATCTGTTTGCTAAATTTTATTGAATTTAAGGGTACCGCTTAGATTTTATTCAAGAAAATATAAAATCGATAAATCATACTATTACTAACAAAGTTGAGCGAATTTCGACTTCTCATGTATTTGTTGTTGTTGTACACATTAAGGCCTACATTCATGATTTTTTTCAGATTTTTCGGATGGAAGGTTTCCAATCGCGAGGGGGGGGTACGCGAAAAGTTCGTACATTTCCCCTTCCCCTGCCCCCCTCGGTACTCAGAAGGCAATTTTAAGACTTGTTTTGAAAAGATCTCATTGAGGCCTTTCCAATGACACCCTACTCGACTACCAATGGTGAACATTTTTTTTTGAGGGGTCACCTCCCTATACGGGGAGACCCCCCTTAAACCCCTTTGAAAAATTCTTCCACCCTTGAACTTTCAAGAGGTCACCATTTCTGACCTTTCTATAAAGTTTCATTGCTGTAGCCTCTATAGTTTCGGAGAAAAAGTGCTGTGACATACAGACGGACGGACGGACGGACGGACAGACGGACACAGGTCGTGATTGCAATAGGGTTTTGTATTTTAGTACAAAACCCTAAAAAGGATGGCAAAGTTTTGTTTACAATCGACCGCTGTAAAATTTTTGATGCAGACTGGGATTTGATTGCCACAGCAAGTTTAGTGAACGATTTGTTCAAGTTGGACATCGTGAATGATGAAAAATCATTCGTTGTGAACGGTAAAATTGATTCGGTGGTAACAACGAAGCCGACGGAAAATTTTATTTTATGACACCGAAGATTGACGCAAGTTTTGATTACATGAGTTTTTTGAAAGACGACATTAAAAATATGACAATGGCGTGAAATAGTGTGTGTGAAACGTGTATAAAAGGTAAACACAGCCAAAAGCCGTGTAACAACAAAGGGACACGGGCAACACAACCACTTGAACTTGTTCATAGCAATTTATGTGGACCTTCGCCGGTCAAATCGTTTAGTGGTAATCGTTTTATTTTAACTTTTGTCGATGACTTTTCACACAAACTATTCATGTACGTAATTAAAAAGAAAAGCGATGTGTACAAATGTTTCATCAAATTTCGGAAAATGGTTTAAAAAAACAGAGTGAGCATAAAATAAACATTTTGAGAAGTGACAACGGCACCGAATATTCTAGTAATGCAAAAATTGTGGTATTTTGCTGCAACGAACAACTGTGTACACTCCACAGCAAAACCGAGTGGCTGAGTGCGTGAACAGGACGATTTTGGAGAAAGTGCGCTGTGTATTAATTGATTCAAGTGTCGCTAAACAGTTTTGGGCAGAAGCAGTGATGACAGCGGCATATATTCTCAATGGTACACCATGCAAACGAAGTGGTGTAAAATCACCTAAGGAAGTGTGGGCAAAACACAAACCGGGTTTGTCTATGATGAAAGTGTTTGGTTATAAAGCATTTGCACAGGTTCCAGCAGTAAAAAGGAAAAAGTTGGACGACAAATCAAACGAGTGCATGTTTGTTGGGTATGCAGACGACACCAAAGCATATCGGCTTCACAACAAGCAAACAAAAGCGATCATAACTAGCAGAGACGTCACCTTCTTGGAATCAAATACGCGCAATAAGCCAATTGATTCTGAAATTAAAGAAATTAATGAATTTTCTTTGCAATATCTCGAAGATGAGGAGGAGAAAATAACAGTTTGGAATCAGAGGAGGCTGTGCAGCAAAATCAAGCCGATTTAACATTAAATGATTCACAAACTGTAGCATCGAGTAGTTTATCGCCAAATTTAAATGGTTCAATTGCTCCAGTTGCAACTTCAACGCCAAACGCAAGTGATGATGAAGAAGACGACGATGGTAGCGATGATGACGATACAATGTTACCAGCGAGTCAATTTTTAGAGTCATCACATAAAAGGGACGAAAGTGATTGGCAGCCGAGTGATCCAACAGCGGGTGATGAACGAGAATATTTCGACGCCAGTTGTTAGACAAAAATCATCAAGAAATGCAAATAAATCGCCACCGAATAATACAACTTTTGCATATGCATTGATATCATGCGATCCATCCACATTTAAGCTAGCAGTAGCAAGTGATAGCGCCGATTTGTGAAAGGGTGCGATGAGAGAAGAGTTTGATTCATTGCAAGTGAATCAAACATGGAAATTGGTCGACATGCCGCCGAATAAATTGTCAATCAAGTGTAACACATGGAAAAGTCATACGTCAACTATTCGGTATTTATTGGCAGTTGTAGCTAAATACGATTTGAACATTCAACAGCTAGATGTTGTAACGGCTTTTCTTCATGGTACACTTGATGAAGAAATTTACATGACGCAGCCAGTGGGATTTTGTGACGGATTAAATCGTGTGAGCAAGCTTAAAAAATCAGTCTATGGGCTAAAACGATCGAGCAGAGTGTGGAACACAACGTTGAACCAAGTGTTGCTGAATTTTGGTTTGAAGCGCTCATCGACCGATCAATGTATTATTTTGTTGAGGGAAATAAAATATTCATCGTTGCTGTTTACGTTGACAACATCATAATATTTTCCAACAACAACGAAATGGAAAGAAATGTCACCAAGGTGCTGTTCAAAGAGTTTGAAATGAAAGACGGGAGAGATTTCATTTGTGCTTGGCATTCGTGTGACCCGTGACAGAAAATCAGTAACTGCAATGCATTGGCCGCACCAGTGGACGTGAATCAAAAGTTAAGAAACAAATGTACCCGAGCAATGAAGAAGAAGCAAAAGAGATGTTGAATGTGCCATATCGTCAATTTGTTGGTTCATTGCAATTTTGTTTACAAGTATCGAGGCCCGATATTTGTTTTGCCGTAAAAGTATTGTCTTTACAATAGTAATCCAGGCAAAGCACATTGGGAATCAGCAAAACGTGTCTTACGGTACTTAAAAGGCACAATTGACAGGAAGATAACATACACAAAGCAATCAACTGAAATTAATGGGTATTGCGATTCTGATTGGGCCAGTGATGAGGATGAACGCAAATCCACCACTTGCTGTATATTTACAATGCAAAACGGGGCAATTTCATGGTGTTAATATCCACGACAGAAGCTGAATTTATGTCAATGACCGCAGCAATACAAGAATGTATTCGGTTAAAGAAAATTGAAAAAAAATTTTTTGTAAATTGTTCATGTATCACTAAATTGTATTGCGATAATTTAGGTGCTATTAATTTTGCCATAAATAACACGTATTTAGCTAGAACCAAACATATTGATATTAAATAAAAGTTTGTGCACCAAAAGGTTCAAGAGAACGTCATCGAATTCTGCGTCTAGCACTCGTTGTTGATGTGTTTTTAATTCGCTCCTGTCAAGAATTTTTATAAATTAAAATAATTTTTAAAAACGTCAATAAGAAAGTAATTTTATAAAGAAGTTTATTACATCGTCGAACTATTCGAACAATTTATCGAGTATCTGGACTTTACCTGCGAGAAAGTTTCAAGAAAGAAAAAAAGTTTTTTTTTCACCGGGGGGATGGAGGAGCCCGACGGCTTCCCACCGCTGCGGGACCCAGAGCCAGGCATTTTGAAAATTACAAATGATAAAATAAACAAGCGGAAAAATGAACAAGACAATTGTGAGCATGGAAAGCGAATTACGATTTCAAGCGAAGATTATGAAAAAGTAACCATGGAAAATGCAAGGGTTACGAAACAAAATGACGAATTAAAACTCCGGATACAGAGTTTGGAAGATATGGTCCGGACGTTGTCAAATGGGAGCAAACAAAAAGCGAAGCCACAGAATAAATCCGGCCAAGAAGAGCCGATACTCACTAAGAAGAATGAAAAACAGGAAACAACAAGCAAGACCAACGGGAAAGGAGTACCAACATATAAAACGAAATCGCAAGATATGAGCAAGACAATCCATGATGCGGAAAATATCCTGAGCGCAGGAGGAGCAAACGACAGCGCCAATTATTATGCGGTGCTGTCTGCAATGCACGAAGAAATGGACGTCGAGATAGAGAGCAACGATAAGATAGGTAATATTGATAGCGATAATAATTTCATTAAATATTTAAAATTAAAAAATAAGCAAAAGGAGAAGAAGCCAACCGGTGTGTCTGCTGGTCCTCCTAAAAAAATTAATGTGGTAAATGAAAAAGTTCCTCCAATAAACCTTTTTGGGCAGCGTGGAGGAGATATGGTTCGGTTATTGGCAGCCGAACATAAAATCAAAAACTTTGAAATTAAGAGAGTGACCAGTGATAAGCTCTCGATCAAGACAAAGACACTGGCTGACTTCAAACAGGCGAAAGATGCTCTTAATAGTGTCCAAGCTCCCCACTTTACATATACGCCAAAGGCGGAAAAAAATCAGACCTTCCTGTTGAAGGGCTTGGACTGTGGGGGGAACACAGTTGATCTCCTTGAGATGTTGCAGGAAGCAGCACCAGCTGTTAAGTTCATGTGTGTGAAAAATTTTGCTACAAGGAGATCAACTGTAGAAAGTAAAATATTACCATTTTATTTGGTCCAAATTTCCAACGACAGCAGTCCGAGTGCCCTCCAACAGGTAAGGTACTTAAACTTTAGAGTTGTGAGGTGGGAACGCCTCCAAAAAACTGAGGTCAACCAGTGTTACAGGTGTCAACGATTCGGTCATTCGGCTGCCAATTGTGCAATGCACTATGGCTATGTTAAGTGCAAAAATATCCACGCCCCCGGTGAATGCAAATTGGCTCAGGTGGAGCCGAAATAAAAATTGTATTGTGTTAATTGCGGTACATTTGATCATCCAGCATCATACCGAGGATGCCCTCGGTATCAAGATGCAAGAGCTAAATTTTCTCCAAAGCAAACCAAAGTGAATCACAATCTGTTACCTCCCAACTTCATCAAACCCGGGGTATCATTTGCACTTGCTGCCAGAGGACCAGCAGACAACAATATAAATAAAACAAATAATGTGTGGCAATAATGAGCTGCTTCTTAAAATCTACCAGCAACTTGAATCGCTTTCAGATAGAATTAATAAGCAAGACCGAAAAATCAATTTCGTTTTTCAAAGTTTAGGTCAACATGCTCCAAAATAGTTTGTCATCCAGTCACATTCCCATGGATAGGATTCGTCTCATCTCGATCAACGTCAACTCCATTGTTACTATACATCGGCGTGATTATCTCCTTGAATTCATTGTTAAGCAAAAGCCTGACATCATGCTTCTCACCGAAACCCACCTCAATTCATGGCACTCCATGACATTCAAGGATTTTGAATTCGTAAGAAACGATAGGGTAATAGGTGATGGGGGAGGTGGCACCGGGATATTGGTTCGAAGACCCTATCGTTTCCAAAATATTGAAAAAGTCGAATTCAAAAGCTTTGAATATCTTGAAGTGTCCGTTATCAAAATCTCACTGCCAGGTGGGGATAACCTCTTCGTTATCTCCGCCTATGCAACTGGTGGAACTGTTCTCAGGCTCAAGGAGGAACTCAATTCCTTGTTTGAAATACTCGAATTGAACAGGCTGCATAACTATTATATTCTTGCTGGTGACCTGAACGCCAAGCATACACCATGGCTGAACGCCACCAATAATCCAAGAGGTGTATTCCTGAAATCGTGGATAACAGAGAACCAGATTGAATACAGATGCAATCTATATGGGTCGGAGTTCCCAACATACCCTAGGACAAATTCATATTTGGACCTCTGCATTGCTGACGCAAGACTCGAATTCAACTTTGATAGTGCTCAACGGAAACTGCAGGTGCTTCCTTATGATAGCGACCATAACGCAATCGTAATGGAAATCAATCATCACAGGGATGATTTCTTCCTCATTCCAGTTCAACACGAAAATCATCGGTTGAACTTCAAAAAAACAGACTGGGGAAAGTTTCAAAAGAAGTTTAATCGCGAGTACCAGAAGCAATGTCCCCCTTCTGATGGTGGCAACTCTTGCTCAATGGTTCCTAATGACAGAAATCTAACTAACGATGAAATAGATGTCTATTTGTCGAAGTTAGAGAAGCTGACTTTAGAAACGATTGAGAAAGTAGTTCCCAAGATTAAACTTCGAAACAATATGGAAGGATATGAAACACCAACCATCAAAGTCAAAGGCGCTTGATTTAATACTAATCGTTATAAATTTTAAAAGAATATAGCAAAATCCAAACAATAACAATAAAAAACTTAATGGCCCAAATGGCTCTCTAAATTTGTACGTTATCATTAAACACATTTAAAAAAAAAAAACTCTAGCAAATTCAAATCAATGAAGATTGTTACATATTTTTAAAATTCAATTGGAAAAAGGAGAAAAAACCAACCAACACTATTCTAAAATTATTTATCATCTTAACACTACAGTGAACTTTGATCCTACACCTAATATGTTTTAACTTAATTCTAATAAATGCAATCAAAAACTTTATCTTATACTAAAAAAATCTGTAACTATGTTCCTAACCTAAGCGTTTTACCTTATCTCCAACCTAATATAATAAACATAATATAAACCTAACCTATCCCTAATTTTTAACAAAAATAAACAATAATACTAAATGCAGCAATAATGAGCTGAAACTCAAAAACTAAATAACGAAAAACACCAAAACTGATAATAAACACGAATAATTTAGACATTGTCATTCAGCCACCAATACCTAGATTGCCCCGTCTCAACTCGATCAGCCTCAACGAATCTAGCAAATGAGTATCTCCATTGGAATTCCTGGTCTCGTGAACTCAAGTTCGGAGGATATTTTATCTTCTTATCGGTGGCCCGTCGATATATGTGATATATGACTGGGACGCCGTCAGAATCAAAAACATATCGATTCATGTCCAAATACACGAATGCTTCTGGAGGAATGAAGCCAGTAGCGAGGCAAGTCGCTATATACCCGTCTGTAGGGTGGAACGGCTGTGAAATCCAAGGGTTTTCACTCACAGTCACAGATCTTGCGATATGATTCCGAAGAAGTTTCAATATGAAGATATCGACCCTCGTCACTTCAGCAGTTTGATAAATTCTTCTATTCGATATATAATGTTTCCAATCCGTCTCAGGCTTTCTGTACAAACCAGTACATGCACGAAGACATTTCCTTTCGAAAACTCTTAATTTTTCCATAGTACTAGCACTCTGGTTGTACCAGATCTGACATCCATATGTCAAAACTGGTCTAACCAGTGTCTTGTAACAGATGATTTTGACCTTTTGATCAATGTATCTGGAATGAAAGAGCTTTCGAAGGGCCATGACTACTTTAAGTGCCTTACTGAGCATGATTTTGACATGTTCAGTATAGTACAGATACTGATCGAGATAAACACCGAGGTATCGAACACAGGATTTATGTGGAACCCGTTCAAGACTACCCTCACCAGCCATGATGTGGAAATCTTTCCAATTACGTTTCAGGTCTTGACTGACCCCCTGCAGCGTTGTCCGAAACAAGATTGTTTCACACTTTTGCGCATTGATTTTCATTCGCCAATTGTCAGTGTACAGCTGTACATCATTGAACATTTTTTGGAGATTGCTCTGAACTATTGTAGCTTTTCGGTCTGCCGTATAGATGATCAGATCATCAGCAAACGCTACCAATGATCGCGTTGGCAAGACGTTAAAATCAAAGCCGTTCAATAGCTTGCGAATGAAGATTGAGAAGAGCAGAGGCGCAGTAACTGTTCCCTGCTGTAGACCATTCAAGACCTTGAACTCGCGCATTGTTGTCAGATTTCCATCAGTTACAACAAATGATTTCCCGTATAACATATTACACATCATGGCGACAAGGTGTCTGGGGAGCTTGTCCTGAAGGAGTTTAAAAATTAGTCCATCTAACCATACCGTATCAAAGGCTTTCTCCATATCAATGAGACATGCTCCAACACATTGTTTATCATTTAGTTTCCAACAGATGTCTGAGGTTACCTTTGTTATTGCATGTGTGGTCGAATGCCTGGCACGAAAACCAAATTGGCAATTTGGCATCAACTCATTTTCCTCAATGTGGGCGTTTAATGCTCTATTGAGTATCACTTCAAACACCTTGCTGATGTTAGGCAGCAAGCTGATTGGGCGATAGCTTTTCGGGCATGAAGATTCTATTCCTTTCTTCAAGATCGGAAATACCTTAGCTTTTTTCCACTCATTTGGGAAATATGAATTGCTCAACATGTTGTTGAACAATATGCAATAGTTCCTAATAGCAACCTCAGGCAAATGTCGGAGAACTACATTTGGAATACCATCAGTACCACATGATTTCTTGTTGTTTATCCTGCGAAATATGAAACACAAGTCTTCATAGCTGACAAAATAATCAATAAGATTCAAGCTCGGTATGAGGTCAGATGTTAATGTTTCATTGAAATGAAGAATTGATTGGCCGTTCAGGCTTGACTTGAAGTCAGAAACTTTTGCTTCAACGATCTCTGAAACTATTTCATTCCCTCTCTCAGGGTTTGGTAGATGAACCAATTCAAAATGTGTTCCAATCAGGGCAAGTTTATCTAATCCTTCACAAATGATCCTGTTTCCATTTCTATCCGGAGTCGAACTATCAACTTCGATACCAGCCCTATCGAGAAGATTTATCTCATCACTAGTGACTTCAAGATTCGATACCTTCACTCGAGACTTCTTGCGGAATATGCTATTCACTTTCGTGAACACGCCGTCTGGGTCCTGTGGGCTAATACCCCTCAATTTTTCCGCCCGTTGATTGCTGACCTCACTCCTGAAGTATGACTGGATTAAGTTCCGGACATTCTTCAGATGTAATTTCAACAAAGCCAACGAGGGATGGTTGTAATCCAAAAATCGTCGATAAATATTGTTGACGCGTGTGAGAAGAAGGCTTTTCAATCTTTTCAACCTTGCGATGGTTGGTGTTTCATATCCTTCCATATTGTTTCGAAGTTTAATCTTGGGAACTACTTTCTAAATCGTTTCCAACGTCAGCTTCTCTAACTTCGACAAATAGACATCTATTTCATCGTTAGTTAGATTCCTGTCATTAGGAACCATTGAGCAAGAGTTGGCACCATCAGAAGGGGGACATTGCTTCTGGTACTCGCGATTAAACTTCTTTTGAAACTTTCCCCAGTCTGTTTTTTTGAAGTTCAACCGATGATTTTCGTGTTGAACTGGAATGAGGAAGAAATCATCCCTTTGATGATTGATTTCCATTACGATTGCGTTATGGTCGCTATCATAAGGAAGCACCTGCAGTTTCCGTTGAGGACTATTAAAGTTGAATTCGAGTCTTGCGTCAGCAATGCAGAGGTCCAAATATGAATTTGTCCTAGGGTATGTTGGGAACTCCGACCCATATAGATTGCACCTGTATTCAATCTGGTTCTCTGTTATCCACGATTTCAGGAATACATCTCTTGGATTATTGGTGGCGTTCAGCCATGGTGTATGCTTCGCGTTCAGGTCACCAGCAAGAATATAATAGTTATGCAGCCTGTTCAATTCGAGTATTTCAAACAAGGAATTGAGTTCCTCCTTGAGCCTGAGAACAGTTCCACCAGTTGCATAGGCGGAGATAACGAAGAGGTTATCCCCACCTGGCAGTGAGATTTTGATAACGGACACTTCAAGATATTCAAAGCTTTTGAATTCGACTTTTTCAATATTTTGGAAACGATAGGGTCTTCGAACCAATATCCCGGTGCCACCTCCCCCATCACCTATTACCCTATCGTTTCTTACGAATTCAAAATCCTTGAATGTCATGGAGTGCCATGAATTGAGGTGGGTTTCGGTGAGAAGCGTGATGTCAGGCTTTTGCTTAACAATGAATTCAAGGAGATAATCACGCCGATGTATAGTAACAATGGAGTTGACGTTGATCGAGATGAGACGAATCCTATCCATGGGAATGTGACTGGATGACAAACTATTTTGGAGCATGTTGACCTAAACTTTGAAAAACGAAATTGATTTTTCGGTCTTGCTTATTAATTCTATCTGAAAGCGATTCAAGTTGCTGGTAGATTTTAAGAAGCAGCTCATTATTGCCACACATTATTTGCTTTATTTATATTGTTGTCTGCTGGTCCTCTGGCAGCAAGTGCAAATGATACCCCGGGTTTGATGAAGTTGGGAGGTAACAGATTGTGATTCACTTTGGTTTGCTTTGGAGAAGATTTAGCTCTTGCATCTTGATTCCAAGGGCATCCTGGGTATGATGCTGGATGACCAAATGTATCGCAATTAACACAATACAATTTTTCTTTTGGTTCCACCTGAGCCAATTTGCATTCACCGGGGGCTGGATATTTTTGCACTTAACATAGCCATAGTGCATTGCACAATTGGCAGCCGAATGACCGAATCGTTGACACCTGTAACACTGGTTGACCTCAGTTTTTTGGAGGCGTTCCCACCTCACAACTCTAAAGTTTAAGTACCTTACCTGTTGGAGGGCACTCGGACTGCTGTCGTTGGAAATTTGGACCAAATAAAATGGTAATATTTTACCTTCTACAGTTGATCTCCTTGTAGCAAAATTTTTCACGCACATGAACTTAACAGCTGGTGCTGCTTCCTGCAACATCTCAAGGAGATCAACTGTATTCTCCCCACAGTCCAGGCCCTTCAACAGGAAGGTCTGACTTTTTTCCGCCTTTGGCATATATGTAAAGTGGGGAGCTTGGACACTATTAAGAGCATCTTTCGCCTGTTTGAAGTCAGCCAGGGTCTTTGTCTTGATCGAGAGCTTATCACCGGTCACTCTCTTAATTTCAAAGTTTTTGATTTTATATTCGGCTGCCAATAACCGAACCATATCTCCTCCACGCTGCCCAAAAAGGTTTATTGGAGGAACTTTTTCATTTACCACATTAATTTTATTAGGAGGACCAGCAGACACACCGGTTGGCTTCTTCTCCTTTTGCTTATTTTTTAATTTTAAATATTTAATGAAATTATTATCGCTATCAATATTACCTATCTTATCGTTGCTCTCTATCTCGACGTCCATTTCTTCGTGCATTGCAGACAGCACCGCATAATAATTGGCGCTGTCGTTTGCTCCTCCTGCGCTCAGGATATTTTCCGCATCATGGATTGTCTTGCTCATATCTTGCGATTTCGTTTTATATGTTGGTACTCCTTTCCCGTTGGTCTTGCTTGTTTTTCCTGTTTTTCATTCTTCTTTGTGAGTGTCGGCTCTTCTTGGCCGGACTTATTCTGTGGCTTCGCTTTTTGTTTGTTCCCATTTGACAACGTCCGGACCATATCTTCTAAACTCTGTATCCGGAGTTTTAATTCGTCATTTTGTTTCGTAACCCTTGTATTTTCCATGGTTACTTTTTCATAATCTTCGCTTGAAATCGTAATTCGCTTTCCATGCTCACAATTGTCTTGTTCATTTTTCCGCTTGTTTATTTTATCATTTGTAATTTTCAAAATGACTGGCTCTGGGTCCCCCAGCGGTGGGAAGCCGTCGGGCTCCTCCATCCCGCCGGTGAAAAAAACTTATTTCCTTTCTTGAAACTTTCTCGTAGGTAAAGTCAAGATACTCGATAAATTGTTCGAATAGTTCGACGATGTAATAAGTTTCTGTATAAGATTACTTTGTAATTGTCGTTTATTAAAAATTATTTTAATTCAAAAATTCTTGACAGGAGCGAATTAAAAACACGTCTACACGCAACGAGTGCTAGACGTAGAAACACCAACCATCGCAACGTTGAAAAGATTGAAAAGCCTTCTTCTCACACGCGTCAACAATATTTATCGACGATTTTTGGACTACAACCATCCCTCGTTGGCTTTGTTGAAATTACATCTGAAGAATGTCCGGAACTTAATCCGGTCATACTTCGGGAGTGAGGTCAGCAATCAATGGGCGGAAAAATTGAGGGGTACTAGCCCACAGGACCCAGATGGCGTGTTCGCGAAAGTGAATAGCATATTCCGCAAGAAGTCTCGAGTGAAGGTATCGAATCTTGAAGTCACTGGTGATGAGATAAATCTTCTCGACAGGGCTGGTATCGAAATTGATAGTACGACTCCGGATAGAAATGGAAACAGGATTATTTGTGAAGGATTGGATAAACTTGCCCTGATTGGAACACATTTTGAATTGGTTCATCTGCCAAACCCTGAGAGAGGGAATGAAATAGTTTCAGAGATCGTTGAAGCAAAAGTTTCTGAATTCAAATCAAGCCTGAGCGGCCAATCAATTCTTCATTTCAATGAAATATTAACATCTGACCTCATACCGAGCTTGAATCTTATTGATTATTTTGTCAGCTATGAAAACTTGTGTTTCATATTTCGCAGGATAAACAACAAGAAATCATGTGGTACTGATGGTATTCCAAATGTAGTTCTCCGACATTTGCCGGAGGTTGCTATTAAGAATTATTGCATATTGTTCAACATGTTGAGCAATTCATATTTCCCAAATGAGTGGAAAAAAGCTAAGGTATTTCCGATCTTGAAGAAAGGAAAAGAATCTTCATGCCCGAAAAGCTATCGACCAATCAGCTTGCTGCCTAACATCAGCAAGGTGTTTGAAGTGATACTCAATAGAGCATTAAACGCCCACATTGAGGAATATGAGTTGATACCGAATTGCCAATTTGGTTTTCGTGCCAGGCATTCGACCATACATCCAATAACGAAAGTAACCTCAGACACCTGTTGGAAACTAAATGATAGACAATGTGTTGGAGCATGTCTCATTGATATGGAGAAAGCCTTCCATACGGTGTGGTTAGATGGACTAATTTTTAAACTCCTTCAGGACAAGTTCCCCAGACACCTTGTCGCCATGATGTGTAATATTTTATACGGGAAATCGTTTGTCGTAACTGATGGAAATCTGACAACAATGCGCGAGTTCAAGGTCTTGAATGGTCTACAGCAGGGAACAGTTACTGCGCCTCTGCTCTTCTCAATCTTCATTCGCAAGCTATTGAACGGCTTTGATTTTAACGTCTTGCCAACGCAATCATTGGTAGCGTTTGCTGATGATCTGATCATCTATACGGCAGACCGAAAAGCTACAATAGTTCAGAGCAATCTCCAAAAAATGTTCAATGATGTACAGCTGTACACTGACAATTGGCGAATGAAAATCAATGCGCAGAAGTGTGAAACAATCTTGTTTCGGACAACGCTGCAGGGAGTCAGTCAAGACCTGACATCATGGCTGGTGAGAGTAGTCTAGAACGGGTTCCACATAAATCCTGTGTTCGATACCTCGGTGTTTATCTCGATCAGTATCTGTACTACACTGAACATGTGAAAATCATGCTCAGTAAGGCACTAAAAGTAGTCATGGCACTTCGAAAACTCTTTCATTCCAGATACATTGATCAAAAGGTCAAAATTATCTGTTACAAGACACTGATAAGACCAGTTTTGACACATGGATGTCAGATCTGGTACAACCAGAGTGCTAGTACTATGGAAAAATTAAGAGTTTTCGAAAGGAAATGTCTTCGTGCATGTACTGGTCTGTACAGAAAGCCTGAGACGGATTGGAAACACTATACATCGAATATAAGAATTTATCAAACTGCTGGTGACTAGAGTCATATCTTCATATTGAAGCTTCTTCGGAATCATATCGCAAGATCTGTGACTGAGTGAAAACCCTTGGATTTCACAGCCGTTCCACCCTACAGACGGGTATATAGCGACTTGCCTCGCTACTGGCTTCATTCCTCCAGAAGCATTCGTGTATTTGGACATGAATCGATATGTTTTTGATTTTGATAGTACAGTAAATATAGCATTGACGGTCTAAGAAATGACCTACTGGGATTTGACTTGATAAATCGATAGAGGGGCATAAAAAAAACTTAACTTCAGATTTCCGAAGTGATCCCCCCCCCCCTGCTTTTGAGAAAATCCAAAAACATTTTGAAAATCGTTTTTCTCGGAATCTATGGGTTTTAGAGAAAAGTTTATTCGACAAAAAATGTTCAGGACACTGTTATCTACATTTTATCTCATTGGAGCAAAGTCGTCCGACTTAAAATACAAAAAGTAAGTGGCGCTAAAGTATCAAAAAAGTGGTTTTTTGGCATTTTCAATAAAAAAAATTATTTTTTTATAATAATGTAAATGCGAAGTTGTTCGTTATAAAATTATCTACAATTTTTGTTTAAACAATTTTTTTGTAAAACTTACCGTTAACGAGCTGGAGCTTGCCAAAGTGTAAAAGTCGTACATTTATGTGCCGCGCCGATGCGTGTATTCCATTCATAAACGCATCGGCGCGGCACATAAATGTACGACTTTTACACTTTGGCAAGCTCCAGCTCGTTAACGGTAAGTTTTACAAAAAATTTGTTTAAACGAAAATTGTAGATAATTTTATGACGAACAACTTCCCATTTACATTATTATAAAAAAATAATTTTTTTATTGAAAATGCCAAAAAACCACTTTTTTGATACTTTAGCGCCACCTCCTTTTTGTATTTTAAGTCGGACGACTTTGCTCCAATGAGATAAATGTAGATAGCAGTGCCCTGAACATTTTTTGTCCAATAAACTTTTCTCTAAAACCCATCGATTCCGAGAAAAACGCGTTTCAAAATGTTTTTGGATTTTCTCAAAAGCAGGGGGGGGATCACTTCGGAAATCTGAAGTTAAGTTTTTTTTATGCCCCCCTATCGATTTATCAAGTCAAATCCCAGTAGGTCATTTCTTAGACCAAACCTATTTTTTCGTGCTGTATTTACTGTACTATGACGGCGTCCCAATCATATATCACATATGTATATCGACGGGCCACCGATAAGAAGATAAAATATCCTCCGAATTTGAGTTCACGAGACCAACAGTTCCAATGGAGATACTCATTTGCTAGATTCGTTGAGGCTGATCGAGTTGAGACGGGGCAATCTAGGTATTGGTGGCTGAATGACAATGTCTAAATTATTTGTGTTTATTTCCAGTTTTGTGGTTTTTTTTCGTTATTTAGTTTTTTGAGTGTCAGCTCATTATTGCTACATTTAGTGTTATTGTTTATTTTTGTTAAAAATTAGGTATAGGTTAGGTTTATATTATGTTTATTATATTAGGTTAGAGATAAGGTTTAACGCTTAGGTTAGGAACATTGTTATAGATTTTTTATAGTATAAGATAAAGTTTTTGATTGCATTTATTAGAATAAGTTAAAACATATTAGGTGTAGGATCAAAGTTCACTGTAGTGTTACGATGATAAATAATTTTAGAATAGTGTTGGTTGGTTTTTTCTCCTTTTTCCAATTGAATTGTAAAAATATGTAAGAATCATTGATTTGAATTTGCTATAGTTTTTTTTTGATGAAATGTGTTTAATGGTAACGTACAAATTTAGAGAGCCATTTGGGCCATTAAGTTTTTTATTGTTATTGTTTGGATTTTGCTTTATATTCTTTTAAAATTTATAACAATTAGTATTAAATAAAGCGCCTTTGACTTACTTTGACTATGCTTTTGATACTCCCGATTAAACTTCTTTTGAAACTTTCCCCAGTCTGTTTATTTGAAATTCAACAGATGATTTACGTGTTGAACATATATAGTTGGTTTTGTCAATCCACTTTAAATACTTCTATATAAATTCAAATTTTCATGGCACTAAGTGGAACGACTGGAAACACCAAATTCGAATTGCTCCACCATGTGAAATATTAAAACTAAAATTTAACAGATCACACGTGTAATTTATTTTTAATATTTTCTCATTTAAATTAAATAACATTGATATAGCGTTTAATTTCACAATAACAATTTCTACAATAACAGGACAAAAATTTAATCTGGCCTATTAAATATACAATAGCACGATTAACTATCACAGATTGGTACAATATTTTTGACAATATAGGTACATACATTTTTCGTAATACTAAGGCCAGATTGAAATCCTTACAATCTCTACGTCAGAAGTGCAATTAGCGCTGCACTTCTTGAGTATAAATAAACGCATATCACAGAATCGACCAAAAATTTCATTCCAACTAAAATGTTTCTCGTATCGTAAAATTTTCAAAGCTACTGAAGTCATTGCGGAAACTTACAACAACCGAGTCAGAGCCGACGACAACATTCAGTGCTAATTAAAACAAAAAACCCAAAAATACTTGAGTGACTCCATTTGCTCATTGCTAATGCGCGGCTCAACAAAAAAATTAAAAGGAAACTTTTTTCATTCATTATTTCATATTAATACTCAGAATACTCTACTATTTTGTGTATATGATGTTAAAACTTTATTTTTTACCGTTTTTCTAAATATTAATTTTTTTGTTTGATTTTTATTTGTTAATTATTTTCAAGTCAACTTTTTTTTCTAAAACTCGATATAGGCTGAGAAGAAACTCGATGGAAGAAATATTTCGTCAGTTTTATGATCCTACGGTAACGCAATTCCGCGAAATTATTAATTATTCACCGCGACTAAGTTTACGCACGTATCTTCACCTTTGACGTGCTAATTCGCATCGAAACCACGGGCTAAACCATATCAGACAAACGGTTAGAACGTAATCAGAACAGAAATTTACAATTAACTAGAAACGCTGAAATAAAATTACACGAAAATACGCGTAAAAGTACAAATAAAACATTCACATATAAGATGACGACATTCACACATACAAGTTTCGATTGCAGAGAATTCGCAAGTTATTTAGTTTTTCTCATTCGTCAATTTTTAAGGATTTTTTTTTAAACTGTTTTCTTGAGTTGAAGTCCTCATGGCGAACTACTGTTAGTAGACATTCAGCAAATTGTTCTCATCGAAACCCGCTGAATGTCCTGCGTTGCGAACAACGAAAGATGCTCCATCGAAATGCATGCGACGTTCCCCACGTCTGAAATGCAGAAGGATGTCATGTGAAAAATTAGATTGCTAGGTAGGATGTCATATTTTGAGTTCAAATTAGATATTGATCCTTTTCACCTTACCTAACAAATAGATGCGATGTCTTCCCGAGCGATGCAGTGCAATGTATGATAGGTGTCGTCAATGTGGCAGACCCATTTCCTGGACTTGTCCTTATCAAACATTTATTATGGTTACGAGTAATTCTACAAGACACATATTTGTAAATGTCCTTTGAACAATGTTTGTGCAACCGTCACTTACTTTACTAAACCATCTGCAGTCTGGGATATACGAAAACCATTTATCTCGAATACTTCCGTTCCATCTTCGCTACATTGAAATTTAGAGTCCTGTAGGACAGCAGTTGCTTCTTGTGCGTAAGCAGGCCCATGACGCGAATCACTATTAAATAAAACAATTTCTTTAAATAAAATTAAATGAATAACAGTTCTGTTTTTCTTTTCAGGTATGTATATCAACTAATAAATAAACTACACTAAGTAAGTCAAGTTTTTAATATTCGTTTTTGCAGCAAAAATTTACGTGATTTTAAGCAAACAATGAATATTTTGCAAGATTTGCAATTGTTTGCGACACGTTTCGTGATGTTCAAAACATCTCGTTCCTTTATTACGAATGTATCTCCAGAGGGGTTAATTAATTTGTTCATTACCAAATTTTTCGGTTCATTAAATAAGAACATTCATCAGTTAAAAATGTGTCAAAATTTAATTGAAATGTGAGAAACTAATCACTAACCAATTCGGCCAAGATATGGCTAAATTAAATAAAAAATTTAAAGATAAAGGATTCAAAATATGGAAAAATTCGACAAAGTTGCGTAAGGATGCTTAGCAAAATTAATTTATAGAATTTTTGTAATATGATCAAGAATATTGCTTTAAAAAGTATTAAAAAAAATAGAAAAATGTTGGGACGAACCATAAATTTACATGTTTGCTTCTTAAAATGAAGTTAAAGAAATGATAATTAAACAAATTAATCAGTGAACAGCAACCTAAAGGTTGTAGTTCAATAATTGCAATAAATATTTTCCTGTTACATGTTAAAAATTGCATTGTACCATCAATATAAAATATTATATTAATAAACATGCACAGCATTTTAATTTTCTTGTTTCTCAATCAAACTTTCCTATTTGCTCGGTAGGTTTCCTTGGATAGAAGAACAAGATTTATAAGGGCCACGCAAGTGCCAGGGAAGTTGATTAAAATTGTTTCTGTGCCTATAATTCGCAGCTAGTGGCTCATCATACTGTAGTAATCGAGCAGTCACACAAGCAAACCGCTCAGAACCTTTCCTATCTCCTATTCGAAATTTTAACGGCAGGTTTAGAAAAATCATTTCCATTCATAATCGTCATTTGTAAAATAGTTTTCTTTCTTATTATTATTAAATGTAGCTTTACATCAATTTTCATCTATATTAATTTAAACGTTTCCCTTTAATTATATTTTTCATGAGATTTAATTTGTATTACTATTTTTCTTTACTTCATTTAAATTTTATTTAAAAAAATTTAAATCTGCCAAATAAAATTTTGAGTGTGGGAGCGCTGATTGAGTGCACTCCAACGGCGTATTGCCTTGCGGAAGGCAATAGAGCTCAACTGATGCGATTTACCGTATACACAGGATGCGAAAGACGAGAGACAAGTTTTGGAGACGGATCGTGGAGTTGACTTACGACCGCGAACAGCGAGCACGCGGAGAACGGCCGGGAAGAAAAGAAATTACTTAGAGAAAAAGAAAATGTTCAATTGCGGAGTGGAATTCCAGCCGGCAAACATATAACACATCACTGCTTAAATTTTTCAAAGTTGCAGATTATTTCTGATAGTATTTTTACGAGTTCAGTGATGGTGTTCTCTTGCAAGTGACTCAATTCTTCCCCAAAATATCTGCCCACTAGCCATACTCCTACAAAAATTATTCCTTTGCTTCCCATGGATGCGATGATGTTCGCCAAGATAATTGCCTAAAAGATTGCCGTTGATGGAAATTTAGAGCAAGGAAGATTTGATTCCGAGTTTTTTATGCGAAAACCATGTTCTTCGGCACTAAAATTAACTTAACGGTTACTTGTGATGCATTTAATAGTTCTCTGGAAGAAGCTGGCATTCAAATACACTGCTATCAGGATTTGTTTTCGATTGCTGACGGAACTATAAAACTAAACCTTTGAACTAAAAGCCCCTGATGCATTAGGAAAGTGCATTGGAAGTAATGTCATTCCTGAATTTAGATTTCTTGATGAAATTTCAGGCAATGAAGAAAATCATGATGTTGCATTAACCGCTAATTACAGCAGTACCATGTTGGGAAAGTTGACAATTTTCTATGACCGAGGATTGTCAAGTAACATTTTTTGATTTAGGAGGTCGACGGGAGTCTTCTGCGAAACACTCTGGGAGTGATTTGGACTGTTCGATCCGTTCCAAGAACATTGTGCAATTATACTTTGTGCGCCACTTTGACCCAAGGAATGCACCTTAACTTCTTGTTTGCCCTGTGTAGTGTTAAAAGTAAACAAAATTAATCGACTAATAAATTTACTTCTTGTATGCAATTTAACAATCGAATGAGTGCAAAGACCATGAAGAGTGCTATGATACGAGTATGTTGTGGTTCTGAGAAAATGATTATTTAATTGGATTCCAGTGCAATTACGGCTACAAGTGTACTTCATAGCGACGATAAGAAAAGAAGAAGAAATACTCGTCTGCGATTGTTCTTTTTTTTCATGTGTCTGGGACGTATTATTTATAGTATTTTTGCGATTTACCTTTACTTTAGCTGCTTTTTAGTTGACATAACTCGCAACTCGCCTCCGAACGGACGTATGTAGAATACCTCACGGAATAACATGACCACGCGAAAAAATTTACTTTGAATTCCAAGGCGAGTTGTTATTCGTTTTGTTGCTATGATTGTTGTTATTCTGGCAATTGATTTTGTTTGATTTCCATATTGTTCATACAAATGTATGTAGATCCGCATTAATTCCACAGTGATTGTGTTTGAAGAATTGACCACGATGGTAGCCGCATGGCGTACCTGCAGTGTTATTTTCCCCCTTAATGAATGGAGTGCAGTACCGTGGTTGTTGCGATTAAGGCAAGAATACCGAAATTGATGTGTCCGAGTAAACAGCACTGCGGGGCAAATTGATTAGATACTTTTGGCGGAACCATGTAAAGTTTCTTTGCAAATAGCCCTTCAATTTCGATGAGTTTTGACATAAATAGAGACACGATTTGCCGTGTAGAAATTCTTGCTCAGGCTTCCAAAGGGATTAAGTTCCTACTCTTATTATGACAATCATCCTTGCTTAAACCTGTGCTACAATCACTTCTTGCCAACGATATTTCATTTGGTAGAACTAAAAGCGAACAAGTTGGAGATTACACTGCGGCGAATTCAAGATCAACTACAATTGAATCTTTTGAAACAATTATTAAATAAATCCGGAGGGGGACAAGGAAAATAATGCAAAATTTCGTAAAATAGATACAAGCGATATAGAAAATAAAAGCGGCAACAAAAATTTACCTGATACAAATGCTTTTCATTCTCACTACTATTACTGGCTAATCTACTCTCTTGTTTTTCTTCTATTTTTGTTTTGATTATAAAATGCCAAATCTAAAATTTTTGTATTGTAAAGAGACAAATCCATACAAAGTTCATACAAGCAGAGGAAGCTGCTAAAACTTACTCAATTTATAGACTTGAGAAAAAAAAACAATTTTCATGTCTCCAAATTGCATAGACCAAACCTTCAACCCGCCGTAAATTGGCAGGTGCATCTTGCCTTATCAAGCTTCCTATGATAATAGCAAAGTATTTAAAATGCACTTGTAATATTTCTTCTTTTCATTGTATATTAACAAGTTGAAATAACAAAATGGCCTTGTTAAATGTTTTTACTACAATTTAGACTAAAATGAATTGTTTAAAACTCGGTCTTTCCGTTTTGTTTCACCTGACCAGGTATAGGACCAGCATCGATGGCAGGCTCCTCCACTAGTATGGGCCAGCCATTGGGCGCGCTCCTGCTGGGGGATAGAACGGCAACGCTAGCCTGCCAGCACATTCACGCGTCCCCAGACAAGGCCAATTTTGGTGGATACTACCATCCTCTTTTGCGGACCATCGCTGCAGTCATTTACAGACATTTTTATCAACCTACTTTCACTATAATACATACTATCATATATTTCATCTGATGAAATGTGAACCTCAACGCTTCTGCATATACTTGCATGAATTCGAGAGAGCAGGTACAGATTATACTTCAACATCAAGATTGTAGACACCTATTATGTCCTGCTAGGGTTCCCGAAGCACTCTGGAATCATTGTGGAAATTTTAAGTTCATCGCCACTGTTGTCTAATCTAAACATATCTACAGTTAAAAACATAGATATTTCATTTTATGCATTTATTGTTGATAATTTCTGTTTTACAGAAACAAAACCCAATGAACTATCTTTCACTTGTCTGACACAGTTTGAGCTGAGTATATTTTGACCCAAGTCCTGAGCACAGCTTGATCCGTCTTCAGCATAGCTTGACCCAAGTCTTCAGCACAGCTTGACCCAAGTCTTCAGCATAGCTTGACCCAAGTCTTCAGCATAGCTTGACCCAAGTCCAGCATAGCTTGACCCAAGTCTTCAGCATAGCTTGACCCAAGTCTTCAGCATAGCTTGACCCAAGTCTTCAGCATAGCTTGACCCAAGTCTTCAGCATAGCTTGACCCAAGTCTTCAGCATAGCTTGACCCAAGTCTTCAGCATAGCTTGACCCAAGTCTTCAGCATAGCTTGACCCAAGTCTTCAGCATAGCTTGACCCAAGTCCAGAGTACAGCTTGACCCAAGTCTTGAGCACAGCTTGACCTTAGTCTTGAGCACAGTTGACCCAAGTCTTGAGCACAGTTGACCCAAGTCTTGAGCACAGTTGACCCAAGTCTTGAGCACAGTTGATCCAAGTCTTGAGCACAGTTTGAACCAAGTCTCAAGCACAGTTTCAACCAAGTCTCGAGCACAGTTTGAACCAAGTCTCGAGCACAGTTTGAACCAAGTTTTGAGCACAGTTTGAGCTGTCTCGAGTACAGTTTGAGCCAAGTCTCGAGTACAGTATGAGCCAAGTCTCGAGTACAGTATGAGCCAAGCCTCGAGCACAGTTTAATCCAAATCTCAAAAACACTTTGGGCCAAGTTCCAAACACACTTTGAGCCAAGTTCCAAACACACTTTGAGCCAAGTTCCAAACACATTTTGAGCCAAGTTCCAAACACACTTTTAGTCTAGTCTCAAACACAGTTTAAGCCAAGTCTCTAACATGGTTTGAGCCAAGTCTCGAATATGGTTTGAGCCTAGTTTCGAATACAGTTTGAACTAAGTCTCAAACACAGTTTGAACCGTCTTGAGCCAAGTCTCGAGCATAGTTTGAGCCAAGTCTTGAGCACAGTTTGAGCCAAGTCTCGAGCACGCTTTGAGCCAAGTCTCCAAACACACTTTGAGCCAAGTTCCAAACACATTTTGAGCCAAGTTCCGAACACACTTTTAGTCTAGTCTCAAACACAGTTTGAGCCAAGTCTCTAACATGGTTTGAGCCAAGTCTCGAATATGGTTTGAGCCAAGTCTCGAATATGGTTTGAGCCTAGTTTTGAATACAGTTTGAACTAAGTCTCAAACACAGTTTGAACCGTCTTGAGCCAAGTCTCGAGCATAGTTTGAGCCAAGTCTTGAGCACAGTTTGAGCCAAGTCTCGAGCACGCTTTGAGCCAAGTCTCGAGCATAACTTAAGCCATGTCTCAAGCACGCTTTGAGCCAAGTCTTGAGTGCAATTCAAGCCATGTCTCGAGCACAGTTTCAACCAAGTCCCGAGCGCAGTTTGAACTAAGTCTCGAGCATAGTTTGAGCCAAGTCCCGAGCACTGTTTGAACCAAGTTTCAAGTATAGTTTGAGCCAAGTCTCGAGCACAGTTTAACCCAAGACTCGAGTACAGTTTAAGCCAAGTCTCAAAAACAGTTTGAGCCATGTCCTGATCATAGTTTAAGCTAAGTCCCGAGCACAGTTTGAGCTAAATCTCGAACACAGTTTGAACCAAGTCTCAAGTACAGTTCAAACCAAGTCTCGAACACGGTTTGAACCAAGTCTCGAATACAGTTTGAACCAAGTCTTGAGAGCAGTTTGACCTAAGTCTTGAGAGCAGTTTGACCTAAGTCTTGAGAGCAGTTTGACCTAAGTCTTAACCCCCGAGTAGGCCAATTTTTTTCTGCCTGAAATTTTATATCTGATTAATTTTGAGCTAAACCGAAAAAAGTATTTTTGATCTAAGGTAAATTTTCACCTGTCAGGAGTAGTTTGATTGAAACCCGTCTGGAGGTGGTCTTGCCGATTAATGGCAAAAAAATAGTACGGGAAAAGTATAAAATAAGAAAAGGAATGAGATTAGAGCATTTATAAAAGACCACTGAATTTCAGAAAAGAATGCTTTATTTATTTACATTGTCGGAATTTTTAGAAATGGTTATTTGTAGCAGATTGACATAAATTCGCATTTCACTTTAGGCAAATTACTTGTTTCAAATTTAAAACCAGGCAACTTGCAAGCTTTTTTAGCACTTCGATCGAGAGTTATAGGTCAAGGGCTTATTTGATCGAAGCGAATGTTGTCTGGAGGAGGATATGTTTTACGGCCACCTTTAGACGCAGTTTCAATAATTTTCGAAGGCCGTCTCACGGCGCCTTTCGGTGGTTTGAAAATTACATAAAACGGCAACACCTTCTCGGAAATCAGGTAACTTCATTGTCTGATCATGGATACGACGATGCAAAAGCTAAGCATTTACCATGGTCATATCAATTAAATGATAAATAATGAGATGCGAGTAACTTTTCGAATATGGCCCCGCCCAAATAACCCATCCATGAAGTCGACCCCACCCATATGATGATTATATTCTGTTAAAAACAAAAGGAATGATATGAGGTTTACATATCAAAAATGACTAGCTATAGCGACCTTTGATTATATGTGGTAAATCCAATTCAAACTTTTGCTTTTGTTTCGGTCATATCAAATGGCCTTCGGTGGTGAAAGACTTTCCGATGAAATGGTGGAAAACGGTAAAACTCCATCATACGTCGATAGCAAGGGCACGTTCTTCGTGTCTTTCTATTGCACACTAGTTATGTCGATACTGCTAACAAACGCCAAAGATTCACCACGATTCATTTTGGTGTCTTTGTCATTTAGAAGTTTGCAATTTGGGATGCGCTCACGACGAACAGTACCGAGGGAACATATTCCAAGCGACCTCAGAACACCATCAGCAGTAATGATGTACAAAAATTGTCAAAATAAGACAATGTGGTTCACCATGTGTGGCACCGTGGAAGCCAAACGAACAACCACATTTGCACTCGCGCCTATGTTAGGATACCCGTCAATGATAACATTGTCACCAGCCACAGAATAAATTTCGAAGCGATAGGAATATCCAAAGAAATCGCAAAATCCCAAAATTTTAATACCCATTTATGTGGTTTGTTTGGCATATACTTTCGTCATTTCACAGCATTTTGGTGGCACACATTTGCTCATTCACACATAGCCCGGGTTGCTTCGAAACAAGATCGAAGCGAATATTGAGGTGGTCAATGACTGGGCGTATTTTGAAAAGAGCGTCATATCCGGGTTCCCCCCTTTTCTTCATTTTAGAGTCACATAGATATCTCCGGATAAGGGAAAATCTCTTTGATGTCATTGCACATGTGATGGGAGCCAGTACTAGCTTGGCCCAGTAGTGTGTCGTTGGATAATGAAACAACGACATATACAGCATAATACCAATGAATCTTTTTAGTTCAACAGCGGTAACGGTAAACTGCGTGTTGATGTTTCCACTCTAGCATTAAGGTTACTGAACTTCACAAAAAATGCATCGGTGGAAAAAAAATAGAAGCATTCATGTGGGGGTTTCAAATGCCTTATATACTCTGGAAGATTAACAGTGCCACGAAATGCCACTTCATGTGCATGTGCTTTGTTCCACTTAATATTTGTAAATTCATTGGACTCCGTGCTGATACCCATAACTATTCCATTAAAACCTCCATCATTTGGTTCGAAATTTGGGCTATGTGAATCATATAATGGCAACGGGGAACGCAATCTTTTTTTTTGGTTTTTGGTTCGTTTTTGTTTTTTTTTTTGACATCATCTCTTGACGATGTGTTGCTGTAGACGTTGATGCAACTGGAGATAGGCGAGAAGACGTAGAAGGTGGTGTAATAGACTCAATTGTACTGAGGTTGAGGCTAACACTAACCGCCTGAGATAAATATCCAGTTGATGTGTCTCTTGCCAACTACAAAGAAGAACTCCCGTTCCCTTCCGAACCCGTGACAGAACTCCGGTGACGTCAGATAGTCGAGGGTGTAAAACTGTCCTCGTGATTCGATTCATCCATATGGCTGTCACTGTCTCCTTCAAAACACCTCTCTCCTCATTATCAGGCTCCGACTCGATGTCAAATGGAACCAGAGTTAAAAGTTCCTTGATTTCTTCTGCAGTCATCCTGCTGATTTGAGACAACCGAAATCATTTTCGGGACGCAGATTTCACCATTTTCCTAAAACACAAATTTACTATCGATGCTTGTTTTTACAACAAGCATCCATAATACAGTTGATATATACCGGCAACCACGCCTGGAGGCGGGATTGCTTCAACACTCTATAGTAGTATTGTAAATAACAAATTCGCATCCAATTTGGATTGCCATACTCTAAATATATTTACCACGAAATAATTTTTTCTGCCACAAAATCTGCACTAAACACAAGCTATAAACTCACAAAAAATGTAGATAAAGCACAAATACTTTTTCACGTCTTAAGTTGATGGCGCACGACATTCAAATGCACATAAAAATTGAACTGCAACGCAGGACACAAAATTTCCGTGGATAGTTGAAGGCGTTATGAGACTACCGGCTGCTTTTCCGGTGAAGAAATAACGGTTCGCATATCATTTCGATTCTTTTAAAATGAAACCCGCCTTGAGGTGGTCTTGCCTACTTAGGCATACTTTGAGCCAAGTCTTTAGAACACTTTGAGCTATGTTTTGAGCACAGTTTGAGCCAAGTCTCAAGCACAGTTTGAGCCAAATCTCGAGCACAGTTTGAGCCAAATCTAAAACAGAGTTTATGCCGACTCGAGCATAGTTTATGCCATCTCGAGCGCAGTTTGAACCAAGTCTTGAGCACAGTTTGAGCCAAGTCTCGATCACAGTTTGATCCAAGTTGAGCATAGCTTGAGCTAGGTCTTGGAAATGTGGTCTAACGTTTCTCTCAATAATCAACATTTCTGTCGATAGTTCCAACGCCTCTGTCGATAATCCCAATATTTTCGTCTATAGTTCCAACGCCTCTGTCGATAATCCCAATATTTTCGTCTATAGTTTCAACGCCTCTGTCGATAATCCCAAGATTTTCGTCTATAGTTCCAATACTTTCGTCTATAGTTCCAATACTTTCGTCTATAGTTCCAATACTTTCGTCTATAGTTCCAATAATTTCGTCTATAGTTCCAATACTTTCGTCTATAGTTCCAATACTTTCGTCGATAGTTCCAACATTTTCGTCGATAGTTCCAACATTTTCGTCGATAGTTCCAACATTTTCGTCGATAGTTCCAACATTTTCGTCGATAGTTCCAACATTTTCGTCGATAGTTCCAACATTTTCGTCGATAGTTCCAACATTTTCGTCGATAGTTCCAACATTTTCGTCGATAGTTCCAACATTTTCGTCGATAGTTCCAACCTTTCCGTCGATAGTTCCAACCTTTCCGTCGATAGTTCCAACCTTTCCGTCGATAGTTCCAACCTTTCCGTCGATAGTTCCAACCTTTCCGTCGATAGTTCCAACCTTTCCGTCGATAGTTCCAACATTTTCGTCGATAGTTCCAATATTTTCGTCGATAGTTCCAACATTTTCGTCGATAGTTCCAACATTTTCGTCGATAGTTCCAACATTTTCGTCGATAGTTCCAACATTTTCGTCGAAAGTTCCAACATTTTCGTCGATAGTTCCAACATTTTCGTCGATAGTTCCAACATTTTCGTCGATAGTTCCAACATTTTCGTCGATAGTTCCAACATTTTCGTCGATAGTTCCAACATTTTCGTCGATAGTTCCAACATTTTCGTCGATAGTTCCAACATTTTCGTCGATAGTTCCAACATTTTCGTCGATAGTTCCAACATTTTCGTCGATAGTTCCAACATTTTCGTCGATAGTTCCAACATTTTCGTCGATAGTTCCAACATTTTCGTCGATAGTTCCAACATTTTCGTCGATAGTTCCAACATTTTCGTCGATAGTTCCAACATTTTCGTCGATAGTTCCAACATTTTCGTCGATAGTTCCAACATTCGCGTCGATAGTTCCAACATTCGCGTCGATAGTTCCAACATTCGCGTCGATAGTTCCAACATTCGCGTCGATAGTTCCAACATTCGCGTCGATAGTTCCAACATTCGCGTCGAAAGTTCCAACATTCGCGTCGATAGTTCCAACATTCGCGTCGATAGTTCCAACATTCGCGTCGATAGTTCCAACATTCGCGTCGATAGTTCCAACATTCGCGTCGATAGTTCCAACATTCGCGTCGATAGTTCCAACATTCGCGTCGATAGTTCCAACATTTTCGTCGATAGTTCCAACCTTTCCGTCGATAGTTCCAACCTTTCCGTCGATAGTTCCAACCTTTCCGTCGATAGTTCCAACCTTTCCGTCGATAGTTCCAACCTTTCCGTCGATAGTTCCAACCTTTCCGTCGATAGTTCCAACCTTTCCGTCGATAGTTCCAACCTTTCCGTCGATAGTTCCAACCTTTCCGTCGATAGTTCCAACCTTTTCGTCGATAGTTCCAACGTTTCCCGTCAACAGTTACAACGATTCCCGTCAATAGTTCCAACGATTCCCATCAATAGCTCCAACGATTCCCATCAATAGATCCAACGATTCCCGCCAATATTCCCAACGATTCCGTCAATAGTTTCAACGTTTCCGGCAATAATTTCAACGTTTCCGGCAATAATTTCAACGTTTCCGGCAATAGTTCCAACGTTTTCGTCAATAGTTCTGACATTTCCGTCAATAGTTTCAACGTCTCCGTCAATAGTTCCCACCTCTCCGTCAATAGTTCCCACGTTTCTGTCAATAGTTCCAACAATTCAGTCAAAAGTTCCAACATTTCTGTCAATAGTTCCATCATTTCTGTCGATGGTCCCCCAACGTTTCTGTCGATGGCCCCCCAACGTTTCTGTCGATGGTCCCCCAACGTTTCTGTCGATATTCCCCCAACGTTTCTGTCGATGATCCCCCAACGTTTCTGTGGATGGTCCTGCAGCGTGTCTATCGATGGTCCTGCAACGTTTCTATGGATGGTCCTGCAGCATTTTTATCGATAGTCGTGCAACGTTTTTATTGATACTCCTGTAACGTTTCTATCATAGTCCTGCAACATTTCTATCGATGGTCCTGCAACGTTTCTATCGATGGTCCCCCAACGTTTTTATCGATGGACCCCCAACGTTTTTTATCGATGGTCCCCCAACGTTCCTATCGCTAGTCCCAACGTTTCTATCGATAGTCCCTGCATATCAGTCAATAGCTCCAACGCTTCAGTCAGTAGCCTCAACGTTTCAGTCAATAGCCCATACGTTTCAGTGAATAGTCCCAAAGTTTCAGTGAATAGTCCCAAAGTTTCAGTCAATAGTCCCAAAGTTTCAGTCAATAGTCCCAAAGTTTCAGTCAATAGTCCCAAAGTTTCAGTCAATAGTCCCAAAGTTTCAGTCAATAGTCCCAAAGTTTCAGTCAATAATCCCAAAGTTTCAGTCAATAGTCCCAAAGTTTCAGTCAATAGTCCCAAAGTTTCAGTCAATAGTCACAAAGTTTCAGTCAATAGTCACAAAGTTTCAGTCAATAGTCACAAAGTTTCAGTCAATAGTCACAAAGTTTCAGTCAATAGTCACAAAGTTTCAGTCAATAGTCACAAAGTTTCAGTCAATAGTCACAAAGTTTCAGTCAATAGTCACAAAGTTTCAGTCAATAGTCACAAAGTTTCAGTCAATAGTCCCAAAGTTTCAGTCAATAGTCCCAAAGTTTCAGTCAATAGTCCCAAAGTTTCAGTCAATAGTCCCAAAGTTTCAGTCAATAGTCCCAAAGTTTCAGTTGAGTCCCAAAGTTTCAGTTGAGTCCCAAAGTCGATAGTTCCAACATTTTCGTCGATAGTTCCAACATTTTCGTCGATAGTTCCAACATTTTCGTCGATAGTTCCAACATTTTCGTCGATAGTTCCAACATTTTCGTCGATAGTTCCAACATTTTCGTCGATAGTTCCAACATTTTCGTCGATAGTTCCAACATTTTCGTCGATAGTTCCAACATTTTCGTCGACAGTTCCAACATTTTCGTCGACAGTTCCAACATTTTCGTCGACAGTTCCAACATTTTCGTCGACAGTTCCAACATTTTCGTCGACAGTTCCAACATTTTCGTCGACAGTTCCAACATTTTCGTCGACAGTTCCAACATTTTCGTCGACAGTTCCAACATTTTCGTCGACAGTTCCAACATTTTCGTCGACAGTTCCAACATTTTCGTCGACAGTTCCAACATTTTCGTCGACAGTTCCAACATTTTCGTCGATAGTTCCAAAATTTTCGTCGATAGTTCCAACATTTTCGTCGATAGTTCCAACATTTTCGTCGATAGTTCCAACATTCGCGTCGATAGTTCCAACATTCGCGTCGATAGTTCCAACATTCGCGTCGATAGTTCCAACATTCGCGTCGATAGTCCCAACATTCGCGTCGATAGTTCCAACCTTTCCGTCGATAGTTCCAACCTTTCCGTCGATAGTTCCAACGTTTCCCGTCAATAGTTACAACGATTCCCATCAATAGCTCCAACGATTCCCATCAATAGATCCAACGATTCCCGCCAATATTCCCAACGATTCCGTCAATAGTTTCAACGTTTCCGTCAATAGTTTCAACGTTTCCGGCAATAATTTCAACGTTTCCGGCAATAATTTCAACGTTTCCGGCAATAGTTCCAACGTTTCCGTCAATAGTTCTGACATTTCCGTCAATAGTTTCAACGTCTCCGTCAATAGTTCCCACCTCTCCGTCAATAGTTCCCACGTTTCTATCAATAGTTCCAACAATTCAGTCAAAAGTTCCAACATTTCTGTCAATAGTTCCATCATTTCTGTCGATGGTCCCCCAACGTTTCTGTCGATGGCCCCCCAACGTTTCTGTCGATGGTCCCCCAACGTTTCTGTCGATAACCCCCCAACGTTTCTGTCGATGATCCCCCAACGTTTCTGTGGATATTCCTGCAGCGTGTCTATCGATGGTCCTGCAACGTTTCTATGGATGGTCCTGCAGCATTTTTATCGATAGTCGTGCAACGTTTTTATTGATACTCCTGTAACGTTTCTATCGATAGTCCTGCAACATTTCTATCGATGGTCCTGCAACGTTTCTATCGATGGTCCCCCAACGTTTTTATCGATGGTCCCCCAATGTTCCTATCGCTAGTCCCAACGTTTCTATCGATATAGCCCAGTCATATTAGGGCTTTCACCTCGGAATGAAAGATAATAAGCTGCAAATTGGTATGAACCTTTGTTTTGTCATTCTAAATGTTGTCTCAAAAGTCACAATCGTTATCGTGTTCCCGTCTCAAGATATTCAAGGTCAAAGGTCACAAAAATCGGTTTTTCGCGAATATCTGGCTTCCTATCGGTTAAATGAGATTTGCATTTATTATAAAAGTTGTAGGCTATAAAATTCCCTACAACTTTTGTTTAAACTTTTTTTTCATACGACCAACCGTTTTGAAGGTAGAGCGCGAAGAGTGCACATCGTACAGTCATATACGGCCTAATGCAAGGTCAAGCGTGAGTTATGGTTATCAGTACGTTATAAAGTCAATTATTTACTTGGAAATTATAATTATTAAACAATGCCTATTATTTATGTACTAACTATTAATTATTTATATTTAATTAAAGTAAGTAACTTGATTATTTATATATAATTATTCATATTTAACTATTTAAGACTATCGGGATCATATGTATTTTCTTCATCGGGATTACTTGGATACAGTGAAGCGTTGAGGCAAGCTTGTCCGTTGCACTGGCCGCAAGCTAAAGAACATTGTAGCCCTGATTTTCTGCATCCACAGCGGGAACCACAACCATTTTTGCAATTGCAAAATATTACGTCAACACTTCCACCAACAAGTGTAGCAGCTCATCAACACATAAAACGTGTCTACTACCAGATTCAAACGTGGTTAGGGAAGGACTTAGAACCTAAAGAATGGGGCTGGTTGCTTGAAAATGAAATCCTGGAGCCCATACGAACGTTATTACCTCCAGCACCAGCCGAACAAGTGTTGACGTAATATTTTGCAATTGCAAAAATGGTTGTGGTTCCCTCTGTGGATGCAGAAAATCAGGGCTACAATGTTCTTTAGCTTGCGGCCAGTGCAACGGACAAGCTTGCCTCAACGCTTCACTGTATCCAAGTAATCCCGATGAAGAAAATACATATGATCCCGATATTCTTAAATAGTTAAATATGAATAATTATATATAAATAATCAAGTTACTTACTTTAATTAAATATAAATAATTAATAGTTAGTACATAAATAATAGGCATTGTTTAATAATTATAATTTCCAAGTAAATAATTGACTTTATAACGTACTGATAACCATCTCACGCTTGACCTTGCATTAGGCCGTATATGACTGTACGATGTGCACTCTTCGCGCTCTACCTTCAAAACGGTTGGTCGTATGAAAAAAAAAGTTTAAACAAAAGTTGTAGGGAATTTTATAGCCTACAACTTTTATAATAAATGCAAATCTCATTTAACCGATAGGAAGCCAGATATTCGCGAAAAACCGATTTTTGTGACCTTTGACCTTGAATATCTTGAGACGGGAACACGATAACGATTGTGACTTTTGAGACAACATTTAGAATGACAAAACAAAGGTTCATACCAATTTGCAGCTTATTATCTTTCATTCCGAGGTTGACCCCTTTTTTTACCTAATATGACTGGGCTAATAGTCCCTACATATCAGTCAATAGCTCCAACGCTTCAGTCAGTAGCCTCAACGTTTCAGTCAATAGCCCATACGTTTCAGTCAATAGCCCATACGTTTCAGTCAATAGTCCCAACGTTTCAGTCAATAGTCCCAAAGTTTCAGTCAATAGTCCCAAAGTTTCAGTTGAGTCCCAAAGTTTCAGTTGAGTCCCAAAGTTTCAGTTGAGTCCCAAAGTTTCAGTTGAGTCCCAAAGTTTCAGTTGAGTCCCAAAGTTTCAGTTGAGTCCCAAAGTTTCAGTTGAGTCCCAAAGTTTCAGTTGAGTCCCAAAGTTTCAGTTGAGTCCCAAAGTTTCAGTTGAGTCCCAAAGTTTCAGTTGAGTCCCAAAGTTTCAGTTGAGTCCCAAAGTTTCAGTTGAGTCCCAAAGTTTCAGTTGAGTCCCAAAGTTTCAGTTGAGTCCCAAAGTTTCAGTTGAGTCCCAAAGTTTCAGTTGAGTCCCAAAGTTTCAGTTGAGTCCCAAAGTTTCAGTTGAGTCCCAAAGTTTCAGTTGAGTCCCAAAGTTTCAGTTGAGTCCCAAAGTTTCAGTTGAGTCCCAAAGTTTCAGTTGAGTCCCAAAGTTTCAGTTGAGTCCCAAAGTTTCAGTTGAGTCCCAAAGTTTCAGTTGAGTCCCAAAGTTTCAGTTGAGTCCCAAAGTTTCAGTTGAGTCCCAAAGTTTCAGTTGAGTCCCAAAGTTTCAGTTGAGTCCCAAAGTTTCAGTTGAGTCCCAAAGTTTCAGTTGAGTCCCAAAGTTTCAGTTGAGTCCCAAAGTTTCAGTTAAGAGTCGAGAGTTTTAGTTAATAGTACGAACTCCTTAACTTCCAACAAAATTTGCCAAACTCAAATGTTCAGGTTGATCTTTTTGCGCATTAACGGATAATTTAACGTACTTACCTGCATATGGCATGACTTTCCAAACACCATGAGCAACACTCGTGGTTATCAATCCCACTGCAATCAATGTACTACCGCTCTGACACAGGCTTATCAATTTTGAACTGTTCTTTATACCACGAACAAGGCTCGTGCTTATCACTTTTAGCCATATCAGTTTACCATAAGCGTGGCTCGATATTGTAGAGGTTGATGGCCCCAAATGAAGTACCAGCCACTCGTCTCAAACTATCAACTGAGGTCTCGAAGTAATCAAACGAGAGCCTCAAAGTTTCAGCCGATAGCCGCAAAGTTTCAGCCGATAGCCGCAAAGTTTCAGCCGATAGCCTCAAAGTTTCAGCCGATAGCCTCAAAGTTTCAGCCGATAGCCTCAAAGTTTTAGCCGATAGCCTCAAAGTTTTAGCCGATAGCCTCAAGGTTTCAGCCGATAGCCTCAAGGTTTCAGCCGATAGCCTCTACGTTTCAGCCGATAGCCTCTACGTTTCAGCCGATAGCCTCTACGTTTCAGCCGATAGCCTCTACGTTTCAGCCGATAGCCTCTACGTTTCAGCCGATAGCCTCTACGTTTCAGCCGATAGCCTCTACGTTTCAGCCGATAGCCTCAAGGTTTCAGCCGATAGCCTCAAGGTTTCAACCGATAGCCGCAAGGTTTCAACCGATAGCCGCAAGGTTTCAGCAGATAGCCTCAAGGTTTCAGCCAGTAGCCTCAAGGTTTCAGCCGGTAGCCTCAAGGTTTCAGCAGATAGCCTCAAGGTTTCGGCCGATATCCTCAAGGTTTCGGCCGATACCCTCAACGTTTCAGCCGATACCCTCAACGTTTCGGCCGATACCCTCAACGTTTCAGCCGATACCCTCAACGTTTCAGCCGATACCCTCAACGTTTCAGCCGATACCCTCAACGTTTCAGCCGATACCCTCAACGTTTCAGCCGATACCCTCAACATTTCAGCCGATAGCCTCAACATTTCAGCCGATAGCCTCAACATTTCAGCCGATAGCCTCAAAGTTTAAGTCGAAAGGCCTCAAAATTTTAGCGGATAGGCCCCAAACTATCAACTGAGGTCTAGAAGTAATCAACCGGAGCCTCAAAGTTTCAACCGAGAGCCTCAAAGCTTCAACCGAGAGCCTCAAAGTTTCAACCGAGAGCCTCAAAGTTTCAACCGAGAGCCTCAAAGTTCCAACCGATAAGCCTCAAAGTTTCAACCGAGAGCCTTAAAGTTTCGATCGATACCCTCAAAGTTTCAACCGATAGCCTCAAAGTTTCAACCGATGACCGCAAAGTTTCAGCCAATTGCCTCAAAGTTTGAGCCGATAGCCTCAAGGTTTCAGCCGGTAGGCCCCAGAATAAATTCAACCGATAGGTCTCAAAAATAAATTTAGCCGATAGGCCTCAAAAATAAATTCAGCCGATATGCCCTCAAAAATAAATTCAGCCGATAAGCCTCAAATATAAATTCAGCCGATAGGCCTCAAAAATAAATTGAATAGTTAGGCCTCAAAAATAAATTCAACCGATAGACCTCAAAAATAAACAACTGAAAGACCTCAAAAATAAAAACTGATAAACCTCAAAAACGAACAACCGATAGATCACAAAAACAAACAACCGATAGATCACAAAAACAAACAACCGATAGATCACAAAAACAAACTCAACTGATTGATCTCAAAAATAAACAACCGATAGGCCTCAAAAATAAACAACCTATAGTCCTCAAAAATAAAAAACCAATAGACCTCAAAAATAAACAACCGATAGACCTCAAAATTAAACAACCGATAGACCTCAAAAATAAAACCGATAGACCTCAAAAAATAAACTCCACCGATAGACCTCAAAAATAAACAGCCGATATTACCACAAAAATAAACAACCAATAGACCTCAAAAATAAACAATAATCAACTCGACCGATAAGCCTCAAAAATAAACTCAACCGATAGGCCTCAAAAATACACCCGATAGCCCTCAAAAATAAAAATCGACAAACCCCAAAAATAAACTGAACCAACAGACCTCAAAAATAAACTGAGCCGACAGACCCCAAAAATAAACTGAACCGACGGACTTCAAAAATAAACTGAACCGACAGACCTCAAAAATAAACAACCGATAGACCTCAAGAATAAACTCAACCGATAGACCTCAAAAATAAACGGTGGTCAACATTATCAGAACAGGAGTTAAAAGCGATTAATTTTTAGGGCGTTGAAAACCCAATTTTAAAGGACTTCCTAGAATTGTGATGTAGATTTGACTGTGTGTCTATGTGCTGGTGTCCCATTGTTATCAGAAACTGAGAAGGCTATTTTTGTAAAATAGGCCTTCAATTATAAATATAAATAACAGCGCGCTCATGTGTAAGAGAGGGTTCTTTTGAAAAGGCATTTGCTTCCCTTGTTCTCATCAAAAATTACCTCAATTCATTCCGAATATTTTGGACGCAGTTTCAAAACTAGAGAATAATTTTCGCGTTTTTCTCCCCCAACAATCGATGCAAGTTTTTAGTTTAAATTTCAACCGTACTCATCGACCTTTAATTTGGTATCTGACAGTGCCACCACTCGTAAAAATAAAATTGAGGAGCCATCTCCCTGAATGGAGTGAATTAACCTCGATCAAATTTATACCAAAATCGAAATTTCTTTCAAATCAACTCCAATGTTGCTTTTTACATAAAATTCGACTTACTTGTAGAAGACAGCAATAGTATAATCCTTTGACATGTCTGTAAAGCTATCACTGGTTGTTCTTGTTCCCGCAGCATCAACTAAATAAGTAAGCGCACAATTTTCACTAGTAAAACTCACTCCCTTATACCACATTTTTGCATAGCGCCTGTAAAAATATAGAAATAGAGGCCAGGGAAGAAATTGACGAATTTGGCAACTTACACATAGTTATTAGTTTTCATACCATCGTAGGCGACAATTTCTACTCTCGAACCGTATTGATATACGCGTCCATTAGGATGGATCAGAGCAGAGGAGCTGCCGTTACTCGATAGTGAAATTGCCACTCGGCTACGTTGATTCACTACACGAACAGCTTTATCCAAAGTCATATCAACCCTAAAGTAGAGACCATTTATTTTATGGAAAATCAATCAAATCACAACATTCTAATCAATACCTTATTCCATCCCGGAGACGAATTTGAATTGTTCCATTAGGAAGCGCCATTGGTCCACAAGAACGTGTGGAGTCGAATTCCCGATTGCTTCGCCTGTTGGAAAAAGGGAGAGGGAAAGCTGGTGGCATGGCTGGCTGTAAAAAAAAAAATTCATTATAATATCAAAGGATTTGGATGCTGAATTTCTTACAATGCGGCATATATCATCTTCATATGGGTACATGGAAGGAGCCAAATGTCGTGCTGACAAGCTGCGTAAAACTCTTCCATCGAAAGGCAATGAAGGTCCAATGTGAGGGATTGGCGGTACATGGGGTACAGGAGCTCCAATTTGTGAAATCCTTGGACTATTTTCTTTTGGGGTTGCTGCTCTTTGTGTAGAAACAAATGGCGACGCAGCGACATTAAACTTTGACTGCCAATAAAAAATCAATTATTTTATAATTTTTTTAAATGGATTTGGAAAAATTGTCTAAATTACTCACCGTCGGTGCCGGATTGGCAGTGAACAAAGACCTTTGGCGTATAACAGGAGCCTGAGGCGACTTAATAACAACGTGATTCACTTTATCACTACAATTATCCTTTGACGCATCCTCCGGATTTCCATTGATGTTGGTATTATTCAAATTGTTTTGATCTTGCACAACAGATACAATGGGCGATTGTCCTTGAATCGATGCACTGCTTTCGCCTTGCTGCATACTTCCTACTAACTTTAGCAATTACTGTTATCCTTTCCACACACTTTTGATCTTTTGGTCTATGATATGATTAAATTATGTATCTCGGCTTGCACCCTCGCTTCTTACTCACTCACTCACTCACTCACTTTCTACTACTTTAAATATTCTCGCGTTTAATATTATTTTATTATTTATTTAGGGGTTCAGTTATATTTGGAGAAAATTTCGCGAATTTTAACCACGATTGTAATTTTTTTGGTTGGGGGGTTTTATTTTTGGAAATGTGGATTATGAAATTTTCATCGATGCGTCTTACATGAGCAAGAGCGAAACACAAAATGAGCCTTCTCGAGGAAAATATTAATTCAACTGTTTTGCATTCGTAGAAACTTCAAAAGCAGGACTCTTCAAGGTTTGCTTATTTAATGACAATTATGTCGAAGTACTTTGAAATATTTTATTTGAAAATTTAAAAAAGTTATTGGATGGCTTATTTCAGCGCTGGGTGTTAACAATCGTGTTTAAAAGATAATTTAATAAGAGATAGCGATTTCTTTCCTTGAGAAATTCTAAACTATAGAAGTAATTTCCACTTATGTCTATATTATATTCCTATGTTTTAAAATAACAAAATATTATATGCGTTACTTATTTACATTTAATGTGAGGGTAGTTTTGGGATACCAGCCTCAACCAAAACTTTTTTCAGAGTAATGAGTTTCCGTCTGAGATCATGGCCTTAATTCATATATTAATTGCAAACTATCATAAGTTAGAAAAGTTGAAAGACATTTTAATACTCTTTAATTTTTAGTATTCCGAGAGGTTTATTTAAGATAAGAAGACTGTTTTTGAGTTTTGTAAGGAGGAGCTCAGTATGAGATGATATCAAATGTCTGTTCTCTTTAGTTTTCGTCCGAGTTTTATTTCAAGAACCTTAATCTTAACCATATCTGGTTATGGGTCCAAATACGCTTCGTAGAAGCGTACTTGTTTGAGATTTGGGAATTTTGGCTAAAGAATCCAAATATCGGCATTTTTCAAGAGAACTATTAAACCATGAGCAGTGGGATACACGGAAGTGGCAAATTGAGCTATGTTTGAAAGAACAGTGTCCTTATTCCATTGTCAATGGTACGCGAGTGTACATGGCGGCACCAGTAAGCATCTGGGAGTTACCAAAGCTAGCAACAAGACAACGTGCACGCAGCTTATGTACTCGATAAGCCCTGAATGAAGAAACTGCCATTCACGTCCGCAGGAAATCTGACATGAAAGAAATTTCGAAGATGTTTTTTCTTGATGCCTCCATTCCCTACCACTCTCTCCATCACACTTTCTCTGCCGCATAACGCTCGTGCGATATGCATTCACACTCATACACACAAAGTAATGTGCATTGATACTTTCATGAATATCCAGTCCAAATCATGATCAGCTCTCAGAGATAAAAAAAAATTCACATAATACGACTGATAAAAAAAACTCTGAGTAACTATCTCTTCAAGCATCTCAGCAAAATGGTCAAAAATGCCCTAAGATACTGAGCTTGAACAAATCATCAGGGCCACGTTTCAATCACTGTTCACTCAATGATCCCTAAGTATGTTCTTAAAGACCAAAAGTGAGTTTGTTTTCTTAACCATTTCTGAAAAATTCTTGTATATACGCAGAGCATAATTTGTGGCATCTTTCTTTACTTTACACGACCCGTTCTGGCAAAAGGTTTTTTTTTATAGTTGAGAGTGTGGAACTCCCACTAAACACCTCCCCTGTCAACCTCAGAGCCAAGCCTGGGATCGTTTGACACATTACTTCGGGCCAGGTCTCGTTTTGTTACGCCGTGGGGCGCATTCAAGCTGGAGGGTCCCTATTCCATTGGAAGTGGAGAGAAAAAGAGGAAATGCTAGATAAGCGATCCCCAGTCCCAACACCCCCGGCTGCTGTGAGTCCCTTTTATCTTTCAGGACTGCTCAAACATAATCTTCCACCTGGTTCCATTTGTCAACCGATTCAAGCATCACCGCGACTATATTATCCGAGGTGAGCTCTCCCGTCTTCCTGTAGAGGTCTTTTCACAGCTTGTCCCATCTTATGCACGCAAGAAATGTGGGGAAGGCATTGTCCTCCTCTTCTGGGCACAACCGCCAATCGAGGGGATCATGACTTACTCGCAGGTAAGACTGAAAACACCCATGTGCGCTCAAAAGCTTGGTCATATAGAAATCAATCCCACCATATCTTCGATTAAGCGATGGTACCACATCCAGGATGAGGTGCGCAGTCCATCTTTCTGTTAGGCAATTCACGGATACGAAGATGCAATCCTCAGTACTCCTCGTCTCTGTAACTGTGACAGGCATTTTTAGGCCACCTCCTTACTGAGAGCGTCGCCCCTAATTCCTGATCCATACAGTAGCACTGAGCCTACAGCACTCATCAAGAGGCGTCTTTTTGATGGGCTGGGTCCCCCTGCGTTGACAATTAGTCAACTCAGAGCCCATACTCTCCCAAAAGCTTTCTCAGCCGTTGCCCTGATTTGCTCAGACAAACTCATCTTCGAGTCGATCAGTAGCCCATGGTACTTCACCGCTGCCTTCGATTCAATTTTTATGTCTCCAATACTGATCATCCTTACTCTAAGGATTCTCTTTTTTGTCAAGGTGAACACTTTGGGTTTCTCCAGTGCTAAACTGAATTCTCGAGCAGTCATCCAGTCTCTCACTTGATCCTAAGCTTAAGTTGCGATTGTTCAACGGTTCGTCCAACGGCTAGAGCCGCAACATCATCCACAAAGCCAATCAAGCGCGACTCAACTGGCATCTCTAGTCTCAGTAGCCCGTCGTAAAACACGTTCCACAGGTCCGCACCAAAGAAAGATCCCTAGGCCATACCCCAGCAGCATGAATCGCGTGAGTCTTCCCTTAATGAGTTTCTCTAGCACATTCCCAGCAGTGTCTAGCATGCATAAAGGGTGTTATGCAGACGGCGATCCGGGATTTCTCTTTCCCTTTCTGATCAGCATAAGCCTCGACACTTTTCTTCGTACCGGGAAAACCTCGTCCTGTAGACAACCATTGGATGTGCTGAGCAGCAAGTCAAGACAATGTTGATATACAAGCTGCAACACCTCAGCTGGAACACCATCTGGACCTGGAGCCTTCCTCGCTTTCACTGAGAGGACTGTCTCTTCCAGTTCCAGCTGTGTGAAGAGTGGACGCTCGACTGCTGTTTTACCATAGACATCATCAACACGGACGAGATAGGCGGGGAAGATTGCTCGCACTATCTCGTCTATCTTTTTCGCATCATATATGCAAGGTTTCCGTGGGGCACCAAGCTTCTGCATAACTTGCGGCAAAAGGTACTACGAATTGGGTTGCATTCCTCGCGTTATATGGCTTAGTTTGCGATACCTTAATTAATGGTGTTTAGTCCGATTCATTAGCTTTTAAATTGTTGATCTGCAGTCTGTGTGGTGTAGTAGTTAGAGCATGAGACGCATAAGGCGAAGGTCCCAGGTTCAAATCTCGCTGGTGAACAATGTGATTTAGTTCAGGGGATTTTTTGGACAGACTACGGGCGTTCACTCAGTGATGATATGTACTGATTTAATCAGATCAATCATATCTACATCAGTTTGTAGTACTCAGAAGTATACTAACCCAAAATTAATTAAAAATATTTTATATTCTAAATAGGAACGGTATAGTTTTGAAATCGTGTTATTTGAAATAACGACGGAAATAAAGCTTTTTCTCATCCAAAAATTGAAGGGGATCTTGTTTCCTATCTACGTAGGGCAACTCAATATATAGTTTTATTATCGCAACTGCTGAAGAAAATGTAGTCGAGATTGACTGTCCGGCGGCTTCCGAAACTTTTCGGTCGATACCGATACAAAGCTCATCCTCTATAGAAGAAATGGATGACACAGAAATGATTGCACTCATTTAAAACTTCATTTTCTGCTTTTTTCATTGAAGCAGCATTATCCGTTCTTATAGTGACTATTTTTGAGTTTGTCTCCCAGTCGTCCAATATTTGACGAACAGCATTTGCTATATTTTCAGCTGTGTGACTGCCTTGTATTTCTGAAGCTTAAATAACCACTGATTCTTGTTTTGATTCTTCTATAAAATGGGTGGTCATACTATAGGGTTTTCCAATAAGAGCTGTTAGTTTGAATAGATCTCGTGATTTAACACCTTGCGACTTCTTCCTTAGGGGGCTACGAGAAAGAGAAAGTCTACGCCAATAGCCCAGCGTTGATTGAAGACCTCAAAGATGGAATTTGTGAGGCTATTGAAGACATAGGGCAGCCACTTTGCGATTTGGTTATGGGAAATTTCATGAAATGGATATGGTCCTGTAAGCGTGGTCATGCTGGTGATTTGCCTGATGTTAGTTTTCACTATTAACAACATACCTTCTTCTTTATAATGAAATAAACATCAGATCATTTCTATTAAAAAATGGTGTTTTTCTTTTAATATCAAATTACACCTCTTATTGGAAAACGGATAGTAAAACTTTTATTAGTATCTGACGTCCAAATATCTGACGTTAAAGCAATATGTTCAATTTTCTGCAATCTTATATGCTGCTATTTCAGTTTCATATTTTTTTCTAACATCTGAGTTCATTTTTTTCTAGAAGGTAGTTCATAGTTAAGATTTAATGTGTTAGTATACCTTCGGAAATTTTCATTTTCAACTATTTGTAGAGGCTGATAATCTTGCAATCATTTGAATTAGCGCAGTATTGCCAGATTTCTGCAAGACTTTTCGCAGCAATGCCAAATGAGTCTGCTTGAATCGTTTCGTAGCGGGCTCACCATCTACAGATGATGAAGACGGTGTCGGCATGGTTGCCGATGGCGGTTCTTTCAATTTTTTTTTTTAATTTGACTCAGCGATGATAAGCTCGAGGGTCGATTGTTAATGGAAGTAGCACTATTATTATCCGGCTCTACCAATTCACAGTATTTGCTGGGATGGACTTTTATTATATGATTCATAAGTGAACTGGTATTGCCAGAGTATTTGTAACATATTTTGCAATTTACGCTTCCTTGTAAAGGTAAGTCAAACACTTTCCAAACCGGACAAGATGTTTTAGGGCCACGGGATGGTTGAATCACGCGAATTACAATATGTAAGAATGTAATAAATGAATAAAATATCACAAATTTTGTTTTAAAACTATTACATTTCAGAACAAACCACACAAAACAATGATCCGTTCTCGGTCGTTTTTGGAGACAGGAAATGAACTATCAACTTGAATATAGTCACCACTACATTTGCGCTGATAAACTCCGAACGCACATTAAACAAAGCACAAATTATATGCAACGACTTTTCACCAAAGTCGAGAACGATAACGTTAAGACAACTAGAGATAGAAATAGCAGAACACGGGTTGACTCGATTTAACCGCAACTTGAGCTGTCTTGGTCACAATCATACGCTACAAATTCGACCAGATTTCAGAGCGATGACTTAGAAACACAACTCGAGTTGAAAATAGCCTAACTCGAGTTGACGCGATGTATGTAAGTGCAACTCAAGTTAACTCAGATTGTTAAAACGAGTTGACCCATCTCTAAGTACGATGTATTAGTGGATCCATCAAGATTTAGTTAAGAGTTTGGTGACAAAGCTCGGGGTGAGGAGTTATCATTTACCTCGCTTATTATTTCCTATATTTCATGGGAGTTGTGATCCACTGTTTTCATTCCTCTTGAGAGATATGAGAATTTAGCCTCTTTCACAAGTCATTTCGATTCTTTTTTCGCTTACATATATACATCCTTGAGGGCTTGGTTGCCATTGTTCTTCTTATATTCCATGTATGCCTTCTTTTTTTAATATTTGCCTCAATTACTTGATGGGCGTGGAATGCCAGATCAGAGGTCCAGACAGTACTGACAAAAATTGCGAAGAAAGTTGCAAAGGAATTCCTTCAAAGAGTGCCAGAAAATAAAGTTCGCAAGGACACCCAACAAGAAAAATATGTTCGTAATTGATTTCATTTTCGCAAAATAATTCTGAAAAATAAAAGAAAAAATTAAACATTCTATTAATTTTGCGTTCTTTAATCTTATTTTCGTTATCGATTTTGATCGTTATCGTTCGATCTTCTTCAGCGATTGCTTCACTTAACCTAAAGATTCTACTTATATACTAAGTCCTTAATTACATTGAGGGATGTTTCCCAATGAGGGTAATTAAAATCTACTTTATTCAAATTCGTTTTGTTACATTTGAAAATTACTTAACTTATTAGCTTGAAGAGTCAAGATTTACAATTACTTGCGTTGTTGTTCATTAGTACGGCTTTTTCTCTTGAAACGGCGAGACTTTCCATTGCATCCAGTTCTCTCACACCTCTTGCTTCTCGTACTGGCGTCTTCGAGTTATAATATTATCCGCTACTGCTGATCAAAAGTTATTCTTCTTTCCTTTTTTCCTCGCTGCACTTGCTTCGCTTACATGTTCTCGCGCCCTGGTGTTGATGAATCTTCTTGTTTGTCGAATGTAAACTTCATGACAGTCGGGGTACTCGATCCGGTAGATGCCTGATATCTCGTGTGGTTACCGTTTATCCTTAGTTGACCCTAAGATGGTTTTCAGCTGATTTTTGCTACTTGATTCGATTATACGTATGGATGCATGATGTTTTACCCTCCTTTTTAATTAATCTGTGACCCCTTCATAGTAGGTAACTGCCTTCCAGTAGACCTATTCAGAATCCGGGTTGAGGAGTGTTGACCGTTCTTTCTTTTGCCGAGTTTTTCTGATTTTGTCCGCAATTATCTTGATCGTTTACGGCTTGAATCTATTCAACTTCGCAGTGTCGAGAATATACTGCATTTCATTTTCCTTGGCTGCTGTATTGAGTCCTGTGAATCATAGCTCGATAAGGTGAAACTTTCACTTGTTGCGTGTGGAATCGGAATCGTCCGTTGTGTAGGTGTTGCCTTCCTGTAGATTTCGAAACTGATTTTGCCACTTTTCAATCCTATTTTTTATCTACCGCATTGCACATTGTACAGTTCCATCAATACTTGTTGCACGTCTACTTTTTTGGCATAAGCGAAAACATCATCCACATACCTGATCCAGCATCTTGGTAATTTGTTCTTCATTTTGAGCCCATCCTCCAATCGCGTCATAAACATTTCACTAAAAAACAGTGATAGTGGATTTCCCATAGCTGCTCCTCCTTTAGTTTTGTAGAATTTACCCTGGAACGTAAAGTAGTTCTCTGTCATACACAGCTTCGATAACTGGAGATACTGTCTCGTTTTCGTCTTTCATGCAGTAGAATTTTCCTGTTTTAGTAACCACTCCTCGGTGTAGCCAAGTATTTCCATCGCTGGTATACTGAGAAAGAGAGCTTTCGCATCAAATGATACCATCACGTCATATTGTGTTGGCGGGCCATATGCTGACAGCTTTTCCGTGAATTCCTTGGTATTTTTGACAGAGCTGCTCTTAATTGGTTGCATATTTTTGAATTCCTTCACTAGCCATCTTGCTAGTTTTTGCGTTGGAGCGTTCACAGCTGATTTTATTTCTCGCATCTCATCTCCTTCCTTGTGAATCTTGGGTAAGCATTTGATTCTTGGTAGAGTTGGGTTCGTTACTCTCACCTTCTTTAGTTCACTGATTAATGACTTGCAGCTTTTGATCGTCCTCTAAACTCGTTTGATAGATTCCTCCAGCGGGTTTCGACGAAGTTCGAAAAAGTTTCCACTGTTTAGTTTTAGTGTAACCGCTTCCTCGTATTTGGCTTTATCCATGATGACAACTGTGTTTCCTTTGTCCGCTTTGATGAAATAGACAATTTGAGGGTGATGGTTGCTTCTCGGTTCATCGTTGACCTTTGGGCTCCCACTATTGCTTTTCCCATCTCCTTTCTCGTTGACGTTTTATGTGCTTATGGCAGTTGGGTAATAGCTGATTATGTCTTCCTTCAGGACCTTTGTTTGCCTTATCGCATAGTTGAGACCCATGTTCAGTGGCCGCATTTCATCTTCCTTAAATTCCGCGGTAGATTTGTTGACCACTTGTCCAGGAATCTCTTGTACTTCGAATACTTTGGATGACTTCGGGGTAGCTTCTTCTAATTTACGCAATTTCTTTCAATGTGTTGCTCTTTTCTTTTATTTCTCACATTGGAACGCTCTTTCAGCCTTCTCCAATAAATCTTCCATGTGACCTTTGCCGCAATACTCTTATTGTCTCACTAACTCCAGGTAACTTTCATAAGCTTTATAATTATTTACTGCTATATAATTATTTACTGTTTATCTTCATAAGATTCCTTTTCGCAATTTTCGCTTGTCCCGTAACATGTTTGGACCGCAAAGCAACTTTACAGTGTGACTCTTCGAGGTAACTCTTCGCTCATGACATGTTTTTAAGAAGTTGATATCTGCTCTAATCCTAGCTAACGTTTTCTTACATTTTACATATTTAAAAAATACAAGTTGATGCCTGGTTGCCACTTCAATGTTCGTAATTCATTCGCAAAATAATTATGAAAAATAAAACAAAAAGAATAAGACCTTCCTTATAATTTTGCGGCCTTTCATTTTATTGTCGATGTAATTAAGGACTTAGTATATAAGTAGGATCTTTAGGTTAAGCGAAATAATCGCTGAAGAAGATCGAACGATCACGTTCGAAAATCGATTATGCAAATAAAATTAAAGGACGCAAAATTAAAAGGAATGTTTTTGTTTTTTTTTTAAGAAAAAAAACCTAATGTCAAATAGGAGAGCAAGAAGTACCGACGAAGACCCCAGCAGCAGGCACTGCTTGTAAAACTCCAAGATGGCCGATCCTATGCAAAACTTCTGTAGGATATGAGGACAAATTTAAAGTCCGAAGACACCAACACTGCCATTTAAGCACTACGGCCAATGCGGCCGGGCCATATACTGGTAGAATTCAGAGCAGAAGCCAAAAATAAAGAAGTATTCTGCGACGCAGTTAAGAGAATGCTCGGACCTGGCTGAGGTAGAAGAGGCCATCAGAAAGGAGTTTCATAGCGTGGGCAGGATCAAAGCGAGGCTGACATCAGAAAACCATAGGGGACAACGCATGGCCATCATTGAGTTGGCCGAAAAGGACGCCGAATAATATCAGAATAAGGGCAAAGTAAGAATAGAGTAGGTCGTCATCAGAATACGGTGAAGAGCAGCGTTTCTTCCATGCCTCAAATGCCCTGGCTATAGTCGCACCACACAAGTGTGCCAATGACCTGATTGGAGTTATCTATGTTACAAATGCAATGAAAGGGGACATAAAAGGAGAGGGTGTAAAAAGGAGGCACACTGTACCCTGTGCAAGGAAACTGATCCAAATCCGGATCTTGGGCACGTTTCGGGATCAGAAAAATTTCGGGTTTTCTAGCTAAGGCAAAATCAAAATTTCGATGGCCCACATCTTGCAGCTAAACCAACACCGCAGTTGAACCGCCCGAAACCTGCTTGAGCAGCTTACGGTGAACATGGAAGCCGACTGTTTGCTGCTGAGTGAGCAACACCACGCTAAAATTTCTGCATCGAAGTGTCCTGCTGAGACTGGTACTACTACCATTTGGGTTCAGAATAGTGATTTCCAGTTGGAAACGTGTGGTTTCATTTGGGTTCAATTCTCAGAGACTACCTTTTTTAGTGTGTACCTAACAATAAACGAACCAATATCATCTTTCCAAGCCAAGTTTAATATTTTGGAGGGTGCTGCCTCGAACGCAAACAGCAATGTGCTCGTTGGGGGAGACTTCAACGCTAAAACAATAAGATGGGACATGCCCCAAATGCATCTGCGGGGAAAATGAGTCCTAGTAATGGCAGCCAGGATGGCACTTGGCGTATTAAACATCGGAAACATGCCGACTTTGGCTATATTGGCTGCGATGGAACCATACCGGACGTGACATTCACCTTGAAATCCTCAGTACGGATGACTACTCAGCCTGTGATCATCAGTGCATTCTGCTTGAGATCAGTGATGTTGCCTCGTGACGTCCGTGTTCTAGACCTTGTACAATTGGATAGAACATTGGAAGGATGTACGTCAAAAGGTTCGTTGTGGTGCTCACGGCAGGTGCTCCGCTGCATTGTGATTCGCAAGGGACAGAAAAACTGTGTTTTTTGCATGATATGCCATTTTCAATTGAAATGATTTCTTTTTGCTCCCTTTTTAGGGAGCAAAAACCCTTCTAAAATCGCGTCCTGTCTGTCCGTCTGTCTGTCCGTCCGTCCGTCCGTCCGTCCGTCCGTCCGTGTGTCACAGCAGTTTTTCTCGGAAACTACTTAAGCTAGAAGCACCAAATTTTGTATGTAGGTGTAAAGTGGTGCTCTCTTTAAAGTTCAATTACAAAAAAAAATTTTATAAGGTATTTAAGGGGGGTCTCCACATATAGGGGAGTGACCCCCCGAGAAAAAAATTTAATTGGAGGTGGCCGATATGGAAATCAAATGAAAGGTCTTGATGAGAGCTTTTCGAAACAGGTCTTTGTTTGGCAAAGTTTGCTTCGAGGGGCGCACAGGGAGGGGAAATACACGAAAAATTTGTGTCCCCCCCCCTCGCGATTGGACACCTGTGATCCGAAAAATCTGAACAAAATCAAGAATGTAGGTCTTGAGGAGTACAACAACAACAAATATGTTAGAAGTCGCAATTCACTCAACTTTGTTAGTAATAGTATGATTTATCGATTTTATGTTTTCTTGAATAAAATCTTTAGGGTACCCTTAAATTCAATGAAATTCAGTACACAGACGACTATTTATAAGATTGATCTACCCTGCAAGTTTCATAAAGATTGAATCATATTTAGCGAAGTTATGGCGGTTTGAATTTTCCTGTATTACTATGGAACAATATGCGCTGCATGTATTACTATGGCAACATATGGCTATGGAACAATATGCGCTTTTTACCGACTCAGCCACTACAGTTTTGCTAGGATTTGCATGAAAAAATCAGGAATGATAGGTGTCATGAGTATCTTTGAGAATCGGTTCAGCTAGTGGTATCAGTAATCGTAAAACAAAATGGTGGCTGTTTTAAATGCGAAGATTGAATAATTTTGAGTAATTTTTTCCCAACTTCAACGTTCAAGGTCCATGCTTTGAACACTTGATTCAATTTAATGAATGACTGAAGATGAGTACCTACAATTATTTCTCATAAGTGAAACAAGTCAAGGAGGCGGGAGAGAGCTACTAGTAAAAGGGCTTTGTAACAACTCTAGAATTCGAAAAAATGGCCATGAATCGATGATAACAGTACAGGAGAGTGGCGCCTGAAAAAAAATTCATCAAACGTAGCCGATATGAGTATGAAATGAAAGTTTTCATGGGAGCTTTTCAAACCAGTTGTTAAACTGTCAGTTTCTGCTTCAGTGGGGCACAGGGGGGGAAATACATGAAAAATGTGGTTTCCTCCCTCACGAATGAGTATAACAATAACAAAAACCTCAAAAGTCTAAATTCGTTCAACTTTTCTAATAATAGTATGATCTTCGAATTTCATATTTTCTCCAATAAAATCGTCATTGACATGCTTCTTGACTTTATTCAATCTGGTGACTGCATTTTGAAAATTTAATACAAAACCCTTCTGACATGAGCGTAGGTCTGTTTACCCAACTTGTTTCCAATTAATTATTAATATGCTATAATTCCAATTTAATGTAGAGAGGATATTTTGTTTTTTTTTCAACTCATTTTTAGGGTTTTGTACTAAAATACAAAACCCTATTGCAATCACGACCTGTGTCCGTCTGTCCGTCCGTCCGTCCGTCCGTCTGTATGTCACAGCACTTTTTCTCCGAAACTATAGAAGCTGCAGCCATGAAACTTTGTGGAAAGGTCAGAAGTGGTGACCTCTTGAAAGTTCAATGGTGGGAAAAATTTTCAAAGGGGCTTAAGGGGGTCTCCCCATATAGGGAAGTGATCCCCCTAAAAAAAATACATGAAAAATGTGTTTCCTCCCTCGCGAATGGACACCCGTGATCTTAAAAAATCTGAAATAATTATCAAGGGAGATATTTGTGGGTATAACTATAACAAATACCTCAGAAGTCAAAATTCTTTCAACTCTGCTAATAATAGTATGATCCTCGAACATGACATCTTTCTTGATTTTATTCGTTACTGGGTACTGCATTTTGTAAGTTGAGTACAAAACCCTTCTGACATGAGCATAGGTCTGTCTACCCAACTTGTTTTAAGTTCCATTTTATTTAAATTTAGAGTGCCAAGGGGGTCATTAAGGTTTTTGATTGTTTTATTGTTTTGCAACTTGCTTGATGAAATAAAGCACATTTGGTTTCAAAATTTAGGTTTTAAGCTCAAAGTTACACCATAGTCCTTGCATTTTTGACTTGTTGAAATAAAAATTCCATATATTTTGCAGCTCCTTCCAGATCAAATATTGATTCAATGTACTGTACAACTAATCTGCCATGATAAACTAGATTTTTTGCTTCCCTAAGTTTACCTTGAATGTCTTTGTCGTCATAACAACGTCTTAGAATTTTTCTGTTGTTCACTTTTTTATGGCTACATAATAGACATGGTATTACCTTCATTTGTTCCTAACATATGAGGAAACAGCAATATTATTCCTGCATGTTCGTGTGCATATGAATGAAGTGACAAACACTATCGCCGGATAACTGGATGTACACATTTGTGCTTTTATCAGGTACCTTATATATTATGCAGATGACATGCTATTTCGTACTTAATAATCGTAAAAATGCCAAGCATAAACGGATGTTTTGGCTTATTATTGCACAAACGGCACAATCTACAGAATAGCAAAAGAACACTCAGCTAATTATAATACATAAATTTATGTGTAGCATGAGAAATATTATATGACCTTGAAAACGAAATATAACCATCACCTTGTTATTATTAGTTTTCTGTATCTTTTCATTATAGTAAGCATGGTTGCTATGAGTAGATTTCTGTTGCATCAGCTACTTCTTAGATATAATTGGGGCGTCCTTTATAGAGCCGTTACAATGATTGAGAACGTCAACTTACGAGTACATACTCGTACATGTGAATTCCCATACAATTTCAATTTTACCTCTCTGATTTCGTCTTGTAAAGCTACTTTCATTCCACAAACACTATATTATTAATAGCCAAATTTGAAAACCTTGTGTGCTTCCCAAGTCAGATCTGTAATCACAAACTCTTATTATTATCCTGCAGTTATTACCATTTTCATTAAATTCAGTATTCAATATTCATAAATCACACTTGCAAAGCCATTTCGCTGTACCCAAAAGCATCCCACATATTTTTGTCCTGCGTTAGGGATGCTGAAAATTCATTTTTAAAGTGGTTATCTTGTGTTCCAGACGAGATGAAGCAAGTCGATGGTATGAAGGACATTTCAGTCAAGAATATAATCATATTGTGTTAACGCTAGAATTATTCTATGCCATCACGACAAAATGATGTCATATTTATTTGACATTTTGTAACAATTCAGTGAAGAACATGAATATGTGATAAGGTAGGAAAATTCATCTGACATAAAAATTTCGTGAAATTGTAATATTTCAATTGAATTTGGGATAACAGACAATTTCGGGGAAATTTAAGGATGAGTTTAAATTTGTAATAATGTAGTCTATAGTGGCAGCAAATTTTTGTCAGGGATAATTTAAAATTCTACGTTTAGGTGTTTTTAAAGTACCAGAAGCAATATCCTCAAAGTCAAAGTCAAAAGCGCTTTATTTAATACCAATCGTTATAAATTTGTAAAAGAACATAAAGCAAATTCCAAACAATAAAACTATAAAAACTTAATAGCCCGAATGGCTCTCTAAATTTATACGTTATCAGTTAAACACATTTATTGAAAAAAATACACTTGCAAATTTAAATTAATTAAGATTATTAGATATTTTTTGATTCAATTGGAAAAAGGAGAAAAAACCAACCAGCATTATTCAAAAATTACTTATACTACTAACACAACAATGAACTTATATCCTAAACCTAATATGTTACACCCTAATTCTAAATAAGTTCAATCAAAAAAAAAAAAAAACACGTTACCTTATATTGAAACCTATACCTAATTTATAATACAAATAAACAACAATACTAGATGTAGCAATAATCAGATGAATCTAAAAAAACTAAGTAACGAGAAAAAGCACAAAAACAGATAATAAACACGAATAATTTAGACATTGTCATTCAGCCACCAATACCTAGATAGTTCCATCTCAGCTCGACCAGCCTCAACGAATCTAGCAAATGAGTATCTCCATTGGAATTGTTGGTCTCGTGAACTCAGATTCGGAGGATATTTTATCTTCTTATCGGTGGCCCGTCGATATATGTGATATATGATTGGGACGCCGTCAGAATCAAAAACATATCGATTCATGTCCAAATACACGAATGCTTCTGGAGGAACGAAGCCAGTAGTGAGGCAAGTCACAATATACCCGTCTGTAGGGTGGAACGGCTGTGAAATCCATGGGTTTTCACTCACAGTTACAGATATTGCGATATGATTCCGAAGAAGTTTCAATATGAAGTTATCGATTCTTGTCACTTGAGCGGTTTGATAAATTTTTCTATTCGATATATAGTGCTTCCAATCCGTCTCAGGCTTTCTGTACAAACCAGTACATGCACGAAGACATTTCCTTTCGAAAACTCTTAATCTTTCCATTGTACTAGCACTCTGGTTGTACCAGATCTGGCATCCGTATGTCAAAACTGGTCTAACCAGGGTCTTGTAACAAATAACTTTGACTTTTTGATCAATGTATCTGGAATGAAAGAGTTTTCGAAGGGCCATGACTACTTTTAGTGCTTTACTGAGCATGATTTTGACATGTTCAGTATAGTACAGATACTGATCGAGATGAACACCGAGGTATCGAACACAGCATTTATGTGGAACCCGTTCTGAACTACCCTTACCAGCCATAATGTGGAAATCTTTCCAATTACGTTTCAGGTCTTGACTGACCCCCTGCAGCGTTGTCCGAAACAAAATTGTTTCGCACTTCTGCGCATTGATTTTCATTCGCCAATTGTCGGTGTAGAGCTGCACATCATTAAACATTTTTTGAAGATTGCTCTGAACTATTGTAGCTTTTCGGTCTGCCGTATAGATGATCAGATCATCAGCAAACGCTACCAATGATCGCGTTGGCGAGACATTAAAATCAAAGCTGTTCAAAAGCTTGCGAATGAATATTGAGGAAAGCAAGAGCGCAGTAACTGTTCCCTGCTTTAGACCATTCAAGACCTTGAATTCGCGCATTGTTGTCAGATTTCCATCAGTTACAATAAATGATTTCCCATATAACATATTACACATCATGGCGACAAGGTGTCTGGGGAACCTGTCCTGAAGAAGTTTGAAAACTAGTCCATCTAACCACACCGTATCGAAGGCTTTCTCCATATCAATGAGACATGCTCCAACACATTCTTTGTTGTTTAGTTTCCAACAGATGTCTGAGGTTACTTTCGTTATTGCATGTATGGTCGAATGCCTGGCACGAAAACCAAACTGGCAATTCGGCATCAACTCATATTTCTCAATGTGGGCGTTTAATGCTCTGTTGAGTATCACTTCAAACACCTTGCTGATGTTAGGCAGCAAGCTGATTGGGCGATAGCTTTTAGGGCATGAAGATTCTTTTCCTTTCTTCAAGATCGGAAATACCTTAGCCTTTTTCCACTCTTTTGGGAAATATGAAATGTTCAACATGTTGTTGAACAATATGCAATAGTTCCTAATAGCAACATCAGGCAAATGTCGGAGAACTACATTTGGAATACCGTCAGTACCACATCATTTTTTGTTGTTTATCCTGCGAAATATAAAACACGAGTCTTCATAGCTGACAAAATAATCAATAAGATTCAAGCTCGGTATGAGGTCAGATGTTAATGTTTCATCGAAATGAAGAATTGATTGGCCGTTCAGGCTTGATTTGAAGTCGGAAACTTATGCTTCAACGACCTCCGAAAATATTTCATTCCCTCTCTCTGGGTTTGGCAGATGAACCAATTCAAAAAGTGTTCCAATCAGTGCAAGTTTCTGCAATCCATCACATATAATCCTGTTTCCATTTCTATCCGGAGTCGTACTATCAATTTCGATACCAGCTCTATCGAGAAGATTTATCTCATCACTAGCGACTTCGAGATTCGATACCTTCACTCGAGACTTCCTGCGGAATAAGCTATTCACTTTCACGAAAACGCCACCTGGGTCCTGTGGGCTAATACCCCTCAGTATTTCCGCCCATTGATTGCTGACCTCACTCCTGAAGTATGAACGGATTAAGTTCCGGACATTCTTCAGGTGTAATTTCAATAAAGCCAACGAGGGATGGTTGTAGTCCAAAAATCGTCGATAAATATTGTTGACGCGGGTGAGAAGAATGCTTTTCAATCTTTTTAACCTTGCGATGGTTGGTGTCTCATATCCTTCCATATTGTTTCGATGTTTAATCTTGGCAACAACTTTCTCAATCGTTTCCAACGTCAGCTTCTCTAACTTCGACAAATAGAGATCTATTTCATCGTCAGTTAGATTTCTGTTATAAGGAACCATTGAGCAAGCGTTGCCATCATCAGAAGAGGGACATTGCTTCTGGTACTCCCGATTAAACTTCTTTTGAAACTTTCCCCAGTCTGTTTTTTTCAAATTCAACCGATGGTTTTCATGTTGAACTGGAATGAGGAAGAAATCATTCCTTTGATGATTGATTTCCATTACGATTGCGTTATGATCGCTATCGTAAGGAAGCACCTGCAGTTTCCGTTGAGGACTATTAAAGCTGAATTCAAGTCTTGCGTCAGCAATGCAGAGGTCCAAATATGAATTTGTCCTAGGGTATGTTGGGAACTCCGACCCATATAGGTTGCACCTGTATTCAATTTGGTTCTCTGTTATCCATGATTTCAGGAATACACCTCTTGGATTACTGGTGGCGTTTAGCCATGATGTATGCTTGGCATTCAGGTCACCGGCAAAAATTTAATAACTATGCAGCCTGTTGAATTCGAGTATTTCAAACAAGGAATTGAGTTCCTCCTTGAACTTGAGAACATTTTGACCAGTTGCATAGCCAGAGATAACGAAGAGGTTATCCCCACCTGGCAGTGAAATTTTGATGACGGACACTTCAAGAAATTCAAAGCTTTTGGATTCGACTTTTTCAATATTTTGGAAACAATAGGGTCTTCTAACCAATATCCCGGTGCCACCTCCCCCATCACCTATTACCCTATCGTTTCTTACGAATGCAAAATCTTTGAATTCCATGGAATGCCATGAATTGAGGTGGGTTTCAGTGAGAAGTATGATGTCAGGCTTTTGCTTAACAACAAATTCAAGGAGATAATCACGTCGATGTATAGCAACAATAGAGTTGACGTTGATCGATATGAGGCGAAGCCTATCCATGGGAATATGACTGGATGACAAGTTATTATTAGGCATTTGAAACCCCTAAACGCTGAAAAGCAAAGTTAATTTTTGAATCTTGTTTGTCGATTCTCTCCGATAAAGAATTAAGTTGCTGGTAAATTTTGAGAAGCAGCTCATTATTGCCACTTACATTATTTACATTATTTCCAGCATTTTCTGCTGGTCCTCTAGCGGCGAGTGCAAATGATACTCCGGGCTTGACGAAGTTGGAAGGTATGATATTACGGTGTACTTGTGCTTGCTTTGGAGCAAATTTAGCTTTTGCATCTTGATATCGGGAGCATCCTCGATATGATGCTGGGTGACCAAAAACACCGAAGTTAACGCAGTATAATTTTTCTTTTTATGCTCCGTCTGAGCCAATTTGCACTCACCGGGAGCATGAACATCTTTGCATTTAACGCAACGATAGTGCATGGCACAATTGGCAGCCGAATGTCCAAATCTTTGACACTGGTAACACTGGTTGACTTCTCTTTTCTGGAGACATTCCCACCTCACCACTCTGAAATTCAAGTACCTTAATTGTTGAAGGGCACTTGGACTGCTCTTATTTGCAATTTGTACCAGGTAAAGTGGTAAATTCTTCCTTTCTATGGTCGACCTTCTTGTCGCAAAGGCTTTGACTGAAACAAAATCAATATCTGGTGCAGCCTCCTTGAGCACCTGAAGAAGATCGACCGTATCTTCTCCGCTGTCCAAACCCTTCAACAAGAAGGTCTGATTTTTTTCACTTTTTGGGGTATAGGTGAAGTGTGGAACCTCCCCAGAAATCAGCGCATCTTTGGCTGACTTGAAATCAACCAGTGATTTCGTCCTTATAGTTAATTTTTCGGCATTAACTCTTTTGATTTTGAAATTGGCCAGTTTATTTTCGGCTGCCAATAGCCGAACCATACCTTTCCCGGTTTGTCCGAACACGTTGATTGGCGGAACTTTTTCTGTCTTGTTGGAAGCTTTTTCAGAGGAACCAGCAGAACTGCGGGCTGGTTTTTTCTCCTTATTTTTGTTCTTTAAATATTGAATAAAATTAACGTCATTATCTTGATTAAAATTACCTCCGATGTTTTCTTCGATTTCCATATCTTCGGCTAACCCCACCAGCGCTGCAAAATAATTTTGGCTCTCGTTGGTGCCACCAGCACTTAGAACTTCCTCTGGATTTACTTGCTTTGTATTTTTCTTCGGCTTTGTTACCTGTTGCCATTGATTTTGTGGCTGCGTCTTTTGAGGCTTCATCCCTTGCTTGAAAAGATCCTTGAGAGACTGTATCTCTTGCCTTAGTTCATCATTTTCTTTCTGCAATTTGGCCATTTGTTGATTGTCCGCTATTATTTGCAGCTTGCACCCTCCATCTATGGAGTTTTCTTCGTTATGTTTTCTTTTGGTGATTGTCGCCAGTTTCGTATTCGTCGTTACCCCAGGTTGCCCCAACGGTGGGAAGCCGTCGGGCTCCTCCATACCAGCGGCGAAGTTTTCTTTGGTAATTTGTTTTTCGTTACCAATCGAAGTAAAAATATTCGATACAAATTTCCTGAGTCGATTACTTCGACAATATAAGATTTTTTCCGATAAAAATTAACTTCGGACTAACGTTTTTAAAAAATTAATTTTAATTTTTGAAAACTTTTGACAGGAGCGATTTAAAAGACGTCTATACGCAAAGACTACTATGATCCAGCCGAAGCAATATCCTCTGTTTGATGATGGCACCGCCTGCTCAATGCTTCTCATGACAGGAATCTAACTAACGATGAAATGGACCTCTATTTGTTGAAGTTAGAGAAGCTAACGTTGGAAATGATTGAGAAAGTAGTTCCCAGGATTAAACATCGAAACAATATGGAAGGATATGAAACACCAACCATCGCAAGGTTGAAAAGATTGGACAGCCTTCTTCTCATACGACTCAACAATATTTATGGGTGATTTTTGGACTACAACCATCCTTCGTTGGCTTTGTTGAAATGACACCTGAAGAATGTCCGGAACTTAATCCGGTCATACTTCAGGAGTGAGGTCAGCAATCAATGGGCGGAAAAACTGAGGGGTATTAGCCCACAGGACCCAGATGGCGTTTTCACGAAAGTGAATAGCATATCCCGTAAGAAGTCTCAAGTGAAGGTATCGAATCTAGTGATGAGATAAATCTTCTCGATAGGGCTGGTATCGAAATTGATACTACGTCTCCGGATAGAAATGGAAACAGGATTGAATGTGAGGGATTGCAAAAACTTGCCCTAATTGGAACACATTTTGAATCGGTTCATCTACCAAACCCTGAGAGAGGGAACGAAATATTTTCAGAGGTCGTTGAAGCAATAGTTTCTGAACGGCCAATCAATTCTTCATTTCAATGAAACATTAACATCTGATCTCATACCGAGCTTGAATCTTATTGATTATTTTGTCAGCTATGAAGACTTGTGTTTCATATTTCGCAGGATAAACAACAAGAAATCATGTGGCACTGATGGATTTCCAAATGCAGTTCTCTGACATCTGCCTGAGGTTGCTATAAGAAAGTATTGCATATTGTTCAACAACATGTTGAGCAATTCATATTTTCCAAATTAGTGGAAAAAGGCTTACGGAAGAAGAAAGGAAAAGAACCTTTGAGTCCTAAAAGCTATCGTCTAATCAGCTTGCTGCCTAACATCAGCAAGGTGTTTGAAGTGATACTGAACAAAGCATTCAACGCCCATATTGAGAAGTATGAGTTAATGCCGAATTGCCAATTTGGTTTTCGTGCCAAAGTAACCTCAGACATCTGTTGGAATCTAAATTATAGAGAATGTGCTGGAGCGTGTCTCAATGTCATGGAGAAAGCCTTCAATACCGTGTAGTTATATGGAGTAGTTTTGAAACTCCTTCAAGACAAGTTCCCCAGACACCTTGCCGGCTTGATGTGTAATATGTTATATGGGAAACTATTATTTGTTGTAACTGATGCAAGTCTTATGACAATGCGCGACTTCAACGTCTAGAATGGTCTACAGTAGGGAACAGTTACTGCACGTCTGCTTTTTTCGGTATTCATTCGCAAGCTATTGAACGGTTTTTATTTTAACGTCTCGCCAACGCAATCATTGGTGGCGTTTGCCGATGATCTGATCATCTTTACGGCAGACTGAAAAGCTACAATAGTTCAGAGCGATCTCCAAAAAATGTTCAATGATGTGCAGCTGTACACTGACAGTTGGAGAAAGAAAATCAATGCGCAGAAGTGCGAAACAATTTTGTTTCCGACAACGGTGCAGGGGCCAGCCAAGACCTGGAAGGTAATTGGAAGGATTTCTACATCATGGCTGGTGGGAGTGGTTCAGAACGGGTTCCATATGAATCCTGTGTTCGATACCTCGGTGTTCATCTCGATCAGTTTCTGTACTGTACTGAACATGTCAAAATCATGCTCAGTAAAGCACAAAAGGAAGTCATGGCCCTTCGGTGACTCTTTCATTCCAGATACATTGATCAAAATGTCAAACCTATATGCGACAAGACCCTGGTCAGGCCAATTTTGACATACGGATGTCAGATCTGGTACAACCTGAGTGCTAATACTATGAAAAAAATGAAGACTTTTCGAGAAATAATGTCTTCGTGCATGTATTGGTTTGTAAAAAAAGCCTGAGATGGATTGCAAGCATTGTATATCAAATAAAAGAGCTTATCAAACTGCTGAAGTGACTAGAGTCGATGTCTTCATATTGAAACTTCTTGGGAATTATATCGCAAGATTTGTAACTATGAGGGAAAACCCTTGGATTTTGCAGCCATTCCACCCTACAGATGGGTATATTGCGCCTTGGCTCGTCACTGGTTTCGTTCCTCCAGAAGCATTCGTGTATTTTTACATGAGTCGATACGATTTTGATTCTGGTGTTGTCCCAATCATATATCACATATATTGACGGACCACCGATAAGAAGATGAAATACCCTCCGAATTTAGGTTCACGAGACTAACAATTTCAATGAAGATACTCATTTGCTAGATTCGTTGAAGCTGGTCAAGCTGAGATGGAGTAATCTGAGTATTGGTGGCTGAATGACTATCTTCAAATTATTCGTGTTTCCTTTCTGTTATTGTATTTTTCGTTACATAGTTTTCGATTTTCAGCTCATTACTGCTACACTTAGTGCTGTTTATTTGTGTTAAAAATTAGTGGTAGATTTCAATATTTAGGATAGGTACATGTTATATGTATCATAGTAGGCTTAGAGATAAGGTTTGGTGTTGGGTTGAGAATATTGTGATAGCATTATTTAGTATAAAATAATGTTTTTGGTTGAATTTGATTAGTATACGGTTATAACATATAAGTTGTAGGACAAAAGTTCACTGTTGTATTAAAATTATGTATAAGTAGTTTTTGGAGTAATGTCGGTTGGTTTTTTTCCTTTTTCCAACCAAATCATAAAACATATAAGAATCATAATTAATTTGAATTTGCTATGGTTTTTTTAATGCATTTAACTGATAATGTATAAATTTAGAGAGCAATTTGGGGAATTAAGTGTTCTTATAGGTTTATTCATTTTACGCTTGGGAAAGCAAAGCTAAAGAAAACACATAAAATTTTCAGATGGAAACAAAATTTTTTACTCAATATAAAGATTGAACTTTGCCATTATACGTGAAACACAACACCATTCAAATATCCTCCACGGGACCTCTTACAGGCCTCAATCCTTTTGAGGTAATTTTCAATGACTTTTCGGCACATTTCCGGCAAAATCTCGGCCATAACTTCACGAATATTGGTTTTCAATTGTTCGCGTAAACACGATCTTTTGCATAGCTCCATTAAAAGAAATACAAAGGTGTTAGGTCGCAGGATCTTGCTGGCCAATTGACATCACTTAATCTCGAAATTACGCGTCCTGGAAATTTCTCTCGCAAAAGTGCTCGGTTAGCCTGTGTTGTGTGGCTTGTGGCTCCGTCCTGTTAGAACCACATGTTCTTTAGATCATAACCTTCAATTTCTCCCCAAAAATAATCCGTTAACATCCATCCATAGCGGTCAGAATTGATTGTAATGGCACTTCCTTGATCATTTTCAAAAAAATACGGGCCAATAACATCACCGGAACATAATGCACACCAAACGGTCACTTTTCCCGGATGCAAAGGCCTTTTTGCGATCACCTGAGGATTTTGAAAGCCCCATATGCGGCAATTCTGTTTATTTACGTAACGACTGAGCGAAAAATGAGCCTCATCACTGAAGAAAATTTTGTTCGAAAAATCGTTATCAATGGCTTGTTGTTCAATCACCCAATTCGCATACATTCTGCGTTGTGTATGGTCTTGAGGCTTAAGTTCTTGAGTGAGTTGGATTGTGTATGGATGGAGATGCAAATCCAAATGCAAAATCCGCCACAATGAGCCGTAAAACAAGCCCAAATGTTGAGCACGTCGAGAAATTGACAAATTCGGGTCTTCCTCCACACTTTGTGCAACGACAGCGATATTTTCAGCAAAACAAATGTTGCGATGATGCACATGCCTTGCAATATCAATAACCAATCCAGTATCTTCAAATTTTCTCACTGTGTTCGAAATTGTTTGTTGTGTAGGTCGATTATGTCGACCGTAATCGGCTCGTAAAGCCCTAAATGTTGATACAGCAGAATTACCGTTTTTATAATAAAAGTTGATAATTTTAACGCGTTCTTCGACTGTTAAACGAACCATATTTCTAAATGGCAAACCTTCAACTAAAAAAACACGCTTTGGATGACATTTAATTCTGACAGATGTCAAATGGCAGGGTTATACTTTCCTACCACGAAAAGGATAACCCTGTATAAGTATGGAAAATTTTTTTAGCTAAATAGCTTCATTCGTTTTTCCTCTACAATGTGCCGCGAACCAAAAAAACACGCTTGAGTTAATCGCGTTTAGTGTTTTTTTAACAGATTTTTTTGTTATATCGTGAAAATAAATAATCTGACCCTCATTCGGCGAATCGGCAATCGGCATATAATAGGTCCTTTTTGCTATTTTCAGCTTTTGTTTTTCATCAGCTTTCTTCTTTTTTTGACAATTCGGGCCTCTTTTGACGCATCGGTGCTCTGGCGCTAAGACACGTATAATTTCTTGTCATCGTGATTTGTAATGAAATACAATGCGCCTCGGCCAACAGTGACTCCCATACACTCAATAATCTTAAGAATAGGTAAATACCCTTTGTTGAAAATGCAGACACTTAACACAACTGAAATTTCGCTTATTTTGAAGCCGTTGAACGTATGTTTCGAAGGTATACGCCAGACAGTTTGGTTGAGAGACTCGTTGTTGTTCTGTGTATTGAAACTAAGACATCTTTGTAAAAGACTTTCTGAAGTCAAGTCTTCATATACGGGCAACATCATATCGAAGGTTTCTTTATCAAATGCTGGAGGCTGGTCATAATTTTGATTCATCGTCTGCGCCTTCTGCCATTTGCATCAAGATTCCGTCTCCTCTGGGCAATACGAGTGCTGAGGATTATCGTCCGTTGAAGAATAATGATAAAGTGCAGCTAACGCCTTGTTTTGCAATTTTTCAACCGAATCGGAATTTCTATGAATGGTAAGTCCATAAAAAATGGACAACTCTTTTATAACTTTATAAGTTAATTTTTTAGAAGGAGGCACTTTTTCTTTTGGAAGTGCTATAGCTTTTGATTTTTTACCTCTTCGTACAATCATATTTCATTTTCAATAGCTTTCTTTTTTTCTTGGTCTTTTAGAGCTTTATCTTGCTGGGTTTTCTTTTTTTTGGCTTCAGTTAGACGGTGAAAATGCGTTTTGAAATGTGATTTACGCATTCAATTTTCATAACAATTAAGTCATCATAAGGATTGCTTTCAAGGAGATTTGTTAAAAGTTTTGGAATTTCCATCGCCGATGTAATATGCGTATTTCGCATCATGAAGTTCTTTAGAATACTGAAACATTTTAAGTATGCCATTTACTTCAATTTTGCCGGTGCTACCTTCATGATTGATACTACATTCGTCTTTGTGCTCTTCGAACCAAGCCTCATGCTCTAAGGCACCCTTTTGCTTCGCCCAAAATTCACATGCCTTACAGATTGTACACAACACTGACATATCCAAAAGCTTATTTGAAAATTTGTCAATTAATGATATAACACCAATGAGACAGCTAAATCCTCGTTTGGCCCACGAGCCATCACCAGAAACCGATAATTGATTATCTGTGTAGTCTTTTTGAGCATTCAGTTCCTTCTCGTTTTCACCTGCTTTTTGGATAATAATTCTAAAAATGTTTTTAACTGATTCGTTAATAATACTAACGACATCATAGTACAATTTAATGTTAAACTTAACATCAAAATCCATCGATCCGCAAAAAGTATTCAGTCCTTGCAGTCCGAGACCTAACAATCGGAAGACAAAAATTATACAGCGATTTATTTCACATGCATTTTTTTTTTTCCCTAATCATTGCACAAGAATTGACAGTGTGTTAACTACATTTGCACGTAACTTGCACGTGTTCTTACTCGGTATGATTTTTTTCCTTTTTGATTATAAAAAGACATGACTGAAAGTGCACGATGCTCAAAGGCTAATATTCGAATATGTACCGATGAAATATATTCGAAATACACGTAAATAGAACATATGTATATGGTGGGATTACATATTTTGAAACGCCAGATATTCGGAAGGGACCATTGTTATACAAAGCAGTTATTCCAGGTTGCTCACGTGGCGAGTGCGTAAGAGGCAGAAAAATACCGTTCGACGCGCGCACCGAAATATAGTCATAGAATGAAAACGAAGCTATGAATCGGTTTGGGATTTCGTACAGGCATTCTTGAGATGGCGATCTATCGAAATAAGCCAAAATCAGAAAATAAAAACTAAATAAAGTTTTACGGGAGAATAGCCCCTCCAGTTATTGGATATTCTAAAAAGTATTGACCCTTTTTTTGTCATTATTTGATTGCATATTTCTTTTATTTAAAATGGGTTTTATCTAAGTATTTTTTGGGTAGAGCCATCATTCCATCTGTGTAGAACTTCTGTGGTTTATCGGCAAAAAACTTACCCAAGTGATTTTCACAGTCCCTTTTTGAAGTGAATTTCTTTTCATTAAGGAAATTTTGCAGAGACCGGAACAAATGGTAGTCTGATGGTGCAAGGTCTGAACTATATGGTGGATACAGCAAAACTTCCCAGCCAAGCTCTGTCAATTTTTGCCGGGTCATCAAAGATGTGTGTGGTCTTGCATTATCATGATGGAAGACAACGCCCTTTCTATTGATCAATTCTGGCCGGTTTTTTGAATGGCTTGTTACAACCTAGTTAATTACCGATAGTACCGAGCCGAAGCGAGCGAACCATCTCTTGGCTACGGCTTTTGATAAAGTATCTTGACCGTAGCCACCACAAATTTTTTTCACGAGCCTGTGATGCATTCTCACATTGATCGTAGTGACATTCTAAAAATAACGATTTATTTTTAGAAATTTCACTCATTTTTAAATCAATACATTTTTTGACACGTATGACGCAATAGAAAACTGATCTATATGAAGATTGTAGACTGGAGTGCCACCTTTCAAACGCATGTCAGTTTGGCTCAATCCGATTTGTATTGCCCGATATATGACAACGAACACCATCTAATGACAAAAAATGCTCAATACTTTTTAGAGTATCCAATATTTATTTCGAAGAAAAATTTGCCGGTGTTAGACTGAGTGAACAACTTTCTCGATGTCCATATAATAGAAAATGTTTAGGCTTGGCTGGTTTGGGAGGTTTACAGTAGTGGTAAACAATACAACGCCGCAGATGAGTTAAGTAATGGAATCAATACGACTTGGTCGAAAAATCGTAAGCCGTGCATTTATCGCGCAATAAATTAGCACCTTTTCTTATCGACAAACTCAAATAGAACCAAAATAGCTGGTTTTACCCTTGCTAGTTTTTATCTGAAAAACAGTATCTCCAAGACTACATTTCACAACGACATCCCTTTTCATTTATTCATTCCAACTCTGCAGCCCAATCCTACATCCCTTGTATTTCAGCATGCTTCTAAGCCTGTTATCCGCAATTTAAATTCAAATCAATTTACAATGACAAAACGTAAATGGATTTCCATTAAAGTTCGATTTCTATTCAATTAAAATTCAGTCGGATTCACAAGGCTTTATCCGCGGGACATCGTTATAAACTATAGAGTGTTTGTGCAATTTGAAGTTAAAAACGAGTGAATTCATTTCCTCGTGTCAATTCAACAAAAACAAGGAATAAATTGAATAGTATTTGTTCGTGAAAATGGAATAGCTTCTCAAAAACATAAATTTTAAAACTAGTCAGTCGTTACCAACTTTACTGCTGCTTGCTCTGATAACATTTAAACTATGTCAGTTGACCTTGATAGAATCCTTAGCTATGTCTGCGACGGTACAATAGGGATTCTCCATTGATTCACTTCGTTATCCTTTTCTATCTTTGTGCTTCATCAATTCAACGTTATTCTTTGGCGAAACCATCCCCAGTGAATGCCTAAGTAATATAAATACTACAAGGGTGGATAAACAGTAGTTATGAAATCAATGGAATAAAACCATCCAATTTTGTTGGATTTACAGATGAAATGAGTCCCAAGTGGATGCATTGATTGATCGGCATTTTATATCAAAGAAGTTTTTGTTGATTCGAAATCAATTTGACCTATTCCTAATTTTTGCGGAGTATAAAGCATATGTAGGTCTTTTTTCGGTTGAATATGTATGGAGAAAATATTAATAGGGAAATCATTCATAACATTTGAATAGATTTCAATTCAAAATCAAACAATTTGGCTTAGTAAAAGTTATTTCTAGAAAACTTCTTTACATTGAATGACGTAGTTCAAAGAATATTTTCATGAATATCGAATCTTGCCAATTTAAATCTAGGAACATGCTATTTAGAAAACATAAATAAGGTAAGGAAAGTTACAAAAGTTTTTTTTTGACCAGTTTTCTTAACTACTTCCATGAGCAGATTGCTCTTTAAACCCAATTTTTCATTGCTCGAAGAAATTTTCTATTTTCAGCAATTGATGTTTCATTTTATTCCTGTTCAAACTGTTTTGAAGTTTCTTAAATTTATTATGCAAAATGCTTACGTTTCGCAAAAGGGCGTGACATCTCTTGGGATAAAAGAATTTGAATAAAAATATAAAACCTTTAAAAAAGTGGAATAAAAAAAACATTTAGAAACATTACCGACCGCAATGTACCATAAAAAAGTTGAAATAAATTTCATGGCAGTGATGCCATATACATTTTTCCCTGTTTCATTAATATTCACCCGTTCCCGGGCAAAAAGTCTAAAAAATCCACATATATTCATATTAAAGCAAGAATAAATGATTAAACATTTTTCTATTTACTTCATATGCACTCATCTACCTGTTCTCAATCAGGCTAACTTCATACAAAACCATTTTTTTGTAACCCTAATTTTCTACAGTTTATTTTAAACACCATAACCATGCATTTGGCTTTGCACGTTCACATTTCGGACATACACTGTTGAGTTCCATTTTGGCATTAAAATAATGGCATCAAAAGCATTAAAAATTATTGAGAAATATAAAACATTTTCTCATTGCTTTAAATAAAATTGTAGGTACTGCTCTTTTCTCGTCTATCATTTTATTATTAAAGAGGAAGTAACACCTACGCACAACATAGACCTACAACAAATTTTCTTTGGCTTTACGCAAGCATACGACAGTATTGACCGTAACGTACTGTACCAAATAATGCTTTGGTCCGGCATCCCAGCCAAATCAGTTCCTGTTACCAAAATGACAATGACGTCGACAACTTCCCAAGTCCGCATTAATAACCAACTCACCGATACATTTGACACAAATATCGGACTAAAGCCGGGAGATGGACTGGCCCCATTGCAATTCAATTTGGCTCTAGAGTACGTCATCAGGACGCTACCTGCCGATATACGAGGTACATTACTAAATAAGTCGAGCCAAGTAGTAGCCCATGTAGACGACATCGGTATTTTGTCATGGTCGTTTACACCTGCCAAAGAACTCTTCCTGAAATTTGACAGCGAAGCAAAACTAGTAGGGCTACAAATCAATGAAAAAAAAACAAAGCTCATAACACAATCGACGGGAAATATCTCAAATACACGAAACATCACAATTGGTGAATATATTGTAGTATCGAAAATGTGGGCAAATTATTTTATTTAGGCACCAAAATCACGAAACTCCCATGCTCGCAAGAAGGCGACTCGAGTACCCACTAAACACCTCCCCTGTCAACCTAAGAAACCAGCCTGGAACCGTTTGACACATTTCTTCGGGCCAGGTCTCGTTTTGTTACGCCGTGAGGCGCCTTCAAGTTGGGGGATTCCTTTCCTAGCGGGAGGGAGAGGGGAAGAAGAAGTCCCAGAAAAGCGATTCCCTGGCTGCTGTGAATCCCTTATATCTTTTAGGACTGCCCGAGCATAATGCGTCACCTGGTTCCATTTGTCAACCAGGGCAAAAAAAACAATCGGGAGACCGTGACTTAGCAATCTTGTGCATGTAACGCTAGAAACACCCATGCCCACTCAAAAGCTGGGTCAGATAGAAGTCAGTCTCACCATGCCTTCAATGTAGCTACGGCCTCACACCCGGGATGAGGCACGCAGTCCACCTTCCCTTCGTACAATTGACTCAAGACTGCTGCCAATCGTTGAGAGAGCGCTGTCTCTCCTCGCGGACAACCATCTCCCTGGCATGCTCGATTCGGCGCAGGAAAATCGCGTGGTGCTATTTATGTATGCCGTGGGAGCTTAGGATAAAAAAATGCTTGCAAACCAAATAATATGAATGAATCACACGATTTTAACGGCAACACACGATTTATTCAATGAATTACTTAGCACTTGCGAATTAGACTGGGGACCGCCACGATGCATATGCTTTCCTTTCATATTTTTAATTTGCTGATTGTATATTAATTACACGATGTGTGTGAAAGCGAATTTGCTGACGCTCGTGAGAATTTCTATGCGCGTGTATTATTTCCGGGAAATGCTATTTCACGTTTGCAATGATTCCAGGTAAGAATCTATGGTGTCAAATTTATTTTTATTTGATGTGGATGTAGGCATATACATGACTCGCTCTCTAGCAAGGAGGGCGACAGGTATCACGACTGCAATAACTCTCACCGCCAGCTCAGAGACTGTCGGATACGAAGATGCAATTCTCAGTGCTCCTCTTCTCTGTACCTGTGCCAAGCGTTTTCGGTATACCTCCTTGCTGACAGCGTCGCTCCATATCTCTGCTCCGTACAGTAGCATTGACCCTATTAGACTCATCAAGAGGCGTCTTCTTGACGGGCTGGGTCCCCTACGTTGGCCATAAGTCGACTCAGAGCCGATATTCCCAAAGCAGCCTTCTCAGCCATTGCCCCGATTTGCTCAGAGAAACTCATCTTCGAGTCGATCAGTAGCCCCAGGTACTCCACCGAGGGCTTTGATTCGATTCGTATATCTCCAATACTGATCACTCTTACTCTAGGGATTCTCTTTTTTGCCAAGATGACCACTTCGGTTTTCTCCAGTGTTAAACTGAGCCCGCGAGCAGTCATCTAGTCCCTCACCTGGCACATTAGCATACCTAGACTAAGTTGCGCTTGTTCAACGGTGCGTCCAGTGACCAGAGCCGCAACATCATCTGCATAGCCGACCAAACGCTACTCATCTGGCATCCCAAGTCTCAGTAGCCCGTAGTAACACACGTTCCATACGTCCGGACCAAAGATAGATCCCTGGGAAACACCCGATGCAATTTCCATCCTTCGTTGGCCCTGTGTCGTGTTGTAGAGCAGGCTTCGGTCCTTAAGGTAGTTCCTCAAAAGCCGCATTAGATATTCTGGAACTTGAAAAGAGTTTTCCAGTGTATCCATCTAGTGGAGTTGAAGGCGTTCCTGATATCGGGTATCACCAACAGGACAATCCGTCGCTTGGTGCGACTATATGCATCTGCTTTTTGAACTGCGTTCATTACCTCTGCAATCGCATCAATGGTAGAATGTCCTGCTCTTAAGTAGTACTGCCGGGAGATAGGTCCCTAGCAGCACGAATTGCGTCAGTGAGTCTTCCCTTAATGAGTTCCTCTAGCACTTTCCCAGCCGTGTGTAGCATGCATAACGGGCGGCATGCAGACAGCGATTCGTTATCTCCCTTCCCCTTGCTGATCAGCACGAGCCTCGCCACCTTCCATCGTACCGGAAACACTTCGTCCCGTAGGCAAGCGTTGAATTTGCTGAGGAGCAAGTCAAGACAATGGTGATAGACGAGTCACAACACCTCAGTCGGAACACCAGCTGGATCTGGAGCTATCCTCACTTTCAATGAGAGAACTGCCTCCTCCAGTTCCGGCTGTGTGAAGAATGGAAACTCGATTACAATTTCACTGTGGACAGCGTCAATATGAACGGGGTGTGTGGGGAAAAGTCCCCGCGCTATCGCATCCATCTTTGCCGCGTCATGTATACAAGGCTTCCGTAGGGCACCAAGCTTCCGCATAACTAGCTTGTAGCCAAGGCCCCAAGCATCCTTGTTCACATTGTCCACTAGGTCTGGCCAGCCGCGAGCCTTGCTATTGTTGATCAATTTGCGAACGCATTTCCTGGCTGACTTATATGTTGCTACCCAGTTGCATGCCCCGTCACGGTTCTGCGCCCGTTGAGCCTCACGTCGAAGCTTGTGACACTCTCTTCGCTTTTCAACGATTTCAGTTGACTAGCAGTACACTAAGGGCCTGCCGTGCCAGGGTTTTCGACGAGGCATAGAAGCGCAGCAAGCAATAGTAATGATGCTCATAGTAGAGTTCACCACGTCTTGCGCTGCCAGTTTTTCCGTCTCCTCCGAAGCTCCCTGCAGCGGCTCACCTACTGTGAGTACCTCGACGAACCTCTTGACGTCCATCCTTCCGATATTCTATCCAGTTGCAGAAAGCCGAGAGCACGGACGTCGGGAGACAACATCGCCAATCTCAAGCAGAATGAACTGATGATCACTGACTGAGTAGTCCGCTAAAACTTTCCAATTGTGTATCCTCCGTACTAAGGACTCTCAGGTAAATGTTACGTCCGGTATGGTTCCTTCACAGCCAATACGGCGTAAAGTCAGCGTATTTCCTGAGTTTAGTACGATGAGCGCCATTCTTGCCACCATTTCCAGGATTCGTTTTCTCCGTGGATCCGTTTGAGGCATGCCCCATTCGATTGTTTTAGCGTTGAAGTCGCCCCCAACGGCACTTTGCCCTCTGCGTTTGAGACAACGCCCTCCAGAGCATTGATTTTGGCTTGGAAAGATGATATCGACTCGTTTGGCGTTAGGTACACACTAAAGAATGTTGTCCCTGAGCACCGAACCCAACAAAACCATCCCCCCATCCACAACTCTCCGCTTGGAAATCAGTGTTCCGAATCCAGATGGCGGCAGTACCAGTTTCGTCAGAATACCATAATGTGGGACTTTTTTCATGGTGTTGCTCACTCAGCAGCAAGAAGTCGGCTTTCATGTCCCTCGCAAACTGTTCAAGCAGATTACTGCTCAAGCGGGTTTTGGGCGGTTCAAAGGCGGTGTAGGTTTAGCTGCAGAATGTGGGCCACCAAAGTTTTGATTTTGCCTTAGCTAAAAAACCCGACATTTTTCTGATCCCAAGATATACCCAAGATCCGGTTTTGGATCTGCATCCTTGCAGCGAATTCCGCGTGCCTCCTTCGTACACTCTTTTCTTTTATGTCCCATTTCACCGCATTTGTAACATAGTGAACTCTTATCGGGCCCTTTGCATACTTGTTTGGTGTGATCATAGCCAAGGCATTTGAAACATTGAAAAGGCTTTGCTCTTTGCGTTATTTTACAAACAACCCACCCTATTATTACTTTGCCCTTGTTCAGGAACTGTTCGGCGTCCTTTCAGGTCAAGTCAACTATGGCCATGCATTGTCCCCTTTTGTTTTCTGGTGTCAGTCTCGCTTGATCCTTCCCACGCTAGGGAACTCCCTTTTGATGGCCTTTTCTATCTCGGCCAGGTCCGTGACGCAGTCAATGGACTTATTTCGATCATTGCCATCGGTTCGAGCGAGGCTATAGTTACGCTTTTGCCGAGGACTTTCTTTACTGCGTCGCAGAATGCTTCCTTATTGCCGGCCTCTGCTCCGAGTTCGACCGGTATGTGACCACGTTGGTCGTACTACTTTAATGGTAGTGTTGGTGTCTTTGGGCCTTACGTTTCCCCTGATGCCCCGCAGTACCTCCACTTAAGATCGGCCATCTTGGGGCTTCACGAGCAGTGCCTGCTGCTGGGGCCTTTGTCGGGGCTTCTGCCTCTCCTGTTTTGCATCAGGTCCTTTTTCTGATTGTTCGTCCTTGCGAACTTTACTTTCTGGTACCTTTTGAAGGAGTTTCTTTGCGGTTTTCTCCGCTCCTTTTGTAAGCACTATCTGGAACCCGTGATCTGGTGCTTGACGCCCATCAAATACCTCTTTCTTCCTCCTTTTATCCCGATCCCCTTCGATTCGGCACACGCCATTCTTTTATTGATTTTGAATGGTGGAACCATCTGCATGTGGTCTTTAGATTTCGCCCCCAGTGCCTCTTTAGCCTTCTTCTTGTCTTCGGCTCCTAACCAGCTCCTCCGATAGTGCCCTATGTGATCTAGGAGCTCCTCTAGTTCAAGGAGCCCAACCGATATGCTTTGTTGATCTTTAGGTTGTCACTTGCAAATTGTATTCTTTTCAGAACATCTCCCGCTTTTCGGAATGGCCTTCCTTCTCCATATCGCTGGGTGGCAACTGTACTTTGCAACCATTTTCGGGAGAGGCTATCGCTTTCCGTTTCCGAATGCAGTACTTCCGCCACATTTTCGACGTTGGCGGTGCAATCAGACAATGTCGCTTTATTTGCCTGGTCACTCTTTGCTTTTGGTGCCGTAATCTCCTCGTTGGCTTCAGGATGTTTATGTACTTTACCGGGATTTGCAGCCCTTGCATCGGTCGCTTCGGTAGTGATCACAGCAGTGACCATCGAATTTCCGATGCTCTTTATATTATCTTCCACCGCTCGAACACCTGAAGCGTCCTGCAGAGTTTTCCGCTTTTCCTTAATAGGACGCTCTGGGATTCGCATAATTTTTTTGCTTCGCCCGAATGCCGCAGAAATCTCAGTCGGAACCAGACTGTCTGCTAATCTCTGTTTTTTGTCCGTCTTCACTGTCATTGTATTATTCGTCGTTTTTATCATGGTTAGTACCGCTCTCGATGTACTGTTAACACCGTGGCTGCAACCGCTGGTTGCGTCGTCGTTTTCATTATTTTTTATTTCTTATTTTAGCTTTTTTTTTTTAAGTGTTTTTGGTCCCTGCAGTTTTATTGGGTCCCCCTCGGAGCCGCTATCTCCATTCGTGTGTGTAGTCGCCTTTTTGGTCCCATGGTTATCTTTGCAGAGCAGGGAGGCCTTGCGAGGGTTGGTACAAGCCATTATGGGGACTAGTTCTTAGAGCCAGACCAGCGCTAATCGGAAGTCCGTCTCAACCAAACCTACACCCCCAACCCAATGGTACAAACTTTGAACGTACCCCGAGGCCTTCCAAAGTTTTACCGGGACGGAGACGGTATGATAGTTGAATTGGTGCCGTTCACACACGAGTGTCACCTTGGCGCTACTGTGCAAAGCAACTAGTCGAAACCATCACATCCGCCAGCCCAAAGCATCAATTCCAGTCCGTTGTCCAAAGCGTAGTCCAGATCCAATCAGAGTCGTTACCTGTCCTCCCTGGAGGGAGCCTCACGGCGCCCCCCATATCCTCGGGTCCATGGGGAGCGACGCTCCCTAAAGAATGCTAGCCTCCAAGAGTGCTCTTGTTAACCGGCATTCCCCCTGCGGGGGAAACCGGGTAATGAAAGAGACGAAGTACGCCAAAGAATGCAGCTCGCAAATAAAATATTTGTTTCGGTTTTGACGATCTTGAAAAAAAGCTACATACACATGAAAACAAAGCTCCAAGTGTATAAATCTGCGATAAGACCTGTGATATTTTATGGGTGTAGAACAAAGACATATAAATAAATGAACGAGCAACGAGAATCTGTTTATTTGTCCATGTGAGAAGCAAGTTTTAAACACAAATATCAGACGCTCTCAAGACTATATAATTCCCTCTTCTTTTTCTTCCCCTGTGTTATCCGAGAGCTTTCCTCACTGACACCCGCGCACACCTACAAAATTTCGTTTCACGTGCACATGATCGCGCCTTCGTTATCATTCTTTGAACAGTTTGAGTACAAAACAACAAGCGTTTGCTCACAGAAAACTCGTACGTTAAAGCTGATGAAAATTCGTAGAGGCAAGAAAACTCATGTGTCAATGCTGACGGAAATTTCGTAAGTTTTTAATGAAAAAAGAGAGCTAAAGTGCCGATTTTGTACACGTGATCTTAAAAAGCAAAAGTTTTATAAACGTGAACGTGTTTCGGAGTAAAGTTAAGCGCAAAAACAAAAACATATCACTTCTAACCTCAACTTCAGACAACTTTAGCGAAGGTTGCTAATTGCTTCGGCTTTTACGGCCGGTTGCAAATCCAGTGCTCTCTACATCTATGCAGTGAAACGAGGACCTTAACCCAAGCATCCGCAAATATATTGAACGAAGGCAAATAATAAGAACAAAGCTAGACGGGGACAAATGGCGAATTCGATACAACCATGGGCTGTATGAAATCTTTAACGAACCCGTGGTCTCAACGGTTCGTGTGGACGAACAATGGACACCCAAAAAGGTATTCGCTGGGAGAACAGAAGGCCGGAGACCTATGGGGAAACCGAGTAAACGCTGATCTGACTCGGTCGACGAAGACAGTTCATCGCTGCTCGGATTTCGAAATTGGAGAACGTGGTCAATGGATAGAGACAGTTGGAGGCACTATTTGCGGGATGTCAAGGCCCAAGGAGGGCTGTTGTGCTACGAACAAGGAAGAAGAAGATGGTTTTATTTTGAAAGCGAGTATTAATGCGTTTTGTATGTCATTTATGTTTTAATTGAGTTTATTCATTATTGGCATATGCATATCGTAAGTTCATGAGAAAACCCTTTTGAATTGAGGTTAGTCCTGTTTATGATACTTGTTTAGTTTGACACAACATTCATTTCTTACATAAAAACACATAATTCATAATCAAAGTGATTTCCATATCAATTATTATTCATACTCCACCTTACTTCTCAAATTAACAAATTTTAAGTTAAGCAGTTTCTAGAAGTCATCGTTAAAATTTTTAAAAATATTGTTGTGTCAATCTTTCTAAAGTCTTTTGAAATAGAATTTGGGACTCTTCATTCTTATTCCCTTGCATGAACAAGAAACTATGTATAATCTTCGAGTAGAATCTATAAAAGTTCTAAAAGCAGATTTCTTGGAAAGAATATCGACCCAGCATCCTTTTAACCTTTTACATGATGAAGTACTTACGACTACATCAAAACTATTTCCATATTCAATTATTCCGTGAAAAGTTTCCTAATGACCTACAAGAAATGTTGCTCTGCATGTTTATTGCTCCAGTCGTTGACTATAAGACCATAGGGAGTGTGCCTCAAAAGCTAATCTCGATGTGCAGCAAACTTGCAAATCACCTTCATTGGGTTGCATATGCTACCATACTCGTACATGCATAATGTAAACCTAGCAAACGAAGGATAGTTCCATCCTGTAGCCCACATTATCGTTATAACATGAAGGAGTATGTTCATATTCAGATGAGATTGTCTTAGGGTATCCGAAAGATGTTACAAATCTTATTTACTTAACTTTGCAGACATGTTGTACTCTACGTACATATGCTCTGGTATTTATATGTGAACAAAATTGAATTTATGCATGAAAGCAAATCTGGTTCCTTGCGAACAATTAATAATTGTGCAATTATCTTGCAAAATGACACTCAGAAAGTTTAGTTTCCAGTGATTTCATGTTCGTATTTATTTGACAGAACCTCTTTCCATTTCCAAATAGAAATACCTGGATTCGTATATGATCGATATTTATTTATTTATTTATTGCCAAACAAGGCAGGGGTACAAAAATTTAAAAATATATTTTACAATTTATTGAAATTTTATGAAAGTACAATATTTTTTCTTAATATATGAATGAAATGATGGGATTAAGAGGATAGGGCATTAGACAACAAAGTTTTGAATTGGGATCTGGAAATTGTTGGGGAGTAATGCACACTTAGTGAATTGAATTTTTTGCAACACCTGTTTATATGTTCGTTATCAGCGTAAATTGTGTGATGACGCTTTTCAACCAGCAGACGTTAATGCCTTGTGAAACGTATTTTCTCATTCATTTTTATTCTTTCAACTAAGGACGGTATTTTTATATTGCCTCTGAGAGCATCAAATGTGAAACAGCAAGTTATCACCTTTCTTCGAGAGTCTAGTGAGGACATATTGAGAATACGGAGTCTATGCTCATAGGATGGTAAATCTTTATAATTCTTCGGATCATATAGTGATCTCAATGCAAATAGTAGAAACTGTTTTTGAACAGACTCAAATCGGTCTATATGGACATCAAAGGCAGGATCCCAAACAAGGCAGGCATATTCAAGAATGGGACCCATACGTTCTGAAATTCCTTAGATCGTCGCTTAATGAAGCCAAGGAGCTTATAGGCTTTACAGAGAGACGCATCGTAATATAAATTGAGGCGCAATTTACTATCCAAAATGACGCCGAGGTCTACTATACTGTCCACTCTGCTAAGTTTTTGGTAGTTTAGATGATAGTCAGAAGCGATGACGGAGTTTTTACGAGAAAAACTAATTACCTGACATTTATCAAAGTTTAAAGACAGTTGGTTTATTTTTGACCATTCTATTAGGGAACTAATCTTGTTTTGTAAGAATAGTGAGTCCTTTTGGGAAGTTATCACGTGGTATAGTTTAAGATCATCGACATAAAATAGGTGAGGAATATCAGACGGAACTGTAGAAAGATCCGAAATGAAGATGTTAAATATAAGAGGACCCAGATGGCTGCCCTGAGGTACACCTGAGCAAACATCGATTTTCTTGGACAAAAATCCTTGAAATTTAACAAACTGAGTCCGATTCTGTGGATATGAGTCAATCCAGTCCAGCAAAGAACCACTAATCCCAATTTTTTTCAGCTTATGAGTCATAATTTTGTGGTTGACACGACCGAAAGCTTTGCTGAAATCAGTGTAAATCGCGTCGATCTGGTACCCCTTTTCCATCTCACAGAGAATGCTAGAGACCATTACTGTAAGATTTGTTGTCGTAGAGCGATTTTTACGGAAGCCATGCTGTTCGTCATTGAGTTGAGGTTCTACTATAGGAGAAATCTTCGTACAAACAATTTTCTCAAATAGTTTAGGGATAGCCGATAAAATTGCAATACCTCTGTAATTTTCAATAGATCTTTTGTCCTTGTTTTTATGAATAGGGGTCAAATGAGATGACTTCCAAAGAGACGGGAAAACTCCAGAAGAAAGGGATTTATTAAAAATAATGTGAAGTGGTAAAATTAATTGCCCTCTGCACTGGCACAAAAGGCGCGGAGGGATTAAATCAGGGCCGGGTCCTTTATTGAAATCAAGCTCCTCAATCGCTTTAGATATTTCTTCTGTGGAAATACAGATGTTCTCAATTAGAGGTGCGGAATATATGTCAGAGGAAGGTGTATACGGTAAACAGCTGGTCGCACAATATACGGATTGAAAGTGTTTAGCGAAAAACTCACAAATATATTCAGTGTTACATGAGGTCGATTCCTGGTAGGACATGGACTTGGGAAACCTTGAGACTTGCGTTTGATATTTATGAATTCAAAGAACTTTTTTGGATTTTTGATGATGTTCTCACCAATTGAGTTAACATATGACTTATATGCTTCCCTAGATCTCAATTGGAATTCTTTTGCCAGCTCATCATATTTACTTTTTAATTCAAGACTCACATTGGTTTTCGTTTGAATAATTTTGTTGAGCTTATTTCTTTGGTTTCGCAAATATCGGAGATCCTTATCAAGCCAAGGCTCTGAAAGTTTATTTTTCTTTTTGATCTTAGGTACGTATCTTTCAACGGCGTCCATAGAACACTTGTAGAAATGATCTACTGCATCGTTTACATCTAACGTTGTAAGCGTACCAGTCCAGTCGATTGCGCTGAGATGATTATTAATGCTTTCGAAGTCAGCATTATAGAAATCATATACAGTTGAATTATTGTAAGAAAGATGGTTTGTTTCTTCAGCAGTGGACAATTCAATAGCCAGTGTGGAATGGCGGAGGCTATTTGAAAACAAATGGTCCACTTCACTAGTGGGATTGGCCACTACTTCGTCGTACGCATTTGTAAAAATAAGGTCTAGCCAGTTGCCATAATGGTTGGGGGATATGTTAACTTGCTGCAAATCATTGCCATAGAAAGTCCTCATCAGGTTGAAGTCCATATGATCCTGGAGATTGACTGGAAGAAGACCTTTATCACATTCATCAGTCATGAATATCAAATCAGGTCGGTTAAAGTCACCGGAGATAATAATCTTATCTTCTACGTTGATGGAAGCAGCGAGTGAAGAAATTATATCACATACATCGTTTTACAATACTTCATTAGATTTAGGAGGGATATAAAAAAACTCCAATGTACAAGTTTGATTTCGGCATTTTGATGCAGACAATTTTATGCTGGAAGGATTTGTTAGGGACTGTAGTGACGAGCTCGCTAGAAAAAGTGTTATGAACTGCAATCAGAACCCTCCTCCTCTAGTTTGCCCAGTACTGCGGAGATCCCTATCTTTCCTATAAATAGTCCAGCTGCCATCAAGAACCTCTCCGTTTAAAAAAGAGTCATTCAACCAAGTTTCGGTCAAGGAAAGAACATTGAAGTGGCATGATTTGGCGTCTAAAAAAAGTCTATTGACCTTTCCTCTCATACCTCCGCAGTTGTGGTAAAAAAGTCTAAGGCGTTTAGAAGTGAGCGTATTATTGGGGACAAAAAAATTTATGATGTTGCTCTCTTGATCTCTGAAGCGATGAAATGAAATTTGAGCTAACATGTGAAGCATACGTGTCCAAGTCTTTTTTGCTTGGTCAGATGTCACGCCTAGTTCTGTGTGAAATCTCAAATATAGTGCACGGAGAGCCTCGATTTCTATAGGAAGACCTTCCCGCTGGATCATAACTTTCAGGGACTTTGTACATATATGCCAGATACAATCTGCCATATTCATAGATTTTATGATCTCTTAGTCTAGATAAGAGATATCTGCATTCAAGATCAGCGCCCGAATTTATAGATGCTTTAACAACTGGAGGTGTGAGGGGGTCTATAAAGGAATTGCTGGTAATTGATAGATTATCCGTTGGTGCTGGCATCTGAATCAAAGGTGGGGATGAAGGTGTTTGAAAACCTCCATGTACAAAATTCGAGTATTTATTAGAAGGCGTATACACCTGCGAAGATTTTTTCGTATTTTCCGTAATACTGGTGGTGGAAAAGGAAGCCTCGATCCCTTGCGAAGGCCTGTAGTACAGTGTTGAATGTGGATCGATTGCATTATCAGTCTTGTGTGTAGAAGAAGTGGAAATTTTGTCTACAGTATTGATAATTTGGCTATGTGCAGTTAATGAAGAATTATCTGGAGTTATATTACATGGGACAACTCTGGAATTAGGATTTTGCCTGGAAAGTGGAGTTACAACAGAATTATAAATTTGGTTACCTGTTAGAGTAGAAATAATGCTAACTGAAGATTTTTTAAAACCTTTTGCTGATTTTGTCATCTTCGTTGTAGTACTATTGCCCATCTCCAGCCTTGGCAATTTAGTTGCTGATTTCCACTTTTTAAAAATCATACTATCCCAGGTGTAGGTTTTATTGTTAGATTTTACGTTTGTGAAAAGCCAAGCATATTTTTGTGGGATGAAAACTTTGAATGTGCGTCTACGTTTGCCGAAATGTGCCATTTCTCCATCTACCCCCATATTGTGAGGAACTTTCTTTAAGTAGAAGACGGCGTATGAATTAGTCCCGGTTGACGACACGTCAAGAGCATTCCTTGAGTTTGTAACCTCCAACTTGGATATTCTATTATTCCAGTCTTCTTCAGACCAATTCACACCAAGCTTGAATATACTTTTGTTGATAACTGGAACTTGAGCTGAGGCGTTTAGATTCTCCTTCACCGGGGAAACACAGTTACCAGGTTCCATTTGCTTAAAACAGTCCACATATTTGACTACTGTGTGTACTGTATTTTGCTCCTCAAGTTTGCTTTCTAAACGAGCAATTTGTCTTTCCATACTTTCTAGTTTCGCATTCATATGTGAGTTCTGTACGATGTGTCCAGCTTCTTGTTTAAATAGTTTGGTGGCCATTTTTGAAAGCATTTCACTGATGTTACTGCTACTGAAAGTATTGCTTACTGTAGGCTGACTAGAAGATAATAACTCCTTCATTGATATCAGTTGGATGTCGACCATATCTAGAGCTTTGCATATTTTTCGATTGCTACTGGATAGTGATGTAGAAAGTTCATCAAAGCAACTGGCCATTTCATTAAAACTTTCGTCATTTGCTCTAAATTTTGAATGTTGCCGTGCGATAAGTTGTTCTTTGTCGCCCATCATCACTTCAATTTGCGCTATTATGCGATCATACATCTCACTAAGCTTTTGTTCATAGCCTTGACAATCAGAGCAAATAAAATGGGCTTCCATGTAGAGATTATACCAATCTCTTGGCGCATCCATACAGGCCCCATGTAATTAACGTGAGCAGAATCCTTTACAGGTAACGTGTTTAAATGTGTTGTCGAAAGCAACACAGTTTGGGAGGCTGCACTTAAAGCTCTTTTTTTTCGTCAATTATTTTGTTATTGTTAATGATGTTAAATTAATTTTAATGTCAAGGTCGAATGAAAATGACTCAAACTGTCATACAACGAATAGATTACATGTGCACTTTCACTCAAGTTTGCGCGTAATTGGGTTAATGGGCTAGGTCAGTTAATAAACAAAATCGAAGCAGCACAGTTGATGAAAGTTGCTGTATTTACACTTTAGATCACTTTACACACTTTAGTTCGATAAACAATTCTATTATTTTTCTTTTTATAATCACTGGAAAATTATTACTGTTTATGAAGTTGATTAATGAAAGTTGCTGTATTAACACTTTAGTTCGATAAACGAATTCTAATTGTTTTATTCAGATATGAAACCTTGCATACTTTATGGTAATTGACTTTTGACTGCTAGTTGGATCACAGTTTTTAGAAATTAAGCAAATGTGGTTTCAGATATTGACTTTTGATAAAAACCAACTGAACTACAACTAATTCACCACTTTTTTTAAAATTTTAATGATATAATGTCTTCCAATTGTTCCGATAAAGCATGAAATATATCAATTCTTGGAAATTTATTCCGATGACACTATAATAAAGATTTTTAGAGTTATAGAACTTTGAACTGAAATAAAATACAGATTAATTGTTTCGATTCCTATGAAATTTATTTCACTGCCATTTTTATTTGAATATGATTTCGGGCATGTCAGCCCTACGACTCCAAATGAGAAGCCCAATTTTCCAATACTCTAACAAATAATTTGGACCGTATCTCGCCAATAACGCGACAAATATTGTCGTCCAAATGGTCAAGCGTCTCGGGTTTGCCAGCCTAGATGAGTGGTTTGATATTCCCCCAAGAAATAGTCCAGCGGTTATGTGATAAGATCTTACAGGCCAGTTCACAAGTGTAAAACGAGAAATTATGCACTCATTAAATGCTTCTTTCATACAGGTAAGTCAATGGTTGCACGGGTTTTATGGCATGCGGCGCCACTTTTTTGAAACAATAGGTTCCCTGTATTATGACGAGTTAATTCTGGAAGGAGAAAGTCATTGATTATGGCTCTATAGTGGTCACACCTGACTGTAATGTTATTCCCGGCAACATTTTTGAAGACATACGGACCAATAATTTCATCCGCCCATGAATCACACCTAACAGTGACTTTTTCCAGATGGAATGGTGTTTAGACTTGTGGTTGCTCATCACTCCAAACGCCGTAGTTTTCTTTATTGATGTTGCCATTCAACCAGAAATTATCCTCACCGGTAAACAAAACTTTCTTATGAAATTTGGAATCTGCAGCGGTTTGTTCTTGGGCCCACATACCGAATCTAGGCCATTCCCGGTGGTCACTTGGCTCCAATTCCAGCACGAGTTCGATTTCCGAATTCCTTCCACGAAATCTTCCATAATGAGAATGGGCACAGGTTTAATTGTTGAGCACGGTGTCGAATGGACTCACTTGGATCTTCATCGATACTACGCTCTACAGCTGCTATGGTTTCTTCATAACGCACTATACGACGTCTGAATGAATGCATATTTTTTGTGAAAGTTAAACTGGTATGAGAACGATCCATGGTTAATCGAATTATTTGTTCTGATGGGCGATTATGTCAGCCATAAAATTTATGGAGTGCGCAATGAGTTTCTCAAGCAGAACCATTACCTTCGAAATAAATTTGCACAATTTGCCCATGCTCAGGCGTCAACCTATTCATGATAAAATGGCAAATCAAACTTACTATAAATCGCATGACATATGTCACACCATACGTAGCATTAAAAAGTGTTACCAACTATACTTTTAAAAAAATACTCCTTATATTTCGGGAGTATTTTGTTCCTTTGTTGAGTATTTCAGGAGTTTCTATCTGGGACAAAATGGCATCCTTCTGAGCGTGGTTGTATATGATGTTGTCAGTACCACTGAACAAGGAGAGTCGATAGAAAGAATTGCAACACATCCGGGACACAAAAAGGAAAAATTACTGCAAAACATGTACGATCTTAAGAATGTTGAAGAAGATCGAAACGAAAAAAATACAAGATAAGCTCACTACGCTCTACAATCAAACAAACAGCAACAAAAACAGCAGAAGGCAATGGTCCTAAGCTCTAACCTGACAGGTGGTTGCTGAAAGAAGTGAATTTTCAGCTAATTCTGCTACTCAGGGTCAACTACTCAAAGAATTAGTTGGCAGATGTGATAGACAGAAAGAAGAAATGGAAGAATGCGAAAGTTGAGAAGTGTACATTGGATGAACAAGACGGCCCATAAAAATTTGATTCGAGGAGCACACAAAAGGAGAACCAATAGCACATAGATGAAGTCATCGGTAGTGAAACACATCTGCAAAGAATTGTCACTCTTAGGTTGTTGGCTGCATTTTTCGCATTGATTAAAGCGATTTGTCCAGGTTTTCGAAGCAAGCTACATGAAAGGAGAGCATCCCCAATCCATTTAGGAGCTCATTTGTTTCAAAGAAACATTAACTATTTTAAATGTAGTGGATACCATTGTAACACAAGACTCAGCTAGGCTTAGCTTCATCTCTGCGCAGAAATGGTGCCAAATTATTGATCATTCATTGCAGCAGGCATACATAAACACTTAAGGCACGAGACATAAGCCAGCAGTTGTCAACAAGACAATCCACTGATCGAATCTTAAACGGAAATCCGGTCGAATGTGTTTGACGCCGTAATTTGAACAGCGTTAAAACGAATGCGATTAATGCTGCCAGAACCTGGAATGAAGGAATGCGCACGCGACACAAGACATCATTCGCCAGGACATTGCAGACCCGAGAACCAAACACTGGTGAGTACTTTTCCCCCAACGTACACAAATGCTTGGTGGAGAATATGAAAGAGTGGACCATCGAGTCGAAGTGAATTACTAATGGCAGGGCAGCCATAAAAAATTTGCGCTCGCAGACACAAACCATAGTTCATTCGGCATTACCAGAAGGGGTCCTTTGGTAATGTTGTATTCCATTATTTAAGCAGTCAACATGAAAAATGGTGGTAAGCTAAGTAGAGATCGGGTGAATTCCTTGTCCACAAAGAAAGTTCTCAATTTCCTCTCTGTGCATGGAACTTTTCTTCCTTAAGTGGGTCTTAAGGAATCTTATAGGTCACGAAAAAGGATTTTGAATCGGTGGAGCTCAGTAATTTGTTGGTGCTCCGTGCCCTTTTTTGATTTCCTCTTTTTTTGTTACAGCTGTATCATATGATTTTACATAGCGCGATCGCGACGGAATAGTGCTAACCGATAAAACAGAAAAAATATCTACAAGATTGAAGACACTGGGGAGCCACAAACTCACTTGGCAGTTCTTGAGGGTTTCAAGGCGAGTAAATGGCGCCTGTGATCTGTCGTCAAATTCTTCAGCCGATTTGCATCGAGACAGTAAGGAAAAAAATATTTTCCTTACTGTCTTCTCCGTCACCCTTATTACTTCCATTTATCTTTGTTCTATCCCTCTCAAAGCAAATAATTAATGTTTAATTAATGAACTTAATAAGATTGGTCTAACGGTTTCTGAAAATAGAATTTACCAATTTCTACCACAGTGCCATTCAAGAAATATTGTTTCGACAATTTGGTAATTTTTCTCAAGATAAGACTTTCGATGGAATTTCCCAAATTCCAACTATAATTGAAGCTTACTCGTATATCAACATGTTAAATTGCAGAAGAGGTTTTTATGTCGATTGTGAACAATCGAAGATCAACTGCCAATCAAGAAAACGAAAGCTTAAGATGTGCTTGTCTACCAATTTAAATTCATCTCTACTTTTGGTTTTCCTTGAATAAACAATAACCTTAAACGTGTTTCCGAAATTTAATACGAGTTGAAGTTTAAGGGGTCTTAACTGAAATTTTTAATTGCAGTTGTGACAAAATTTTTCAATCAATGTTTATGGAACTTGGCAGTGTGGTAAATGTTATAAATACAAAGAGAAAAAATAAAAAAAAATAATTGAAAATTGTAAAGTCGATTAGACTGTTTGGAAAGAGCTCTTCTGTTTTCTTGTAGAAATCCCGGAGTAGCCTGTTCCATCTTTTGTACGCAAAAAATGTGTGCTAGGTATCTTTTTCCTCTCCTGTGCAAAAACCTACAGTCCGGGAACCGTGATTTACCAATATTGTGCAAGTAAGATTGAAAACACCCACGTCCGCTCAATAGCTGGATCAGGTAAAAGTAAGTCGCAACGTGCGTTCGATTGAGCCAAATCAGAGACTGCTAAATATGAAAATGCTATCCTCAGCTTTCCTCTTCTCTGCACCTATGCAAACCGTTTTCGGTGCAGCTCTTTGCTGAGAGCGTCACTCCATATTTCTGCTTCATATAGTAGCACAAACTTTACGGATCTCATCAAAAGTCACCGTCTTGATGGTTTGGGTCTCCCTACGTTGGCCATAAGTTGACTTTGAGTTGAAACGTCTAAAGCAGCTTTATGAGCTATCACCTTGATTCATTCAGAGAAACTCATCTTCGAGTTGATCGGTAACCTCGGGTATTTTGGTGATGATTTCGATTCAACCAGTACTTCTCTAATACTGATCGTCCTTACTCTGGGTATTCTCTTCTATGTCAAGATGAGCAATTTAGATTCCTCCAGTGCTATATTGAGCCTACAAGCTGCCATCCAGTCTCTCACCTGGCACATGAGTATACCCCGTATACGTTGTGCCTGGTTAACGGCATGTCTAGCAACTAGTGGCGCAAAATCATCCGGCAGCTCTAGTCTCAGTACTCATTGCATGACATGTTCCACAAGTCTAGACCAAAGATAGATCCTTGAGCAATACCCGATGTAACTTTTATCCTTAGTCAGCTCTATATAGTATCATAAAGCAGGCTTGGTCCTTCAGGTAGTATCTCAAAAGTCATGTAAAATATTCTTTAATTTAAGAAGAGATTTTTAGCGTATTCAGGATATCCATCCAGTAATCCAGTAAACGCACATTTAAACTATTTAAATTTTAATTACCGATTTCTTTCAAACTAACTTACACTGCAAACAATGACAAACAGTGATAACAACTGATTAATATTAAAATCTGTTATATCAGTTCGATTCAGCAGAAAGTCTTCAGTCAATCATAACGTACCATCAATACGGTTTGACTTCGTTCAAAATGTTTCGATTGGCATTATGTCGTTTAACGGCATTCCCTATCTATTAGCAAAGTATACAGATTAATATTTAAGTCAATTAGTCACCTTTAGCTTTACAAAATGGTTCTTTTCAACACTAGGGGCACAGTTTACGGCTCTGCACGAGCGAATAGGGATCCTGCGAGCATATCTTAGCGCTCTCTCTTATTGAAAATCAGAACGTCAGTTCACTGATAATTAATAACCGGAAGAATTATTATAACAAATATTTTTAACTTTCTGTTATGAAAATCAATGATTTTCAAAAAGTCGGGATGTTATTGATTTCAACCTGTTTTACTTAATTTTTTAAATTTAATTTAAACATGATCAACCCTATCGCCTATCCCACTCCAGTCTTTACTGTAAGTAATTACAGTGGAACTTGGCTAATACGAACGTCTATATTTCGAAATCGCCATTAATTCGAAATTTTCTTCTAGTCTTTAGCATTTCATATGAATATCATATTAAAAAATCGTGAATAATTCGATTTGACTTTGGATAATTTAAACATTTTGCTCACCAAAAGTGTCCATGAGGCAGTTTTAAACTCTGGGAACCCCCGAAGATAGCCTTACTCTTTCCTATCTTGCAGGATTCCTCAAAGAGCTGCATGGGCTTATTCTATATTGAAGTGGGAGACAATGATGTCGTTATGGTCAAGCCAAATCCTCCCCTTTTTTACAAAGTCACTTTCATGCATATTCAGTGTCTTCACTGCCTCCCCTTCCAATCACCCGAGCAGTCATTGCCAACGCCTACAAACAGACAAATTATCTATAGTGCGTATAGTGTTTCAGTTTGCTCGGGACTGAATTTAACATTGTTGGTTGTTCTTTGTTGTGCGTGTGGTGTTCTCGTTATTTGTAAAACTTAATTTTATCAGATTTATTATTTTTTGTCGAACGAACATTGAGCCAAGATGTCATAGTCAAACTCGCGGGCTTACAAATCGCTAACATTAACCCTCCGAGTAGACACCTATTTTTTCGATCATCGAGTACATATGGGGTCAATTTGACCCCAACCTTCTTTGAACGTATACAGTATCGCCCCCATTACAAATATTAGTTTGAAAAAATTTTCGGAAATAGTTTGAAAGCTCTTTTAGTAATTCTCATACATTAGAGAGGCCTTAAATGTCCTTAGCCTACCTAAAAAATTCGCGAACAACCTGAAAAAACGAAAATTAGCATTTTTACATAAAATATCGTAACTTATTCAAGTTATAATATTTTTGGCTAAAAATTTACGTGGAAACTTTCAAGACATAACAAAATAAAGGAAAAATGAGCCCTATAGTGTCCCTTAAAAATGAAGTATTTATTTTGCATATTTATATATTCCAACCTGATAATCTTTCACGAGCTCCCATTTTCCACTTTGTCTTATTTTTACTGATCGATGTTGATGTTGGTCTTCCTCGTAAGGCTGAATTTTCACGCTGTTGTAAAAGGCGTTTACTGAGACTTGTATTCTCCACATCATCATTTTCTGAACATTCAGAAAGTTCATAATCAGATACTGATTGCTCAGAGACGTGGTCGTCTTCGGAGGAACGTTTGCCGCCAAAATCATCACCGCTGTCTTCAGCCAGCAAACGTTTACGCACACTAGATTGCAGATTATGTTCCATATTGCTTTAAAAAAAATAAAAATATTTTCAAACTTTTTTTTTTGTCTTTTGGAATTAATCTTTCCATTTATAAAGTAAAAATAAATTCAATTTTTACCTCAAAATTGACGTTGAGTACACAATGGGGTCAAATTGACTGATTTCAAAGGTTTTTCAACAATAACTAACGTCTTCGAAAGGTAAACAAACTATGTAAACTTATAGTTAAGATACTAAAATATACTTAGAAGCCCATAATATCCCCACTCTCGCGCAGGCCTGGGCACTGCAATCGGTCAAAGTAGCGTCTGGGGTCAAATTGACCCCATGTATACTGGGAGGGCTTACTGAAAAGGTAGCCTCGATTAGAGAAATGGAAAAGGGACTTAAGAAGAAATCGGACATTGCTCGGGACATTAGAATCCTATCTTACACATTGTTGACGTATTTAAAAAATAAAGAAATTATTTTAAGTAGTGTATTTGAGAATGAAAATGGCTGGGAAATGTGTAAAGCACCAGCTAATCCTAATGTAGACAATTGTGTCTTAAACAGGCAAGTGATTAAAAAAATTACACTGAGTGGCCCTCTTGTAATAGGTAAAGCTCAACGATTTGCAATTGGAATAGGTAAACCAATTTTAAAGCAAGCACAGGATGGCTAGATGGTTTCAAAGAGCAAAATAAAATTCTTCTAAATCTATTTATGGTGAAAGTGATGTTGATCAGCATAAAGCAGGACAATAGAAGAAAGAATTAGAAGATATGATCCAGGACAAGGGGCCAAAAATCATTTTTAATATTGACGAGACGGGACTATTTTTCAAGTGCACCCCTGATGAAACGCTTGGTTTTAAAGATGAGAAATATCATGGAGGGAAACTCGGCAAGGAAAGAGTAACGCTTTGCGTTGGAGCAAACATGGATGGCTCTGAAAAACTGCCTTTTTCACTCAAAACCAATAGAGAATGAACCAAGTGAATAAGCGTGGGTGACAAGTGCACTTTTTGATAAGTGGTTTCTGAAAATCAGTGAAAAATGAGGAAAAGAAAAACGGAATATCCTACTCTTTATTGACAAATGCACTGCTCATAAAAGTGCCGCTTATGGAAAATGTGAAATTTATATTGGTTATGGTTCGCGGCCAATAATTTTAATGTTCTGGGAAAGTGAAAACACACTGTCTTTTAATTTAAGTTAAAAGCGCTTATTTACTCAAAATGCACAATAATCAATCTAACACTTTCACTAATTTTATTTTTCACTTAGTCTATAAATTTGTAATTCAACTGTCCACCAAAATCACTTCACAGTCAACGAAAATCACTTTACTATTACTCGATCAATTCTCACTCCACACTTTCGCATTGTTTTAATATCGCGGTTCTAATGAATGATCTCCCCATTCATTCAGCTCGCGTTTTTATAGGGTCTCCATCCGTTCAATGTCTTTCTCGTACATTGGCGAATGTTCTGCCGAGAGGTATCTAGTATATTCGAGCAGATTAATGAATGGAGTGACGTCACTTTCAAATGTGGATCATGCTTGGTGGGTTCTCGTGGTTTCGAGTAAATTCATTTTGTTGATGTTCTTAATGGTTGTGAAAACAATTGCGACAGTAACTCGCAGAATTCTTTGTACATGTAACAATATTTTTCCCCGCTAATATGACATCAGTCATTCAGCATATGGATCAGGGCATAATGAAAATCCTCAAACATTTTTAGTGGCGTTTATTGGTTGAGAATATTCTCACCGGAGATTTCACTTCTCTCAAAATTAAACTTTATGTGCTTCAGGCCTCATTTATGTGTAAACAAGTTTAAGATCTTGTGTCACAAGAAACCATTACGAACTGTTTCTAGATGGCTGGTTTTTTAAAGGTGAAGGTGAAAGTGCGAACTAACCTGTAATTGAAGCTGTGCCCGAAGTTAACGGCTGGAAGGATATTATGTTGGATCCTGCTATCTCCTATGAGGACTTCCATAACCTAGACCAAGATGTCACCAAGATGGCGACAATATATTCGATGATGAAGGGAACGATTTAATGGTGAGACAAGAAAGGCCAATTCTAATTACGGCCTTAGCAGTAAATCAATTTGATCAACTCTTGCGATTTTTCGAAAGTAGTTATGAAGTAAGTGAGTCGATTTTTCAGTCATTAAATCATTTAGAATCATTTATTACGACAGGGAGACTTATTTTTAGAAAACAAATGAAGATCCTGGAGCTCTTTATGACTTTGTAAATGTAATACCTTAAATTTACGTAATAAAGATTTATTTTTTAGATCATGCAATGTTGTGTTAGTTTTAGCGTTTTCTAAAAACTTTTCTAATTCGAATTTTTTGATAATTCGAATTTTTCAAGTGGTCCCTTGAAGTTAGAACTATCCAAGTTCACTTCAAAAATATTTTTCGATTATGCCACAGAAGTATAGGGTGATTCATTATGAGGTTTGGTTTTAATCTAAAATAAAAGTCACGAAGTTGAATTCTATAGTTAAAATTTTATTGTAAGTCGAAAGAAAAATTTATACCATTTACTTTTAAAGATTTTCTATTTAAATGTTGACCGCAACTAGCCGTAAAAGGTCTGTTCTGGGGGTCCAATTTTGCACGACGCGTCCTAGCATAGTGACCGGTATCTTGCGAATGACACGAGTAATATTGGCTTCTAAAGCGTTATCCTTGAACACCATAAATTTCATGTAGCCTCAAAGAAAATAATTTAAAGATGTAACATTGCACGGTCTAGGTGGCTAATTTACTGATCCAAACCGTGAAATTAGGTTTTCACACAAAATTATTTCTAAATAAGTCCATTGTTTCTTTCGCTGTATGCAAAGTAGCTCCATCTTGTTGAAACCAAAGCTCACCGATATCACGGGCTTCAATTTCAGGTAGCAAAAATCTATTATCATGGTGCGATAGCGGTCGCCATTTACGGTTACGTTCTGACCGGACTTATTTTTAAAGAAATATGGACCGATGATTGCACCGGCACATAAACCACACCAAACTGTGCATTTCTGTGGCTACAATGGCAGTTGATGAAGCTCTACAGGTTGTTTATCAGCCCAAATACGGCAATCTTGTTTATTGACCTATTCATTGAGCCAAAACTGCACCTCATCACTGAACAAAATCACCCGATAAAATAGCGGATTTTCATTGAGCTGATTTAGAGCACATTCAGCAAAAGCACGACGCAAACCTAAATCATCCGGCTTCAATTCTTGCACGAGTTGAACTTTGTATGCCTTAAAACTTATTAGTTACATGAAAAACTAGTTCACTGATGATTTTTTTTAACAGCATAGGTACTGAGTATATCATTAAGTTGGATTTTTATATATCTTAATTTATCCAAGCATGCTGACATTGGAAAGAGTAGTTTTGCACACGCAAAAGATTTTAAGCAAGTTGATGTAGTCAGTTATTCTCGTTCGATATTTTTGGAATAAATATGTTGTTCCGTAATAAATATCGGTTATCGTTTGACGGGGCCCTGGGCAGAGTGGCCGGTTGGAAATAGTGGCCTATTGGCCGTGTGGTTTTTATGGCAGTTTGATATTTCTTCCAGTTTTACCGCTCCCTTAATCTCTCGCTGAACATTCACATAGGATCTACCATTGGTGGCCTTGATTAGCATTGCATACCCAATAAGTTTACGCCGCTTCCAATTCTTCTTCTCCCAAACCGCATTCGAGGATTCTATTTTTTTCAAATGTTTGGGCTTAATTTTTTTCTGTTCCTGGGCTATAAATTTTCACTGATTTTTTAGCTGCTTTTTAGTTGTCTTAGATAGCACTGCTTGGAAGCCCTCTTCCAATGGAATCTGAATCTGCATCGGCTCCCCCTCATCACTTCTCCGCTTTTCCCGATCCTCTTTAATTGGACTGCAAGTAAAGCTTTTGCCTTCAGAGGGCTCAATCTTTTGCTCTTCCTCTGTCTTGAGCCGTCTGAGCTTGTAATAGTCTATGCAAGCTGGGAGCTCCTTCAGCTTCAAAACTCTATTTTGAGTCATCTTGCAAAGGTGCGGTTGTAAATCTCAGGTAACAACGATGCACTTTAAAAATCAAGAGCCGCTCTTCTTCCGAACAATCCACGATGATTGCATCGCTTGGTGTTTTTTCTGCAGAGTTTATTTCTGTATTGCATACCCTACTGAGATCGCAGCATTGATTATTCACTTCTCGGTATTCTTTAGATTTTCTTATACTGCTCGCATATCTGGTGCGTCCTGGAGAATTTCCCACTCTTGTTTTTTAGGACGCTCTGGCACTCGCATCATTTGCTTGCTGCGTCCAAACGCCACAAGAATTTCTGTTTTCATACGGCTGTCCATCATTCTCCGTTTTTCGTCCGTCTTTACTGTCGTTGCATTCGTCATCGTTTCTACCGTACTTGATGAGCTATTAATGTCGTGGCTGCAATCATTGGGTCTGTCGTAATTATTTGTATTTTTAATTGACTTTTTTGTAGATTTATTTTTATATTTTTTAGTTGAGTAGAGCTCAGTTTGTTTAGGTGCCCCCTCAGTGCCGATCTCAGTTTTTGGGCTCATAGTAATCTTTGTAGGGCAGGAAGGCTATGCGAGGGTAGATACAAGCTCTTATGAAAACTGGTGCTCAGATACAGACTAGAACTAATCGGGAGTTCGTCTCAATCGAACATACAACACCAACCCAAATGGTGCGAACTTCGAACGTTCTCCAATCCCCTGCTAAGGTTTTATCGGGCTGGAGACGGTTTGATCGTTGGATTGGAGCTGTGCACCACAAGTGGCACCTCGGTGCTACCGTGCAAAGCAGCTAGATCCAAACCATTATGTTCACCAGCCCATAGCATACATTTTAGTCCATTGTCCAAATTTAGTCGACATATTCGACGTTGGTCAGTGTGCTGTCTGGAAATAGGTATCCTATATATCAAGCGCAAAATTAAGGTAAGATTTTTTTTTAAATGTAAAATGATAGGATATTTTTCATGTGAAAGCAAAATTAAATATAATTTACATATCAAAGTTTTCTACAAGGAACTTTAATATCCATGATTTAACTAGTAAGGGAGCCCTTGATTTTTCACATAATCAAGAATAATGTGCTATATATTACCTCATCCTTCATATAAGAAAAGCATCCCTAGCTCCAATCTTGCAGGAAATATCGACGCTTAAGAAAAATATAAATTTTCTACGGTAAACTATCTTTTCCCATTATTTGATTGACATGATACAGGACTCAAACCTCCATAATTTCATGCAAAATGTGATAAAATGCATACTTGAACTATATGTTTTCTTTCATATGAAACCTCAATAACTAGAATCGATTCTTGTTGTAAAAAAATCTTTAGAAAAGTTGGCACTCAATTTAAATGTCTTTAGAATGGAATCCACTGGCAAACAAGCTTGACGTTTTTGCGAGAACGGAATCCTTTTACCTGTCCCCGTTCAAATGTTTTGCGTGGAAATACAAAAAATAAGCAAAAATGATAATTGCACGAAGCTTATAACCTTCTTCCCTATGGAAGTCTGTTAAAAAGATTTTGTAGTGATATGATTCAAGAACAAACAATGAATTTTTCCTTGAGGCAAGTTTATAGGTTAACCACTAATGTTCAGCTTTTCGTAGAACTGTTCTTTAGTCCTTATTCTCGCTTTCGCCACACCTTCAACCATAAATTTATGTTTTAGGTCAAGAACTCAAGTAGTTGGAGGGTTTTATCCGACCAGAAAACGTGAGCAATGCCTGAGAATAGTCTTTACATCGATCCACTTTCTCTTTCCTATTTAAGTTTACTTTAAGAACTTACCGCAGCTCTTCACGTGATAAGCTTTAATAGAATTAAAGAAAAATGTGATGGAAGTTTTAAGGCCTAGCAAATTGATTTTAATGGTTAATTTTTTCACAAAACGCATACTTTGCTATATTAAAATCTGTTAACACATCATCTTGGGAAAAGTTCTGACAACAAAAGACCAGAAATTCATTCTCATAAGATACCATTGAACACTCCCATGGTTCATATATGGCCAAACATTGAACACGTCTATATTGTCGATTATTCCTGAGTTTTCCTAACAATCTTCTTATCCTTACTCGAACTGCCAAGGCAACAGACCTCATCTCTTCAAGTAGATACGTCTGTCTCTCCGCCAGAATAAAGTATACGATTTAAGCTCAACGGTAATGACAAGCGTTTATCGGGCGTTTTTGTTTATGCTTTTCTAGCACAACACAACGCTGCTTTAGCTTTCAAAGCTGAATACCAGATACCCACATATATCCACGTATACATATCCTTTTAAGATAAAAGAAAATGTTAGTAAAGACAACGAGCAGGACGATATAAGCGTTCTTTGAATGGAGCCTTATGAAGCGTCCAACAAAAATATTCTTGGCTTCAGTCTTATGTAGGTTTCTGCCGCCTGGTTGGTTCGCTCCGCCCAGCTTATAGTATAATTTCTTTATGGTGAAAAGCTTTTTGTCTAAATATCCTAATCGTATAAGACATTGTTGGAATAGGTCCTAGTTGGGATCGATATTTAACTGTTCAAGTGAGAGTGTGTTTTAATTACAGGGATTTAGATTTTCAACATGAATGGGAGTAAAAGCTGTCGTCAGAGTCGTAATCAGGACGAATGAAGAGATGGGACTAAAACGATAAATGGTGCGAGTTGTAATTTAATGAGCAGAATAATTATGTAGCGTGAAAGATAAGCTGATCGTTTTTGCTTACTTATGATTGCGTGACCTTAATAGGAATATTTAGTTGGAATGGAATCATAGATAAGGAGTGGTGGTCAGAGCAAATTGATGTGTTAATACAAAATCTCCACCTAACAGTAGGGATCCATCATGAGTACTACTAAAACGCAAACCATAAATATTACTTGGTATGAGCAGGCAATACAGGCAAAAACAACTAAAATATTGACGTTTCACAATAGTGCTAGCTCCGCAAATGTAAAAAAATAAATCTAAGGCATATAGCGTTCGTTGACTTGACACATCATTAGATGAAGACTCTCCGGAAGATGTCACTATGTTACTTCTTTTTGTGACGATTATGAACACCATTTTCACCTGTGAGTAGCGTTGAAATCGTCTCGAGGAAATCTAGCAACCCACACCAGGCAACGAGTGAAGTTATAATTTATTTAATTTCGCAACAAATTGTTTTATTATCACATTAAGCTAGCCTTAACATTGCGTTGTGTTTGCTTTGGTCCACAGGATATACAGGTGGCCAAAACTGGTGACTCTTTCATCCAAACATAACCTTAATCGTCCCGTATTTTACGAAGAACCTCTTCAAAATGTATTCGCCGGTCCTCAAATCTCCACTTTTTGAGGATAATACCATGCTAGTGCATCGTGAAATTTTCACAATAATGAACTTTTTGCTAAAATTACAATGTCTACTGAGGATCTGATACTGGGCATGTCCGTGCAACATACACCGTGGCCAACAAGGTGCTACAGCAATACGTTGCTTGACATACCATGCAAATCGAGTAAGGACGTGAGATCTTTGCCCACATTGTTGCCACCAGTTGATATAGTAACAAACTTTCCATCATCTGTGGAAGTTTCTTCTGCCAAAGACGTAAAATTGCCACCATTTTGGCGAAGCGACCCAATGCTTTGGTTTATGCAGGCCAAGACAAAGCGACACAATGCTTTGGTTTATGCAGGCCGAGGCGCAATTTTTCGCTATAAAATAACGTCTAACAACGCTCGATATTACACGATTATCGCTTCTCTGAACATCGATGTCCTGCAGTAAATATCTGACATTATCCGTTCCCCACCAGTTCCAAACAAATACCGTGGGTAAAACGGCTACCATTGAGTGTCAGATGCATTCTGGCTGCTTGCAAAAATTCTAAATTCTGCTAACTGTCAAAAATAGCAGACCACATAGTGAAAAACAGTGCTCTGGCTTACGTATTGGCTGCAGAGTCTACTCCGCCACAGGCACGGTTACCTGCTCCACCGTAGGCATGGGCGCCTGCTACGTTGGAACTCAACCAACAGATTGGCGAAATTGAATGTTAGCTCAATGAGGTTTTCGCTCAGGTGACAAAATGAACAACCAACCACTGTTTTGCATGGTTCCACAGATGGTTCAAAAGGCTACCGCACTCCGACTAATAACAGGACTTGCTATTATCATACAAAATTTGGCGTGAACGTGAAACGGTGCTCGGAGCTTCACTCATTCCAAACAAACCAGAATTGAGGAAACTGAGACAGTTGCCTCCCATCACTGGAGTGGAAGACAACATAGACACTATTCGGGAATTTTGACTACACATAGTCAATCAACAATCACACTTAAACTTCCTAATCGACTCAATTAAATAATTAACTTCATCTCTCAGTTTACGATGGAAACAGTTCACATCTCCGGCGCGGAGAATCTGGTAGCTGACTCCTTCCCCAAAATTAATACTTTCAGCATGCCCCCTAGAACCAACTCAAATAGCCGAGGCTCAACAAGCAGACGACGAGCTTTTTGTGCTCCTGGACGATAGCAACAACTCTGGACTACTAATTCAAAAGCTTCCAATCGGCACTGCGACAGCTTACTGCGATACTTCAACGGGAACTTCGTCAACAGGCCTTTGCTTTGCTCACCCGAGCGGCAAGGCTACCCTTCACCAGCTACAAAAAAATACCTATGGCCCAGTATTCGGGAGGGAACAATATTTTTACATGTAAAAATAATTCTGCGAAGTACAGTCGCAATTGTTGTCGCAACTACTAACAACACAATGATCAATAAACGAATGTACTCGAAAGCACAAGAATGGACCAAGTAGATCCATGATAAACATCTGAAAGTGAAGTCACTGCGGCCATTCAGAATTGCTCGAATATTCCAGGTAGTTCTCGTCAGAGCATTCGCCAACGGATGAGAAATGGATTCAATGACTAGAGACCATAGATAAAGCCGAGCTGAATGAATGGGAGATATAGTAAAACCGCGATAGTTTAACTGGAACAGAGGCGAAGTAAAGGCGGTATTGATTGATAGTGAAGTGATTTGCGTGATAAAGATAGTTAGAATATAATTTGGTAGACAGTAAAAATTAAATTTAAATGCGATTTAAAAAATAGTTCAATTAATGATTCTGCCGTCTTAGTAAATAAACACTTTTAACTTAATTTAAAAGACAGTGCGTTTTCACTTTTCCGGAACATTAAAGTTATCAACCACAAACCATAAAACGCGACATTACGATGGACCCGCAACTGCATCTCCTGTCAAAGGTCGAAAGTCTAACGACACAATAGGAACCAGCCCATCTCAATAAATGTACCGAACGAAAGATTCGATCATGTCCACAACGACATCGTCATTGTAGAGCAGGTATCGATACTTTCTTACCATGGTATGCAAGACATAACAGTGGACATAGTCACCGACGCTTTTTTACAACACCTGGGTTGCACGTTTTGAAACTCTCAAAACGTTGACAATCGACCAGGGATCTCAATTTGAGAGCGTGATTTTTCGAGCTTTCACCAATCTGACTGGAACAAAATGGATTCGAAGAACACTCTATCATCCTGCGTCTAATGGTGCTATTGAGCAATAGCACCGAACCTTCAAATCAGCTCTTATGTGCAGTCAACAAACGTCCTGCATAGAACACCTTCCAAATGTTTTACTGGGACAGTGAACATCACTCAAGGAGGACTTTGGAGATTCACCCGCCTAACTACTTTACGGTGAACAGCTACGTGTTCCGGGCGAATTTTTTACAAACAAGCAAATGGCAGCCGATCCCAACTATTATGTCGAGAAATTCTGTGAGCACATGTGACTCCTTCGACTGAAATCAACAGCTCACCACATAAAGAGAAACCTTTTTCAATACAAGGATTTCTACGCTTGCACTCATGTCTTTCTGTGAGTTGATGTAGTCAGGCAGCCATTGGAGCCACCCTATACAGGACCACATCAAGTGGTCAAAAGAATCAACGATCACGTCTTCATTATCAAAATCAAGGGACAAGATGGAACCATCTCTATCAAGCAACTCAAACCAGCGTATAGTGCAAAAGATGACAGGGAGCAACATCATTACATTCCCCCCAGAACTTGCAGCCGGACGTCAAAGCCAACATGAACCTGACGTCAATTCAGGGAAGGGGGTGCTGTGGCGATCATGAAAACCATTTTCTCAACTGACTTTCGCTGACATCGTCATGAGGAAATCTAACAACCTACATCTGGCAACCAATCATCTGGCAACGAGCGAACTGACAATCAGCCGCCTTTTTCTTACTCTTTTTCTATTAGTTGCGGCTCGAACAAAAATTAACGAGTTATAGTTTCATTGGTGAACTTTAAAGTATATTTAATTTTGCAATAAATTGTTATATTATCACATTAAGTGAGTCTTGACATTGCGTTGTGTTCATCTTGGTCCACGGGATATAAAGGCGGCCACATTTTATAGGCGTCGTGCTTGTTTGTGGGCGTTCCTGCATTTGCTGGCATCGGGCAAGGCTTGGACTTTTTGCTTTCTTCTTCTGAAGTACGTCCCAGCAAGTCACATTACCAACCGACGCCGCGTCAACACGATCTTTCATAACAACTGAAATTATGTTTCATTGTTGTAAATCATTGTATTCGTTAAGTGTTTCCTTATTTTCTTTTAAATAAATCGTTCTAAAATATATGAAGCATTTTCAAACATTTGAGACAAATCCCACTACCGCTACATAGTGGTGACCTGGACGCAGGAAGAATAAAGGTGTCCACGAGCGAATTTTCAAGTGCTCCTTAAGACTTAATAATTTCCTTAGGCGCGAATTTTTGTGGTGAAAATAGCGACAAAATATAAAGCAAGTGACACCTATAATGACGCTTTCGAAACTTCCATAAATCCATTTACCCAGCAAGACTTAATGGACGAAAATCGCACAGAAGTCATAAGTAGTATTAAAGTGCTGCCATTCTGGGGTCGCCGACTGATGCTCAGCAAAAACATATGCTTCTACCACAACCTTGTCATTTTAGCATCGGAAAAGCATCGGTTAATCATTCGAGACAAAGGAAATGACTTATTGTTCTTAATAGACACGGGGGCTGCGGTATCCGTCATTCGTCGCAGCTACTCGAACCAGTGGTCTAAATATACGGAGCTTAAACTTTTCGCTACAAATAATACCCAAATAAAAAAATATGGTGAAAAATTATTCACAGTGGATGTTAGCCTGCGGAGACTGTTTCCATGGTATTGTATAATGATTTTATATGTCTTGATCCGAACGAGGAACCGACCTCTCATCAGTTCTAGACGTTAAGTCTCAGTAGTGCCAACGGATGGTACCAATCGGTCAACCAATCCGTGCACCATAATCCATTTTCGCGGTGGCTGCTTGTCGGCCTGCTAGATCGGAGAGGATTTCGGTCGCGGGTCTCCAAATGGATTACGCTCATCTACAATTTTCAGCCACCAATAAATGCCCGTTTCAAACGCGTCAAAAACACAATCATACGGAGTAGAAACCTACTTTATGTTACTCCGTATTTCTTCATTCAGCCAGTCAAAGAACAAAAATCAAATTTTTACTTCGCGTTCCCGAATTGTACCGACGCGGTACCGAAAAATATACTACGTTAACGTAAATCCAAAAAACTACGCTAAAGAAAAACGACGATCAACAAAGGTACCGCGTACCGCGCGCGACGCGAAACTGACCTCAGCGGATTTTGTCAAACCCTACCCTCGCGACGGCATACCTACCATTCACTCTAATTCCCACTGAAAGAAAGGGACCACTGGAAAGGAAAGTCGTTGTTAAGGTTTAACAATCCATATTATTTTAATAAAATCGACTATTAATTGTAAACTAGAACTATTTAGAAAATAATAATAGTAAAATACAAAGTAGAATTATGTATTATGGGAAACTACTAGCCAATGATTGTGAAAATTCTGTCTGACAATCTGAATTTCCTGGTCAACAACGGAAGTAATCGTGTCATGCAGCCATAATTAGGAAACGCGATCTATTTTTCAATAAAAAACAAGTCTCACATTTTCACTTGTAAATTCAATTTAGCGAACGTTAATACTCCACTAAGGCCACGACTAATATCAGTAATTGATTGTTTAAATATTAGTTACAAAAGCAAAAACTAGTTCAAGAAGCTCTAAATGAAAAATTGAATAGAAAACATTACACGACGCATTGCGACATAGTCACACTTCTACTACCATTTATATAAATTACGTCATTTTTACTCTCTAAGTTTCTTTTTTTGTTTATGTTAATTCGCACTCAAGTCTATACATAAATATTCGTAATTATAACTGCATTTCGATTCGATTGTTTTGAGTAATGTATTTACTTTTTTATCATAATTTATTTCCTGTTGTATGTTCATGGTTCAAAGATCGAAAAGAAATCGTCGAATCAGATTTTCTTCATTTAGTTGCTTATTGCAATTATTTTTGCTTTTACATTTTATTATTTACGATTATATTTTGCCTAGTAAATAATAGCTATTTTTTACTTCATTCTTGTAAACACAATGCTCAAGCAGGTGGTGTAGATGTATATGTAAGTTTTCCATCTGAGTATTATATTTACAGTTTTCTCACGTTATAATTACTTTTACGAAACAGAAAATGAAAAGAACATTAAAACTTTTATTAAAACGCACACAGGTTCATCATATAATCTTAAAAAAATCGTGTTTCATAGTTCAGTGTTGCTCCTCCTTGTTATTTTGTATTGTAACTTATTTAAATATTATATTATCATTACAATTACTTTAATTTATTGACAAGAACTAGTTTATTGTTAATAGGTTTCTGTTCTTGTTTTGCTTTCACCTTTTAGTTGTTTCCTTCAAACTAATTTTTTATTTTTACTTTATAAATGTACGAACAATAGGGTTACAAGTCTTCATCGTTATATTTTCTCTTAATTGCGATTTATATTTATTTTCTCAATTTTTTACTCATTTTTTTGTTCGATTTTGTCTTTTCTCCGGTGATAATTTTCATAATTACTTTTCCTCTATTTACTGTACCCAATGGAAGTGGAAAAATTGTTAATGGTGTATTTGAAAACTAAAAAAATGAGGAAAAACAACATATAACTGCAATCAATGCTTTCTGTCTGTTTCGTAAATAAGTTTCATTTACTTAAGATGAATTGAAAATTTTTGCCTTTACTTTCTCTTTATAAATCCCGTGTTTTCTTGCTTTTTCAAGATTTCCCCAATATCGCTTATATTGAGGTTATGAATATTTTTGTTTATTTTGTTTGTGGGCATTTGTTCCTTTTCAGAAAAAGTACATTTATTTCGTTTTTATTGTTTAGTTGTGTGAAACAAGTCCTTGTTCTACTTTCATTTTATTTATTTTATAACTACCCGTACCTTGTTTTTTCGTTGAGGGTCCCTACTTCATCGTGTGGCGAAGTTCCCGTTGAGTTATTAATGTGGGTCGTCGCTGCATTGGGGCTATTCAGGCAATGCGACTGGTGAATGGATGAGGAATTAACATAATGTTGTGACACTGTTGTTGAATGGGATTTGGTTGCTTCTATTGACGATGAGGTGAGTGCGATTCCGCGATGAATTTGTGTTGATGACGGGGTTCGTTCGTAGTGTGGCGAGTTTTGATTGTGCTGCGCTAGCGCTGCAACCATCCAGGGTACTGTTCCGCCGCCCAGAGTTGTTCTGTATTTATAAGATTTTGTTTAGTTTCATTAGCCTATGAAAATTTTGTGGGTTTTTGCATTATTTCAAAACTTACGGAAAGTTGCAGGTATTTGAAATTCCATTTGATTGCCACTGCTGTCGTAGATGCCACCATTCAGGGATAGCGCATGCAACCCACGACCAATATGACGATCACCTAACCTTGGAGCTGGCAATCGATCACTTATGAAGGTGTCACCATTTACGATATGTGGTGCTTCGTTGAATTGCCGCGTTCACGGAGTATACAGATAAAACACATCAGGGATTGGCTTGTTCGGAGGAAATAACTGGAAGTAAAATAGTCAACACGAAAAGTGGCACATCTTGCAAGAATATTTTTCGCGACGACTGAGGCAACCGCGACACACTTCCAAACTCCACTGCTATGTGGCTGTCAACTTCAATTTGACATCCAACGACAAAATTCACGTGGGATGTGCAAACGTCACAATCACCATGGGATGACAAGCCACATAGCAGCAAGGTGTGTTGGTAGTGGTCACCCAGCGGCGTCGCCCGATTCATTACAATTGTTACATTGCGAACGTACCTCGTGCTATCATCGGTGCTAACTGAAACATTTCAACATGTTGGTTGATCTAAAAAACAGACGGCTCAATGATGGAAAAACAAAGATCTCAACCATTGCTGAAGCTACGCAGGGCAAAAATAGCGTGAACGTTGCAATAGTCAAAGATAATGATTTCAGGAAATTACTCAACAACTTTCCCGATTTGACGTCGTCATCCAATTTCATTTCGTTCAAGCCAAGTTTGCCGTCGGATTCACAAAACAGGACTACCAATTACAGAACGTATGCGATGTGTACTGCCGGATCAATATTTGGCAGCTAAAAAAGAATTCGGGTGCATGGTGGATATGGGGATTTGCAGACCATCCAGCAGCCTTTGGGCAAGCCCCAAGTGGTGACTATTGCACAGTATTACAACGCCAGTTTGACATTCAGTGCCACATCTTCAAGATTTTTCATTATCTCTTCATGGAAAGTCGATTTTTAATACGTCGAGCTCGGAGTGGGCTTATTACCAGAGCCCAATTCACGAGGATGACATCGAAAAAACAGCCGTTATCACACCCTTTAGATTATTTGAATTATTTAGTCTCTTTTTTCAACCAATAGCACAGGACGAAACATCTTACGTGATATTATTTATTTATTCATTGCTATTTTACAGATATAATCCAATTACAAAAATAGTAATAATAGTAAAAGATAAAGAGACATAGAAAACATATAAGAAAAAATTCAAAGCTTAGCAAGTGCAGAAGTTACACTATTTTTTAAATGGAGATAAGAAGTGGAGAAAGATCCAAGCTGAAGATCATCGTGTTTGCGCGTAATCCTTAGTAGAGGAAAGTGAAAATAAGTCACGCTCCTGGCAAATGGAACATCCAAGATTTTGGAACTTCTGGTACGACGGACAACATTTCTGACCGGGAGTTCAGCTACCAACTTAGTGTTAAAGTAACCAAGGGAGAGACGATAAAGGAAGCACTCATCCAGATAAATATGGCGGTGTTCTAAAGAAGGAATACCAAGGATAGACAAACAAACATGATAATAACAATAAGGCATACGAAATTTAAACAGTAAGATTCTCGTAAACTTACGCTGAACAGATTCGATCGAGGATTTAAGGTAAACGAAATGAGGAGACCAGACTGGGGAGCAGTATTCAAGGATAGAACGAACTAAACTTACAAATAACTTAATACAAGAAAAGGGATCAGAAAATATGATGGAGTGACGTAAAATAAATCCAGATACACGTGATGCTCTGGAAACAATATCATAGACGTGAAGATCGAATTTTAGTTTGGAGTCACAGGTGACTTCAAGATCTTTGATATGAGTCACGGTGCTAAGACGTTTATTTTTTATGAAGAAATGAAGAAATGACCAATGAATAATTTCACATCGTCTGCATAAAGAAGGCAGGAGGAGTTAATGACCGAAGGCAGATCATTGATAAAGATGACAAATAAAAGCGGACCGAAAATGGACCCTTAGGGAACGCCGCTAGACGGGACAAAAGGAGAAGAGGTAAAACCATTGAAAGTAACATGACATATTCGATTCGAAAGGTAGGAGGAGAGCCACTTGAACAAATTGCCAACGACACCAAGTGCATGAATTTTTTGGAGCAAAATAGGGTGATTGACCGAATCAAAGGTCTTAGAAAAATCAAGATACAGGGTTTCTACCTGAAATCGATTCTCAAAGGCTCCAGCAACAACCGTAGTAAATTCATAAGGTTGGTCATAGTAGAACGACCTTTGATGAAACCATGCTGTTCAGGAATCAGCTTATCCTCCACAGCCGCAAGTAGTTTGGAGTAAACAATACGTTCCAGTAATTTGGAAAAACAACACACTAAAGAGATGGGGCAATAATTTGAAACCAGAGAGGCGTCACCTTTCTTAAAAATAGGGAGGAGAAAAGCTCTTTTCCAGTTAGAAGGGAATAGGCCAGTAGATAAGCTTATATTGAAAAGTAAAGCTAAAGGATCAGATATAGTGGATGATAAAGATTTAATGCAGAAATTTCGAATGCCATCAGAACCAGCACCAACAGAAATATCAAGAGTATTGATAAGATTTTCAATTTCTACAGAAGAACAAGTGATAGAGGAAATAGTGGGTTGATGATAAGCAGGGGAGGGTGAACTTTGCGCAGGCGTGGTAGAGAGATTGAAAAGTGAAGAAAAATAATTACAGAAAAGTTCGCACATTTCCTGAGGAGATGACGCGAGCTGCCCATTTAAGGTGAATGAGGAGGGATTTTTAGTCGACGATTTAAGAGAACGGATGTACTTTCAAAATGGCTTGGATTGGTTAGAGTTAAGCGAAGACTCGATACTCCAGAAGTAAGAAGATTTTGCCAAGTTTACTTCCCTTTTTGCAGCAGATCAAAACTGAGTATAGTTTACACGATCCTCAGAAGACCTGGTACGTAGAAAGATACGACGAACCCGATCCTTTTCTTTCAGGGCACAAATCACATTGTGATTCAACCAGGGTGTACCATGGGAGTCACGAGCACAGGTAAAGGGAGTTGCTGCTGATATGACAGAGTTGAGGAAGCCATAAAATTTCTCACAGGCGTCATTTGAATCAAGACCATGAAAGAAGGTATTCCAATTAACAGCGGCTAAAGAATTAGAAATTAGGGAGTAATTTGCCTTGTAGAAGTTAATGTGCATTTTTTTCGATATACACTTTGGATTGATTTGATCAAGTGACACTTCATACCGAAGCCGAGGGTGATGAGGATCGAGGGGGACATACGGAAAAAGAACAGAAGAATGCTTCAGATAGGAAGAATCTAGGTTGCTAAGGACTAAATCCAGGAAGCGATCATTAATATTGGATAAATTATTAAATTGAGAGAAAGAACATAAAGACATAAAGGAAGACAATAAGAGTAAGACTTGCGAGGGACATGAAACATGATTTCCAACCCAGGACAGAGGGGAAAGATTAAAGTCACCACACAGTATAATAGGGTAAGTAGAAAAACGAGTCAAATAATATAAGGAAAATTCAGAAAAGAAAGTGTCGTAGACAGAATATGGAGAACTACAAGGAATATATACACAAGCCACGAGGATAGGACGAGCAGGTGAAGAAGGTATCTTAGCGACAACGCATTCAACAGGAGGAGAAAAGTGAAAATCAGAGAGAGGAATGCCAGATAGGGAATTATGGTAGGCAATAAGAATACCGCCACCATCCCCCTTGTTTGGTAATTGTCGATCGCGATCTTGCCTTCTTAAACAAGTTGGGTAAACAGACCTACGCTCATGTCAGAAGGGTTTTGTATTCAATTTACAAAATGCAGACACCAAATCGAATCAAATCAAGAAACATGTCAAAGACGATTCTATTGGAGAAAATATGAAATACGAAGATCATACTATTATTAACAAAGTCGAACAAAGTTCGACCCCTGAGGTTTTTGGTATTGTTATACTCATAAATATCTCCCTTGATAATTATTACATATGTCCATTTTCGAGGGAGGAAACACATTTTACATGTATTTCCCCCTGCGCCCCCACTGAAGCAAAAACTGACAGTTTAAGAACTGTTTTGAAAAGCTCCCATGGAAACTTTCATTTCATACTCATATCGGCTACGTTTGATGAATTTTTTTTTCAGGGGCCACTCTCCTGTACTGTTGTCATCGATTAATGGCCAATTTTTTCGAATCCTAGAATGGTCACAAAGCCCTTTTGCTAGGAGCTATCTCCCGCCTCCTTGACTCGTTTCACCTATGAGCATTAATTGTAGGAACTCATCTTCAGTCATTCATTAAATTGAATCAAGTGTTCAAAGCATGCACCTTGAACGTTGAAGTTGGGAAAAAATAACTCAAAATTATTCAATCTTCGCATTTAAAACAGCCACCATTTTGTTTTACGATTACTGATACCACTAGCTGACCCAATTCTCAAAGATATAAATGACACCTATCTTTCCTGATTTTTGCATGCAAATCCTAGCAAAACTGTAGTGTCTGAGTCGGTAAAAAGCGCATGATGTTCCATAGCCATATGTTGCCATAGTAATAAATGCAGCGCATATTGTTCCGTAGTAATACAGGAAAATTCAAACCGCTATAACTTCGCTAAATATGATTCAATCTTTATGAAACTTTCAGGATAGGTTTATCTTATAAACAGTCATCTATGTGCTGAATCTCATTGAAGGGGTACCGTTAAGATTTTAGCCAAAAAAACATAAAATCGATAAATCATACTATTACTAACAAAGTTGAGTGAATTGCGACTTCTCACGTATTTGTTGTTGTTGTACTCACCAAGGCCTATATTCCTGATTCTTTTCAGATTTTTCGGATCACAGGTGTCCAATCGCGAGGGGGGGGGGGGGGGACACAAATTTTTCGTGTATTTCCCCTCCCTGTGCGCCCCTTGAAGCAAACTTTGCCAAACTAAGACCTGTTTTGAAAAGTTCTCATCAAGACCTTTCATTTGATATCCATATCGGCTACCTTCAATGAAATTTTTTTTTTCGGGGGTCACTCCCCTATATGGGGAGACCCCCCTTAAATACCATACAAAATTTTTTTTGTAGTTGGACTTTGAAGAGAACACCACTTTACACCTACATACAAAATTTGATGTTTCTAGCTTAAGTGGTTTCCGAGAAAAACTGCTGTGACACACGGACGGACGGACGGACGGACGGATAGACAGACGGACAGACGGACAGATAGGACGCGATTTTAGTAGGGTTTTGTAAAATTATTTTACAAAACCCTGAAAATGGTTGGAAAAAATCTCGGCATCATGAAAACTGTCAGTTAGCCACATTTCTGTGAGGCAGATTATTTTATCACAGGAGAGAAAGCATGATAAAGGGAGATCCTTCAGCTTAGATCTCAGACCACGTACATTTTGATAGTAAATGAAAAATGAATTCTGCTTAGTGATAAAGTTAGGCTGATTAAAGGAAGAATGACTAGAAGCTAATGTTATTGAAGTTTTGGTTTGAATGTTCGAAAATTTCTTTTGGAGTTCGAAGCAAAAGGCTTAACTTAGACGCCTGGGGGCCAGAAATTGCTGTTTTGTACTGCATCACAGTTTGTTGGCAAAGTTAATTTGAACGATGCAACCACACGATTGGTCAAGTTTGGTTGCGTTAGTTTTTTGTAGGAAACTGTTTTTGGTCGGTTATACAGCCCACTCAAAACGAAGTCCTTTAATTCCTCCTCTGAAATATCATACGCCAGTCGCGACACAAATATTTGGAGTGGTGGAGAAACAACGCGAATAGGCTTGCGAGTTGGCAGAAGCGTAGGACGACACACAGGCTCTTGTGTACGGTAGGAATGCTCCGTGCTAGAAGGGAAAGCAGAGAGATCCAAACTTTGAGTCTGTTGTTCCTGATCCAGTTCCAGTTGCAGTTGCTGGTCCGGTTCCAGTTGACCATCAACAGATCCAAGAGTAGATATTGCTGCTTCACTTGATGTAGCAGCCAAAAATGGCAAGGAGGTCGGTCTAGGTGGTAAATTTTTAGGAATAGCCCCCTTGCTGGGTTCAACATTTTCCTTGTTATTTGCTGGCATCGAATCAGTCAATAAGAGAGGTGAAGATGCTTGGCAAGAAGCGTGAGGTGATTCTGTTGGTTTCATAGCGATTGGATCCGTAATAAGACGTGCAATGATTTCATGAATAGTTTGGTGTTATCATATAACAGTCGAATACTATCTGTAAGTGACACACCACTACATTCATCGCATCTGAATGTGATATTACGCGAGAACTTAGCACGTATATTAACAAATACCGCAGGTATCGACAGGCATTTTAGATGTAATGATCTACGGCAAAAACCATCACACTCCATGAGCTTGTTACGCAATGACTCAGGCTCTTTACAAATATTGCAATTAATGGCACAAATGGGTGAATCACCTGACATACTTGAATGATAAGCTAATCAGCTTAGTAACTTTAATCAATAGACAAATTATATTTAAGATTAGGTGTAAAAAGTAAATTTGCACTATTTTGATGCACTAAATATTTTAGTTCAGGGACCAAACAAGTTTTATTACGTGAACCGTCAGTACGGCTATTGACCAAGAGATGATGCAAATCAAATGTCACAGAACAATGTAGATTAAACACTTAGAAAGGCGACCGCTAATTAAATAAATTAAGAAAGAAAGAAAGAAAGAATTTCTCGAATTAATTGGATAATGCACTAACAAAGCACTAGCGGAGTCAAAGATCAATAATTAACACCGTCAATAAGCCGAATAACAATCGCGAATAAGAATGAGAAAAGATAGATACGCAGCGAATACAAAAACATGTCCGAATCGCGCGAGAGATATCTAGTTATGTCCTTGAAGAGGCTAACTTTCATTCTGACATGCCTCCATCTTGACGACTTTTCTGTTAGAGACATCAGGAAGGTTGATGACAAGGGTACAGTGATATCTAACATCTTCGAGAAATTTATTAAGAACTACCAACTGAATTATTCAATCGGCGAAAACGCTTGTGTGGATGAAATGCTCGTGGCTTTAGGAGAAAATGTTATTTCAGTATATACGAGTATATACCCAATAAACCCAGTAAATACGCTATAAAAATTGCCAAACTCATTATCTCCTCAACGCAAAAACACTAAGCGATGAAGAAAAAACTTTTTCAAATCCCACGCAGTCTATACTGTACCTCACTGTGCTAAATAAGGGAAGGAACAGAAATATAACGGCAGACAATTGGTTCAGTTTAATTGACTTAGTGACGAAATTGAAAGCAAGAAAGCTGATATATGTTTCGTCCTTCAAAAGTACGAGAAGAAGGTTCTTTTTTATATGGGTTCACAAGGAACATGACATGGGTCTCATATGTGCCCAAAAAGAACAAGTCTGTGATAGTGGTATCATCTATGCATCACACAGCAACCACCGATGAAGCGACCAATAAACCACAGATAATTATTTTCTACAACAGTACCTGACGTAGATGTACTGTCTACTGTCTACTCAGTTAGCCAGAGAACCAGAAGGTGGCCCATTGCTATCTTCTACACTTTGCTTAACACAAGCATGGTCAACGCTGATGTTATCTATTCTTCGTGTGCATGGAATTCAGAAATATCTCGAATGAATTTTATCAAAATTCTAGCAAGAGACCTAGAAAATTAATGCAAAATTATTGTGCTACCAGTGCAAAGTCCCAATCTGCTTAAGCTGCTCTCTTTAGTGTTGCCACAATTGCGCTTATTGAGGGTTTGCAACTAAGAATCGTATGGAAAAAATGTTCAATTGATTTATATGTCTAATTAAATGGTTTCAATAAAAAAAATCTGGCCAACCCATACAGCAGGGACATTTAAAAAAAGTTATGGGTCCCCCACATCTCACGTCCCGGGTTATGTGACGAAAAATCCACGTTCCAGGTTACGGGTTAAACGAAGCACTAGTGTACATATTTTCTGCATAATCGGATCTAAGTGGAAGGATAGGAATGAAGATTGTAAAAATTGTTTGAAAATGTGTTGGATTTATATAATACATATTGAAGAGGTACATTACACTAATGAAAATATTAATTTTTAAAGATTTCTTCACGCAAATTTGGACATATGCATGCATATATGCATGTATACTGAATAGAAATGTAAATTCAATTCAGAAATCAGAAAGTGAATATTAAGTTCTGCCAAAATGTGAATGCTCTTATAAATTGTCCTTTTATTCCACTTAATTACAGACAGCTTTGATCATTTTCCTGCCTTAGTTCTCTGTCCTAAAAACCACTCAAAGCTCAAATCAATCATAACAATTTTAGCGAAATTTATTCTATTCTATCTTCGCCTCTTTAATCCTGATCATATTTTAGCTTGTATGATGCCCAAACGAGCGAAACGATGCTATAAAATGCTTAACGACCGCGACAGTTAATTTTAAGTTTTCTTTATAGAATCAGATTATTTCCAGGAACGAGCCAATAATTTCTTGCTAATCGTCTTCTCCATTTTAGTGTGTGCTCAATGTAGCAGAAATATATTTACCATTTAGAGCTTTGATGTAATTTCTCATCGCTAATCCATTCCATTAGTTACAGGCTTTGGCGGCATTTCAAAGATGTCCTCGTTTGACATCGAGGAGAGCAATTTTAAGAGTAATTTTTCATAATCCTGTTGCTGCGTACTTGTACATATATAACTTGTGTAGGATTTGCAGGAAATAGGATGCACATAAAAACAAAGCTAATAAACTTAAATAATTTTCGTAATGAATCCTCATGATCAATTTGAAATTTTATTTATTGCACCTGTTTTGGCTTCAGCTTTTCAACTCGATAAATTTCGAAAAAGCGATGGGGGACTCAGCCGAAATCTTACCCATTAAGATTTTTCATCAACTTTCTGGCTCGTGCCATCAAGTGGTGGTCGCATCATTTTCTTTGATTTTTGAGAACATTTTTTTTTTTTCGTATTTACACTCATCGTCTTTTCGTCGTGAAAAGCGCAAGATTTAAGTGGTGAAAGAAATGGTTTTCCCAAGAAATTGACGTCAATTGGACGCGAACGATAGTGATTCGAAGAAAACTTCTTTGTAAAATGACTTTTGACATGGTTATTTCGATTGTTGTTCATGTGAAAAATGTATTAGTTGGTGTTTCTCTTCGATATTGTGGTGACAACATGCTTAATTGGCTTTGTCAATCGGGGTGTGTTACAAGCCTGCTGAGCCTTGCTGTGGTGAGAAGGATAAGAAAGAGCTTCTGTCGCCAAATGCAAAAATTACTCGAGTTTCTCTACAAGGCAAACAGGATTTTAAAATCAACTCTTTAAAATGCCTGAATACTCAGGTTTTAAAAGCAATTGCATTTTTTTTCTAGCTTATTCTGAAATACTGCCCAAAAGATATTGCTGTATAGGGAGAGAAATTTTTAAAGAAGGTATTGATAATGTTTGTAGTGTAACAGTCAATGTTTTAATTATGATAGTCAATTAAAATTTACATGATTGTAATATCTACGGATATAAATCAAATAAAAAAAAATTTTTTTAACCGATGAGATAATATTTATTTTACAATACCCGAAAAACCCACCAGCTCTATTAAAAATAAGATATAATTAAAAAAACACTACGAAAAAGTGTACTGTAAGCTTACAACTAATAGGTAACAACGGAGTTCCATTTTTATCAAAAAAATTTTTACTATCCTAACATATCAATGAACCTTACAATACTTCTAGTCTTCATGTTACACTTATCATATTACAATGAAAATTTACTTAGCGATAATGAGCTATAGCAAAACCCAAATACAAAAAACGATGAATAACTACGGATACTTTATTTATTGCCACTTAACCACAAACCCAAACAAGTTGGGTAGACAGACCTAGTGTAGTGAATTTAGAAGTTTCAAAAGTCCGTAAAGGACTGCAGCGATGTTCTGCTGCCTCGGCAGAAGAAGATGGAGATATCTGCCGAGAATGCCCTCGTCTGGGGACGCGTTAATGCACTGGCAGGCTAGCATTGCGGTGTCGTGGGGCGGGTTCATTTCCCCAGCACGAGGACCCACTACAAAAAAATTTCGCACTCACGAATTTGATGGTCAATTGATCAAGAGGCGACCGAAGTCGCAAAAAGTGTAGATAACTACACCGAGGGAGAAAGTACTTGTTCCGAGAACAAGTGGAACCTGAAAAAAGGCGGACTTGGGGTAACCTCGTCATTACTCGACGAAGCTCATGGCCCACAAATGAAAGAAGGGCAACCGGGTGGTGATGGAGCCCCTTCGCACCCACCCAACCGGAATTAAATCCATATTTTTGTTGCAGTGGCCTGGTATTCCTCTTCTGAGTGGAAAACTCATACAACTTGACTTGTATAAACTTTCCCATCAGAAGGAGAGTACCCCGGTGACCAATTTATGCCATAAAATTATACAATTCGATTGCATAACGCTATGCCATAAAGAGGCACTCTGCTTGGGCCGCTCAACCCGCGATGTCACCTGAAACAAAGAAAAAAGGATTAGATTGTACCCAGCGGCTGGCTCATGGTTTTAGGGGCAGCCTGCCACCGTACCGAGTCCTATACCCGGTCAGAGTTATCGGAAAGGAAAGACCGATTTCATGTGTAATTTACAAATTCATTCGTATTTTTATTCAAGCAATAATTTCAAGATTGAAGATCGATACACAAAAAAAATCTCAAGCACAAGCAATATCAAGTTTGAATTCGATCGTAATGATTTATAACTAATAATAAATCTAATCTTCTTCTGTTACTATGTAAACATCGATGTAAAGAATTAAAGGGGAACACGGGAACAGAAGTGTGATTCTATTAATGTCGATGTAAGAGATTCTTTCCAATTATTCATAAAGTATGTCACACCCCGTCCCTATGAATTTTTGTTTTGTTTCCAAAGCCCATTATAGTATGTAGAGGTAAGGTTAAGTGCATATAAGATTTGAAATATGTATACAAAAAACATCACATGTATATAGAAAATTTGAAACGTCTGTCAAAACATTTTAAAACATTCAAAAGGGTACTTACCCATCCTTTCCGACTACGAGCGCTCGTTGACGATGTGGGGTGCGTAAGTCCTGGCTTGCAAATTGAGCATTTACAGATTTATTAATTAAGTACTAGGCTTGGGACACTCACAAAAAAATTATGATAATCCTCTACGTTACAATTATTGGCAGAGCAAGTTAAATCAGGATCGCCAAATGCGGTCACTAAACAATTAACAGCATATGTTGCTAACGAAACAGCCTTGACATCAAAATATTCAGTGAAGTCAATTTTCGCAAATAACGGTCCACACAACCCAATAAAATATGCCACGTCAGCGAGAATTTTTCCCATAGAATCGATGTTCCAAAATCTGTTGCCCAGAAGAAACATGCAAAGTGTGAAGAGTAGATTTTATTTTAAACGAAATGTCGAGAAATCGCGCTGGCGATGATGATGACATCAATGTGATGATATTTAGTCGAGAATGCCGATGTTTACGTGAACGGCTTGGTTTCGAGGAGACGGCGTGAAGCTGCGGTTATACACGATGAGCAGGAACCACTTAGAGGCCGCAATTTTAAATTCGCTTTGGTCTAAATTCTCTTTTCTGAAAGCTCGCGTAGTTCTGTTATACGAATCATATGCTACCTTACACTGCGTTTTGAAGACGATAAATGATCGATCAAATCTGGAGAACTATTATTGTATAGCTAACTGATTTTCCTTCAATCCTTCTTCTGTTATATTAGGACACGACCGTTTGAGCAACTCTGCCGAAAAATCGCACAGTGAAAATGCATACAATATGCCTGTAACTTCAGTTTATTTATTTAGCAGCGAAATCACACTGGCCGCTTCCGTTTATTTCAATTACAAATCTAAATTGCGTTGCAACAAATTTCGATATATTTCGAAAAAGTCTTTTCGTGGCGAGTTTCAGTGCACATATAAACCAAATAAACTGTTCGACAGGCCTAACATCCTTCGCAGTATGTGCTGCCAGATCCTTTCTCTGCTTCAGCAAAATGATAATGAAGTGTTGTTATTGTCGGTTCAAAGACCTGCCTTTCAATATGACCATCAAGTTCCTTAAAAGTCTTGTATGAAGTTTGACCGATATTCCTTTACGGTGATCCCATTAAACGATCACTTTTGTGTAATCCGACTGCAGAGCACTACTTCCAGGGCGTGGTTTCATAACGTTTTCACACGCGAAACCGAACCTTGCTCGTGAACTTGAATACATGGATACTGAAATTCCCCTTTGATAACAGTTATCAGGTCTGTTTTGAGAATGCGAACACTGACGAGAATCGAGCGGTTACTTCACTAGTCTCTCCTTTCAATGCTCTATGCGATCAAAATTTTTGCCGAACATTGGTCAGCTATTAGTACACTATTTGATATTTGCATGCTTGAAAATTGTAGAAGGCAAGAATGCCGGTAAACCCAAAGATTATTATCGAGCTGAAGAGGACGCCAGCCACTAAGAAGTTCAACGATGGCAATATCACGTGCAAACGAATTTCATTGTATTTCGTGAGCCGCAGCACTGTGGAGAATATTTCCTATCTTTTCCCGACTCTTTTGAAATACGTTTCTTTCACGCCGTTTACGACTGCAGTTGCGTATAACTGATAATTATAATAACACTGTGTTTTTTTGATAACTTTCTCCACCGATCAATATTTAATCCGCGTAATTCAAGAAACAGCTGCCATGATCATTTATTTGTCAGAAATCGATTGTACGATTTTCTTTAGATCTAACACCAACATACCGTAGTTAAACCAATCGCGCATAGTTTAAAGTTATTAAAACCAAAAATCGACCTGCAATCGCGCGCTAGCCTAACTGTTTCATCGCACGTGTCAATCTCGACCTCTCTATTTCTCGCGACGTCCACGCTCGTTCACGATCTCAAGCAGACTCCTCGTAGTGTTTGTAAGTCCTACTGATCGTGAGCTCAACTATCTCTAGATGTCGTGGAGTTGGCCACTGAACTTGCTGTATTTCTTGCAGTACTCTTGCTTGGTCATTGTCGTTGGATCGCTTCTTCTCTTCCCATTTATGCTTGCGTTAGAAAATGAATTGGCAATAGTTTCATTTATAATTGTTTTTATCTATTCAATGTATATGTATTTGAAATCATCACATTTTAAGTTGTTATCATATTTGTATGTTTTATTTGTTTGTTGTTTTCTTTCAATTAATCTGTGTTTGATGTCCACATGTATTTTCATTTACGTTTGGATTGCTTTTTTATTTGATGGTTGGTTTTACCATTAATATAAAGTATTTTATATTAAAATTAATGAATGTAGAAATGGTAGTATAATTGTATGTTTGATGTTGGTGTTGGTGCAATTTTAATCTTTGATAATTGATTTTTGTTTTTCGATATCTTATTTTTATACACAAGAGAATTGATTGTTTTATTTGTACCATGTTGAATTTTGTACAAGTATGGATGTATCGATCATATGCGACTGCTTTTAATAACTACTGTTTTCTATCAATGATTTGGCGTTTGTTGAATACTTGGGAGAGCATATTTTCATTAAGGCTCTATGTGTGTATTATTTGTTCATTTCAAGAATTTAAACAAGCGTAGGTTATCCAATGTAATTAATGATGGAAACTGTAATTTTTGCTTCAACTGTGAGACGATGTTACATTTTACGACAAAGGTTAAAGATGAGTGTAGCGTTAATAATGCTTTTATCTTAATTTGATGTTCGTTTGAATTTAATACTGAGGATGACTTTGCATATAGCAAAGTGGATAAAACTAGATCGCACTCACATAATACTTGAGGATAACAGAAGTATAACCTTCACTTTGAAATATTTAATAACGTTTCCGTTAATGGATGGATATGATGAAATGTCTGTATAACTTTCCTAATATTTTAGCGGTAGTTGTTTCAAGTTTTGAACGTCTCGTCCAGCACAATCAAACAGAGTGAAAAGTATACGTCGTATTTACTTGGGAATTAACTGTTCATCAATGAAAAATACGGAAACTAAAATCTCACTTGAAATTTTTGTATTTGATAATTTGCAAGCTAACAATACAATAACTTGTTCTGGTTGCATACATCTTGGTTGAGCTTTGTATACCTCTTCAGTTGCGCGATGGTAAAAGCAATACCTCCTATCGCTCTGCTTTGAACATGGTGCAGTAATCTGCTAACTTGTAAAATGGAATGAGTTGGCTCGATGGAAGATGGAAGAAGAACAAATAAAAATATATGTCAATTCCAGAGATTATTTATTTGGCCAGTTTTAATAAAATTTTAGGCCCAGAGTGGTAACGAGACAAGATCTCGCACGCTGGCTTTTTGAGCCATACCTACTCGATTACTACACTAGGCTCATGTCAGAAGTGTTTTGTACTCAACTTACAAAATGCCGTAACCAGCAACGAATAAAATTAAGAAACACGTCATGTTCGAGGATCATACTATTATTAACTAAGTTGAAAGAATTTCGACTTCCGAGGTATTTGTTAATGTTCTACCCATAAATATCTCGCTTGATAATTTTTTCCGAATTTTTTTTGAACACGGGTGTCCATTCGCTAGGGAGGAAACACATTTTTCGTGCATTCCCCCCCACCCCTGCGCCCCCACTGAAGCAAAAACTGTTAGTTTAAGAACTGTTTTGAAAAGCTCTCATAGAGAACGTTCATTTGATACTCATATTGGCTACCTTTCATGAAATTTTTTTTCAGGGACCACCCCTCTGTACTGTAAGCATGGATTCATGGCCTATTTTTTCGAATCTTAGAATGGCTACAAAGCCCTTTTGCTAGGAGCTCTCCTGCCTCTTCGACTTTTTCAATTGTATGCACTCATCCTCATGATACCTATCATTTCTGAAATTTTCATACAAATCCTAGCAAAGCTGTAGTGTCTAAGTCGGTAAAAAGCGCATATGGCTCCATAGCCATATGTTTCCATAGCAATACAGGGCATATTGTTCCATAGTAATACAGGGAAATTCAAATCGCTATGACTTCGTTAAATACTATTCGATCTTTATGAAACTTTCAAAACAGATTAATCTTATAAATAGTCATCAGTTATTGAATTTAAGGGTACCGTTTAGATTTTTTTCAAGAAAACATAAAATCGATAAATCATACTATTACTAACAAAGTTGAGTGAATTTCGACTTCTAATGTATTTGTTTTTATTGTACTCATAAAGATCTACATTCATGATTTTTTTCAGAATTTTCGGATGGAAGGTGTCCAATCGCGAGGGGGGGATACGCGAAAAGTTCGTACATTTCCCCTTCCCCTGCCCCCCCCCCCCCCCCCTTGGTACTAATAAGGCAATTTTAAGACTTGTTTTGAAAAGATCTCATTGAGACCTTTCCAATGATACCCTACTCGACCACCAATGGTGAAAATTTTTTTTTTGAAGGGTCACCTCCTTATTTGGGGAGACCCCCTAAACCCCTTTGAAAAATTTTTCCACCCTTGAATTTTCAAGAAGTCACCACTTCTGACCTTTTCACAAAGTTTCATTGCTGTAGCTTTCATAGTTTCGGAGAAAAAGTGCTGTGACATACAGACGGACGAACAGACGGACACAGGTCGTGATTGCAATACGGATTTGTATTTTAGTACAAAACCCTAAAAAACCCATGTCCACTCAAAACCTGAGTCAGATAGAAGTCAGTTTCGCCACGTTTTCGATTTAATCACGGTCTCACATCCGAAATGGGGCGCACAATCCACCTTGTTTTCATGTAATTCACCCAAGACTGGTGCCAATCTTTGAGTGAGCCGAGTCTCTCCTCGCGGACAATCGCATCCGTTGCGTTCTCCTTTCGACGCATGACGCTTTTAGCAAGGGGGACGACGATTATCACGCGTGCGATAACTTCACCACCGAATCTAAGACTGTCGAATACAAAGATGCAATCCTCAGTGCTCCTCTTCTCTGTACCTGTGCCAATCGTTTTCGCTACAACTCCTTACTGAGAGTGTCGTCCCATATTTCTGCTCCTTATTGTATCCCTGATCGTACAGCATTCATCAAGAGGCATCTTCTTGACGGGCTGGATGTTTGGGTCTTCGTTGTCCTGATTTGATTATAAAAACCCGTCTTCGAGTCGATCAGTAGCCCAAAGTACTTCAGCACTGACCACACTTACTGCAGAGATTCTTCTTTGTCAAGATAGCTACGTAAGTTTTCTATAATGCTAAACTAAACCCACGAGCAATCATCCAGTCTTTGATTCGGTGCATTAGCATACGTGGCTTAAGTTGTGGTTGTTCAACGGTGTGCCAGTGAGCAGAGCCACAACATTATCCAGATAGCTGATCAACCGCAACCCATCTGACATCTCCAGTCTCAGTAACCCGTCGTAAGACACGTTTTACAGGTCTGCCCCAAAGAAAGATCCCTGCACAACATCTAATGTAACTTCCATCCTTCGTTGGCCTTGTGTCGAGTCATAAAAAAGGGTGGGGCTCTACAGGTAGTCCCTCAAACTGTGAGTTGAAAAGGGTTTTCCAGAATATCCACCCATCTACTGGAGTTGAAGGTGTTCCTAACGTCGAGTATCACCAACACAATGACCCATCGTATCAGGGAAATCCCGTCCCGTAGGCAAGCGTTGGATGCGCTGAGCAGAAAGTCAAGATAATGGTGATATACAAGCTACAACACCTCAGTTGGAATACCATCTGGACCTGGAGCCTTCCTGGCTTTCAGTGAGAGAGCTGCCTCTTTCAGTTCCGGCTGTGGGAAGCGTGGACACGTGACTGCTGTTTCACCATGGCAGCGTCAACGCGGACAAGACAGGTGGAGACAAGTGCCCGCACTATCTGGTCCATCTTTTTGCATCATGTATGCAAGGATTCCCTAGGGCACCAAGCTTCCGCATAACTAGCTTGTAGCCAAGGCCCCACCGATCCTTGTTCACATTGTCGACTAGATCTTGCCAGAAGCCAGCCTTGCTGTTATTAATCGATTTGTGGAGGCGTTTTCTGACCGACTTACATGCTGCTACCCGGATGCATACCTCGTCAGGGCTGCGTGTCCGTTGAGCCTCACACTGAAGCTTGTGACACTTCCTTCGGGGCAAAGAAGCATTGCAAGCAGAAGTGATGATGCTCACAGTTGTGTTCACCACGTTTGGAGCTGCCAGTTCTTCCATTCCCTACGAATCTCTCTGCAGTGGAGCACCAGCTGTGAGTAACTAGACGATAGCTACATACTACATACTAAAGAAGGTGGTTTCTGAGCACGGAACTCACACATAGCCATCTCTCCATGCTAAGCTTTCCACCTGGAAATCAATCTTCTGAACCCAGCTGGTGGCAGTACCAGTTTCATCAGAATACCATGATGCAGAAGTTTTATCATGGTGTTGCTCACTCGGAATTATAAACTCGGGTTTCATGTCCCACCTAAACTACTCAAGAAGATTTTGAGTGGTTGAACTGCAGTGTAGGCTTAGCTGCAGGCTGCGGGTCAGCAAAGTTCTAATTTTACCTTGGCTGGTGCTTTCTGAAAAATTCGGTGTTTTCTTGAGCCCGAGGCTTGCCCAAGATCACTTTGTACACTCTTTTCTTTAATGCCCCATCTCACCGCATTTGTAACAAAGAGAACTCCTATTGGGCCCTTAGTATACTTGTGTGGCGTGGACATAGCCAAGGTACTTGAAACATTGAAGAGCGCCACTCTTCACCGTATCCTGCAGTCAACCCACAGTATTCTTGCTTTACTCTTATTCAGAAATTGTTCGGCGTCCTTTTTGGTCAACTCTGCACTCTTATTCAGAAATTGTTCAGCGTCCCTTTCGGTCAAGTCAATGTTGGCCATGCGGTGTCCCCTACGGTTTTCCAGTGTCAGCCTCGCTTTGATCCTGCCAACGCTATCGAACTCCCCGCTGTTGGCCTTTTCTAACTCGGCCAGTTCTACATAGACGTACACCAAATTTTTGTTGGCTTTATGCAAGCATACGACAGTATTGATCGCAACATACTGTACCAAATAATGCTTTGCTTTAACATCCCAGCCAAACTAGTTCGTCTTACCAAAATGCCAATGAGGTCGGCGACCTCCCAAGTCTGCATAAATAACCAAATCACCGTGACCTTTGACGCGAATCTCGGACTAAAGCAGGAAGATGGACTGGCCCCATTGCTATTCAATTTGAATTTAGAGTACGTCATACGGAAGCTACCTGCCGATACATGAGGTACATTGCTATACAAGTCGAGCCAAGTTGTAGTCTACGTGGACACCATCAACATTTTGTCAGGGTCATTAGCAACTGCCAAAGAACTCTTCCTTAAATTCGACTGTGAAGCAAAACTAGTAGGACTATAAAGCAATGCGACTCAAACAAAATATAACACTTGTCACATATAATATCGAAAATGTGAGCGAATTTGTGTATTTAGGCGTCAAAATAACGAGAACCGGTAATTAAAGAGACAAAATATGCCGAAGAATACAGCCCACAAATAAAATATTTTATTCAGTGTTGACGATCTTAAAGTCCAGCTGCATACATAGGAGAACAAAGCTCCAAGTATACAAATCAGTGATAAGGCCTGTGCTATGCTACGGGTATGAAACATGGACCCTGAACCAAGCATCCGCAAATATATTGAACACATTTGAGTGACGGGTCCTGACGCGAATAATTGGAGCGAAGCTAGACGGGGACCATTGGCGAATTCGATACAACCATGAGCTGTATGAAATTTTTGACTACCCGGAGGAACAAGGGATATACAAAAAGATATTCGTTGGGAGAACTCAAGGCCGGAGATCAGTGGGAAAACCGAGGAAACGCTGGTCTGTCTCAGTCGACGAAGACAGTTCATCGCTGCTCGGATTTCGAAATTGGAGGACGCGGTCGATGGACAGAGACAGTTGGAGGCGCTATTCACTGGAAACGAAGACCCAAGAGGGGCTAAAAAGAAGAAGAAGAAGGTATAAATAGTGTCATGTATTACATGAAATAAATCATGAAAATGAAAATTATAAAGTCTATCGTTTCACTTTAACTTTGACAGTAACTTACCCACGAAACTTGCTTCTTTTGTTTTGGGTCAGAAACCGGGTAAATTGTCTCATTTGGAAGTCAATGGCACCAATTCGATTTCATGTTCAGACCCAGGCTATATATTTTAGTAAAAAATAATTTTGAATAATCTCTTCTTTATTGGTAATACTCACACTAATGGTAATATTAGAGTTATTCATCAACTCGACTGCAACTGCAGCATCTTCAAGTACTTTGCCATCGCCATTTTTTGTACTTTCACATAAGCAAAATGGTGCTTCATTTTCAAATGCGTCACCATATTTGTCGTATTACCACACGTTTTATACAACTTGTCACACAAATTGTCAACAGAAGTATTATCGTACTTTTTAAAAACTTCCATACACAGGATATTATAATACACTTTAATTACTACACTATTCAATCAATAGCCACGCATAGACTAAACAGAATAGAACAAAACCAAAGCGAGCGAACCCAAACTGATTGAGCAGATCATAGATGGAATGCAAATGCACAAAGCATGACAAAGAATGAAGAAAGCATACACAAAAATTGAACTGAAATTGATTAAATCAAGTCGAAACCAAATATTTGTAACTCAGAAGGTCAGCAGATTCGGCGGAAAGTATCGAAAATCGATTTTCCTCGAATTTTGAAAAAAAACATAGATTATCGATTGATCAAAATTAACAAATATCGACGATAGGTGTGTTCCCTACAAGACCGCCGAGTTGATTAGGGTAGAGGCCACACCGGCTGCACCTCCAAGATGGCACTTCGAACTAATCCTAGTCCACCACCAAGAACGCACAGTCAATGTGGCGAAATTCCGGAGTCAAGGGAGGAAAGGGCAAGCATTACAGGGTGCGGCAATGGCACTGAATTGGTAGAAGCACAAATTCAATTTTATTGTACCCTGCACTGAGTGCCCTATGGACTTTGCATTCACGCAGTGAAGCCCGACCAAATACCTCCATGCAATTAGCAGAAACACCAATTGTACAACGGCTCATTAGCCGAACCTCATGGCCAAATCACCTGTGGGACCAGCGAGCGAAATCCAACCAAGACCCTCATGCAATTAGAGGAATCGCTAATTGCATAGCAGCATCTTATCCGGGCTTCACCGGCAGATTACCACCCAAACCAACAATGTCACCGGCAGTCTCACTGCCTGTTGCAATAAAGGAGACTTACTTGTTCCTTGTCGGATTAACAATGACTTTATTTTCTTTATTCTAAACTTTTTATATGATTTCCTAAATATCAAATATTGCTTACCAAGCATTTATCTTCAAATTCATGCAATTCACTTAACGCCTTGTATCACATTTTCCAGAACTTATAATTGTTTATCATACTGAGCAACGCGCACATGTGCAAGAATGCCACGTAAGGGGTTTCTTTCCTCACATGTGCGACGCTGCAGGAAAATTTTTATTGCCATATGATACGACTTTGGGATGGAATTATATTTAGGAATTGATCATCTCAAGAGATTGAATTTTACTCGAATGCTGACAAATTTAAATTTTCATACAATGCATCCAATATGCATTGCATGTGCATGAAAAATTTTTTGTTATGGTTTAAAATATTGGGTAGTCCAAAAAGTACTGAGCCTTTTTTGTCACTAGATGGTGCTCGCTGTCATATATCGATTGGATCAAACAGACATGCATTTGAAAGGCGACACTCCAGTCTACAATTTTCATGTGGACAGTTTTGTATTTCGTCATTCGTGTCAAAAGTTGTATTCATTTAAAAATGAGTGAAATTTCTGAAAAAAGTCTTTATATTTTACAATATCACTACGATCAAGGTGAGAATGCATCGCAGGTTCGTCAAAAATTTCTGGTGTATACAGTCAAGGTATTTTATCAAGAGCCGCAGCCAAGAGATGGTTCGCTCCCTTTCGTTCTGGAAATTTCGATGTCGAAGATGCACCTTGCTCAGGTCGACGAATCACTGAAAAAATCAATGAAATCTTATAACCAATTGAAGAAGACCAACACGTAAGCAGCTTTGACATTGCTAAGGACCTGAATATCCACCACCAAACTGTTTTGAATCATTTGCGTAAGGCTGGATACACAAAGAAGCTCGACGTTTGTGTGCCGCATGAATTAACACAAAAAAATTTGATCGACCGAATTCCCATTAGCGAAATGCTAATAAAACGCAATGAAATCAAGCCATTTTTGAAGCAAATCATTACGAGCGATGAAAAATCGGTAAGATACGAGAATGTCGCTCGTAAAAATAAGGTGAATCATCGCAAACAACTTCAAAGCCAGGATTGACACCAAATAAGGTTATGTTGTGTATATGGTGGGATTGGAACGGAATCGTTTACCACGAGGTGCTAGAACCTGACTAAACACTCAATTCGGCTCTGTACTGCCAGCAATTAACCACACTGCAACAACAAATTTAAAAAATCGGCCAGAATTGATCAATAGAAAGGGCGTTGTCTTCCATCATGACAATGCCAGACCACACACATATTTGATGACCCGGCAAAAATTGACAGAGCTTGGCTGAGAAGTTTTCACGCATCCACTGTATAGTCCAGACTTTGCACCATCAGACCACCATGTATTTCGGTCTCTGCAAAACTTCCTTAATGAAAAGAAAATCACTTTAAAAAGGGACTTAGAAAATCACTTAGCCAAATTTTTCGCCGATAAACCACAGAAATTCCACACAGATGGCTCTACCCGAAAAATGACAAAAGGTCAGACATAATAATGGACAATATAAACTTTAATAAAATCCATTTTAAGTAGAAAATATATTCAATCGCAAAATGAAAAAAAGACTCAATACTTTTTAGACTTACTGTAATATATCGGAGGGGATGAAAAGATGTCTTTACTCCTTGGTGGTCGAAAGCGGAAGAGGCCGAGCACACATTTATTACAATTGACATTACAAATGTCGTTATGTCAAATATTATAGATAATTCACAATAGTAATACATGTTACAATAATATCCAATATTATAGTACAATAAAATAATATAATAATATCCAACAACCTCTTTCTTAAATTGTTTACATCAATCCATACACTATTTTCAGAGTGATGAGGAAATATACAAAGTTTACAAAATAAATTTCAAAGTGTAAATTAATCTCCATACATACATTTTACCATAATTACTTTAACTGATTTCAATTCTAATTACATGTTTCATTTCAATAATAAAAGTTTAGATCTATTTCATCTATTCAAAAATTATAACTAGTATTTTATTTTTGACCTTTCATTTTCTCTATGGCTTCTAATAATGCTACTCTACGAGCTCTATCATCTCTCTCTCCCTCGTACGTCTATTTCGGCATCTGCGGTTGGCATCGAGTGATCCACCTGCTGTTCTTCGCCATCGTAGGAAATCTCGGAAATGTTGGGTGAATTTGAAGGATTATTTGAAGAATCATTGGATTCCTCGATCGGCACATCGTTTTCATTGGCTGGTCGAATTTGATTTATATGTCTTTTTATAGGACGATTATTATTATTAATCAGTAGACAAGTGTAATTTCGCGGGCCAATTTTATTTTTGACAACAGCAGACGACCAACTCGGTTTATTGGGGTCGCTATAATTTCGAATATGGACTTTTTGTCCAACTGAAAATTGTACATTTCAATTGCCTCGAAAATTTTTAATTGCAAAATGTTGAGCTTTTTGAATGTTTTGCTTTAATAGTGGCGGTTTTAGCAAACTAAACCGAGACCTGAGTTCTCTATTTAAAAGTAGTTTTGCAGGAGACTCCCCTGTTGTACAGTGCTTCATGATGCGATAGTCAAATAAAAATCGGTTTAAAGTCACTTGAAAATCGGATTGATCATGTTGGAGTGCTGCATATAAAGATTTCTTCATAGTTTTAACAAAGTTTTCAGTCTGACCATTCGTTGCAGGATGACCAGGAGCTGTGAAAACATGCCTTATCCCGTTCATATCAACAAAATTTTTGAAGTCTTGTGATGTAAATTGTCTACCGTTATCGGTTACCAAGGATTCCACTAAGCCAAATCGACAAAAAAACTTCCCTAAGCTTGTCTATAGTGAATGAAGACGTAATGTCTTTGGTTTTGAATGCTTCTGTCCATTTCGAAAAAGATTCCACTATTAATAAAATATAATAACCTTTGATTGGACCGGCAAAGTCAACATGAATTCTTTGCCATGGAGAGAATATTGGCGCCCACGGAATTAACGTTGCATTTTCTGGGCTAGCCTGATATTTTTGACATGGACTACAATTTCTTACCAAATTTTCAATTTCGTGATCCATTTTTGGCCACCAAATGTATGAGCGCGCCAAAGATTTAGTTTTTACTATACCGAAGTGTGACTGGTGTAGTCAATTTAAGACACCACTCCTTAATTTAGTAGGAATCACTGTGCGATATCCCCACAAAATGCAATCTCTCTCTGCTGTTAGCTCTGAATGCCTGGTTCTAAATAGCTCAAAATATTTGCCGTCCAATTTTTCCAAAGTTCCATCTTGAATACAACTTAATACCTTTGACAGAATTCTATCCCTTTTTGTTTCAATTCGTATGGTTTTATAATTTAAATTTAACGGATTAATAAACACTACATAATCTATGTAATTTGGTTCTGGTTTTTCTTCAGTGATTTCTGATTGAGGCATCCTGGACAAACTGTCCGCCTTATTTACATATTTGATATTGTAATCAAATCCCGAAAGTGTAAAGGCCCATCGTTGCATTCGTGATGCAGCCATCACGGGAATGCCCTTATGTTAACCGAAAATAGCCAAAAGTGGCCTGTGATCGGTTTTTAATACGAAATGCATGCCCAATAAATATTGTTTCAACTTCGTTACGCTAAATATTATTGCGAGTGCTTCTTTTTCAATTGTACTGTATCTTTTTTCAGCACTGTTTAACGCTCTTGATACAAAGGCAACGGGCTTTTCACTTCCGTCATCAAACACATCCAATAAAACTCCAGCGATCGCAAAATTAGATGCGTCAGTCAACAAAACTGTCGGTAGTTTAGGATCAAAGTGAACAAGCGTTTTACTCGAACAGATTTCCATCTTCATTTGTTCATAAGCTTTCTGACGCTGGTTTGTCCAGTTGAACTCAACACCCTTTTTTAATAAGTCGTACAAAGGAGTCATTTTATCAGCAAAATTCTGAACAAAATTTGAATGGTGGTTAACCAGACCAATAAAAGCTCTCAATTTGGAAACATTGGATGGTTTGGGTGCATTCAAAACAACTTTAATGCGTTCCTTATTTTTGTAGAGACCTGTTGCGTCAATATCAAAACCTAAGTACGAAATTTTCTTTTTAAAAAATTCGCACTTATCAGAATTTAACCTCAATCCAGCTTCTCTGAGCCGTTGCAGTACATCTCTTAATGTTTTGAGATGGACTGACAAGTTTGGTCCAGTGCTGACAATATCATCCTGGTACCAAATACATTTTCAAATTGTGATAAAAGACCTTCAATCGTCTTTTGAAATATTGCAGCCGCTGTTTTGACTCCAAAACGTATCCTGGTCATTGAAAAAATTTCTTTGTGAGTGCTCCAGGTACAAATTTTCTGAGATTGTTTGTTCAAAACAAGCTGATTATAAGCGTTGGACATATTGAGCTTTGTAAAGAACTTGCCACCATGCATTGAAGCAAATATTTGTTCAATACGTGGCATAAAATAGTTAAAGCCCTGAAGAAATTATTTATGGTTGTCTTATAGTCACCACAAATTCGAAGCTTGCCGTTTGGCTTCAAGATTGGAACAAGAGGTGTGCTCCATTCAGAATCATTAGTTGGAACAAGCATCCCGGAACTCACTAACTGGCCCAATTGGTTTTCAATTTCCTCTTTCCACGCAAAAGGAATAGGGCGCGGCTTACAAAATATAAGTTGGGAATCAGGCATGATTGCTAAATTGACTTCGGCTAACTTGTATTTACTTAAGCCACTCTTAAAAACATCCGAAAACACACTTTCAAGCGACTCACTAATTTCACTATAATCATCCGAGATTTGAGTAGTTTCGTTAATAACCAAGTTAACTGTAGATTTTTGGACTAACTCAAAATTAAATCCGCGCAAAAAAGCCCGACCCAATAATGTTGGTCTGTTTTTGTCAGTTACGATTATGTTACCTCTTATTTTCTGGCCGTTGAAGTTTACAGTTGCCTCGAATTGTCCATACAATTTCAAAGTCTCGCCTCCATAGCCGGTGAATGATGATGTGCATGATCGAAGAATCCGTCTGTCGTAATTGCGATCAAATACATTGATACATTGATAGACATCAGCGAACATGGCGCTCCTGTATCATACATTGCCAACATTGATTGGCCTTCGATTTCCACCAATAGCTCGTAACAATTCGATGCACTACTTTGACCGTCGATGGCAAAAACCGAGAAGTCCGAACTAACATCTTCAATTACACTGTAAATGGAAAAATTATTATTAGCAACATCATCATTCTGAATGTATTTAACTTCATTATCTTCTCTACAACTTCCCTTGTTTCGGCATTTGCTCGCTAAATGCCCCTGCTTTCCACATGAATGACACTTCGCTGTGCGGAACTTGCATTTATCTGACAAGTGGTTCTTCCAACCACAATGTCGACACACTTTCTTAGGTTGAGAATTGTTCTTTGAACTATTGTTTCCCTTGTTGTTCATCTTTTTCAGTTTATTTCTGAACTTTTGAACAAAATTCACTTGTTGATACTTTTCGACATATTTCGTCTCATATATTAACGCTTTCTTTAGCGCACTGCTGAGGGACAGAGTTTCATCTTCCTCGCATAATTTCTCAAAATTTTCGTTGGTAGTTCTGTGATGAACTTATCTAGAACTTTCTGCTCCATTCCGCTTCCGAATTTGCAGTTCATAGACAGTTTCTTAACCGGAGCAAACCACGCGGCCATCGTTTCACTGTCCAACTTTTCCGCAGAATAAAAATTCTTCCGTTCCCGAAATACGATTACTGGTGGCATAAAATGCCTTTTTAATATGTCCACCAGTTCCTTATACGTTTTCGCGCTTGCTAAAGTTGGGCTGCATACACAATGTATAATGCTGTATGCTTTCGATCCAATCATTTTCAACAATGTTGAGATTTTCCCCTCTGATGTGGTGCAGCCGACTTCGATGAAGTGCATCTCGAGTCGTTTGTTCCACAATTGAAAATTTTCATGAACGGAAAATTCCGGCATATTCGATGCCCTGACTACTGGGCTAATTACCTAGCTGATATTCAAATCGTCGTTCGGCATTGTTAAATGTTATAATATAACACAATCCGTTAGCCTTGAGATCCTCGTCGCCAATTTGTAATATATCGGAGGGGATGAAAAGACGTCTTTACTCCTTGGTGGTCGCAAGCGGAAGAGGCCGAGCACACATTTATTACAATTGACATTACAAATGTCATTTTGTCAAATATTATAGATAATTCACAATAGTAATACATGTTACAATAATATCCAATGTTATAGTACAATAAAATAATATAATAATATCCAACACTTACATATATATAAAGTGAAATTAAATATGAGACAATTTTTGTTTTAGAAATAAGTGCATGCAAGCAAAATTGAATTATACATGATTTGATTTCAACAGATTATGAATCGTAAAAGAAAAGGTAATTTTACTGATCTCTTGTTTTTACAATTGAGATATGTTTTGAATCGAAAAAATTTGATTGAAGGTTGAACAATATGTATGTCGATTCTTTTTGGAAAAATTATCGATGTTTCGATTAATCGATAGTTTTGCCCAAGCCTAATCTATACTTGACCGCAATTTACTCTCGGTTGATCAGTTGTTAAATATACGTCAATTCGCTCCTTCCAAATGACTTGTATTAAAAAACTTTTTCTTCCACATGTATCTCCTCCTGAACGGCAATTTAAAATATTTATCCGCTATCAGAACAAAAAGCAAACAAGTTGGGTAGACAGACCTACGCTCATGTCAGAAGGGTTTTGTACTCAACTTACAAAATGCAGTAACCAGCAACGAATAAAATCAAGAAACATGTCAAAGACGATTTTATTGGAGAAAATGTGAAATTCGAGGATCATACTATTATTGACAAAGTCTGAGGTATTTGTTATTGTTATACCCATAAATATCTCCTTTGATAATTTTTTCAGATTTTTAGATCACAGGTGTCCATTCGCGAGGGAGGAAACACATTTTTCATGTATTTCCCCCCTGTGCCCCCATTGATGCAAAATCTGTCAGTTTAAGAACTATTTTGAAATGCTCCCGTAAAGAACTTTCATTTGATACTCATATCGGCTACGTTTGATGAAATTTTTTTTCAGGGGCCGCTCCCCTGTACTGTTATCATCGATTCATGGCCAATTTTTTCGAATCGTAGAATGGTTACAAAGCCCTTTTGCTAAGAGCTCTCTCCTGCCTCTTTGACTTGTTTCAACTATGAGTATTAATTGTAGGTACTCATCTTTAGTCATTCCTCAAATTGAATCAAGTGTTGAAAGTATGCACCTTAAACGTTGAAGTTGGGGAATAATAACTCAAAATTATTCAATCTTCGCATTTTAAACAGCCACCATTTTGTTTAACGATTACTGACACAACTAATTAAACCGATTCTCAAAGATATTCATGATACCTATCATTCCTGAAGTTTTCATGCAAATCCTAGCAAAGCTGTAGTGTCTAAGTCGGTAAAAAGCGTATACGAGGTCTGTTCAAAAAGTACCCGGAATTTTTAAATTTCGCGGGTCTGGAGAGTCCGATTGTCAAAATTGGTATACATGACTCTAAAGTATGATAAAAATTTCAGCCATATTCACTGTTTACTTTGTCTGCGGTAGTCACTAAGGTTCGACGTGTTTTTAAGAGCTCGGCGATTTTTTTTTTTGTTTAAACAATGGAAGCATTGAAGAGTCAAAGAATTTGTATTAAATTTTGCGTAAAAAATGAAATAAAGTGTTAAAAAGTGTGTGAACTGTTACAAAAAGCCTATGGTGAGTCTGTTATGAAAAAAAACAAGTGTTTCATTCCAAAACTACTGAATTCCAAAACTACTGAATTTTGACCAAAAAAACAATCGCATAAACATCGCTCAGGTGCTGTTAAATGACGTCAACGACGATCTAAGTTTGCTTGAAAGGGTCATAACTGGTGATGAAACATGGGTGTATGATTATGATGTCGAAACCAATGTACAATCGTCCACCTGGAAGCATTCAACGTCACCAAGAGCGAAAAAAGCACGTCAAGTTCGATCAAATGTGAGGGTTTTGCTTACTGTTTTCTTCGATCATAATGGCATAGTGCATCAAGAGTTCTTACCACAAGATCGTACGGTTAATAAGGAGTATTACCTTGAAGTTATGCGACGTTTGCGTCAAGCAATCCGAAAAAAAACGCCCCGATTTATGGAAAAAGAATTCATGGCTTTTGCACCACGATAACGCACCTGCTCACTCGTCGTTGCTTGTTCATGATTTTTTTCCCAAAAACAATACCGTCGTCATGCCCCAACCTCCATATTCACCAGATATGGCTCCGTATGACTTTTTCCTGTTCCCAAAGTTGAAGAGACCCATGAGAGGTCAGCGTTTTTCCTCGATTGAAGAAATATAGGCTGAATCGCTGAGAGTGCTCAAGGACATACCAAAAAGTGAATATCAGAAGTGCTTCGAAGATTGGAAAAAACGCTGGCATAAGTGTATTATATCTGGGGGGGACTACTTTGAAGGAGACCACATTGATGTAGACGCATGAATAAATATTATTTTGAAAAAATGAAAATTTCGGGTACTTTTTGAACAGACCTCGTATTGTTCCATAGTCATATGTTTCCATAGTAATACAGCGCATATTGTTGCATAGTAATACAGGAAAAAAAAAATCGCTATCACTTCGCTAAATACCATTCGATCTTTATGAAAATTTCAGGACAGATCAAATTTATTAAAAGTCATCTGTGTGCTCAATTTTATTGAATTTACGGGTACCATTAAGATTTTATTCAAGAAAACGTAAAATCGATAAATCATACTATTACTAACAAAGTTGAGTGAATTTCGACTTCTCACGTATTTGTTGTTGTTGTACTCATAAAGTCCTACATTCACGATTTTTTTCAGATTTTTCGGATGGAAGGTGTCCAATCGCGAGGGGGGGTACGTGAAAAGTTCGTACATTTCCCCTTCCCCTGCCCCTCCCGATACAGATAAGGCAATTTTAAGATTTGTTTTGAAAAGATTTTATCGAGACCTTTCCAATGACACCCTACTCGACTACCAATGGTGAAATATTTTTTTTGAGGCGTCACCTCCCTATACGGGGAGACCCCCCTTAAACCCCTTTGAAAAATTGTTCCATCCTTGAACTTTCAAGAAGTCACCACTTCTGACCTGGGCGGACGGACAGACGGACACAGGTCGTGATTGCAATAGGGTTTTGTATTTTAGTACAAAACCCTAAAAAGGTTATTCGATTTTTCTCAAACGTCCCAAATCGGCTGCATCCAACGATTACTCAGTTGCTTTGTTATAAATTGTCGGTATTAATAGTTAATTCATCTACACACTTCTCTGCTATATGTGACCTCGGAATCAATTCAGACCAAATCGAAAAGAGAAATTTTTCACGCGAACGCCTCCTGATACTGTATTATGAATGAAACTTATCCGGCAGCCAAAATCATTCACAAGGAACTGAGCGAATTTTCCTTGGTGGCTTAAAGGTTAAACGTCGTGCAAGACAAGATACACGTCGAAATCTTATTTATCGACGTCACACTAGCAAAATCACACCCACCGCCTTGTTACGTCCTCGGCATTGTTTGTACGTATTATAAATATTACATATCTCATGGCATTGTATCCATAATCTGATAAATTTTGCATTCTTCAAGTTTCCAAGAAAGTTTTTCAAAGAATGCTCCCAGCCACGTAATTAGGGAGTGTGGCGCAGATATATGGGGAATGTTCATAAAGAACATGTCAAAGATACATTTTTCAATTTCTCAGTTATCTCATTTCACTTCGAGTGTTTGTAAGACAGTTTATTTATTTTTATTTTGTTTTATTTTACTTTTTTCTGAAATTTTTGTTTGCTAAGTGATGTGGGAATCTGGGTCACGTTTTCAGGTGCATACGTTAATTATTATTTTATGTCACAAAGCTGGGCCGCGATGCCGGCCCGCCCAATCGATGTATGCGCGTCTGTCCTATTATTTGAATCTTCAAAAAGAAATAGAATGAATGGTTTTTTGTGAAAAAATTGAGAACGCAACCTAAAATTGTGATGTTTTGAATTATTGAGAGAGGCAATAGTGTCCAATGGAGGGAATTGAAAATGTGGTTCTGACAAGGTGTGAGTCAGTTGTTTTGGGCGTCCAAAGCGGAAATTAAATTTGATGGTGAAAATTGATATTTTTAAGGAAAAGCTAGGAACGAATAGATTGGAATTATTGAGTAAACAAATTTAATTTAAATAGTACAAAGGATATTAGTTAACGTATATTTAGACTCGAAAAATATTCTACTGTGGAAGAAAAATATTTGATGTGGGCTTCACCCAAGAATACGTTCATTATGAAATGATTTTTCTAACCTACTTTACTTTGTTGACACTAAATTTACCAATAACTAATTAATAAGTGTCTCTGAAATGATTTATCAATAGTCCAAAGATAGATCTGAAAATTTGTCTACTATCTGAATAAGCTACTACACCAAATATTTGAACTAGTTCCACAGTTTTGCTCCAGAAATTGCAACCGAATTCAATAAATACTTATCACGTGGGAGGGAAAAATTCAACTTATTCTGCGAAATAAAAGAATAATGTTTAACAATTCATTTAATTCTTACAAATCGTGTACAAATCTGAAAGTCAAGTTAAATGCGAGGAAAAACATGTAAACGTAGAATGGAAGGACTTTGAGACGAAAATGATGTTTTATCATTTATGAATCATAAACTTAATGACCGCGATATTAAGTCGGTCGAAATGTTGTTTGCTAAATGTGTCCTTGAAATAATGCGACAAGTGTTGCGGATGGCTTGGATAATTGTTGTCGGTATTTGGGTGGCTTTTACATGCTTGCCCTTGTCAATGGTTATTTACAATTTTTAATTGAAAATTGTTTACAAGTGTCAAAAGGATTTTGATCGACTCCGTTTGTGATGAAACTTGTCTACATTGCACGTACGGCAAGGAGAACGGACAATGCAACAAGGTCGAAAAATAAGAATAGTAACATGATTCATACTTTGGAAGCAAGGTCTTTCCTTCTTCGATGTCGTATTACTGACACGTAATCACATAAGTTCTTTTATTTAGAGTCTGATATTTTAAATACTCATATAAATGAGGTACCCGAAACATACAGACATTTCACGTTTTATCAAATGACGTAATTTAAGTCATTTTGGAAACTCTAAGACATCATATCTGCCATGGTCCCTGAAATTAAGATTTGTAATCCCCGAGCATTTTCAGCTACGGTAGTAAGAACACACATATAAAAAAATCCCCGTTGGCAGCACCAGCCGGAAAGGTAAATTTCTCGTATGTAGCCTAAAGTTTCGAAAAAGAATTTGGCTTGCCTACTACTAAACTTCTTTCTGCGATTTTCGTAGTACCACATGGGTATTTATTAACATAAAAAAAATCTGGCCACGTTCGTTTTTAGAAACCTTTTATCGGGGCGCAAATATTTTTCTAATTAAATTGAGTTGCATGCGTATGGATTACATATTGTTGTAAACATATAAATACCGGTTTCGCCCTTCTCGCATCTGCTGTTTACACAGTTCACAGTGGTAACCACACAAAGGCTTAAATAGCTCGAATATTTAATTTCAAAAGATTTCCATAAAAGTTTAATCAGCACTTGCATTGCCATTATTATATACATTTCAATTTTTTCTGAATAGTGAGGGCTGTCATTTCGATTTTTATTGAAATCGGCTGCTAAAAATATTAAGCTGTAAATTTTCGACTGTTTTATTTGTCAAAATTAAATTAACTTGCCTTAATAACTTATAATTTCAAGTTTCAACGGAATCTGTTGAGAATCTTGGCTGCTAGAGGGCTACAGAAATAAACAAGTTGGGTAAACAGACCTACGCTCATGTCAGAAGGGTTTTGTATTCAATTTACAAAATGCAATCACCAGATCGAATCAAATCAAGAAACATGTCAAAGACGATTTTATTGGAGAAAATATGAAATGCGAAGATCATACTACTATTAACAAAGTTGAACGAATCTCGACTTCTGAGGTTTTTGGTATTGTTATACTCATAAATATCTCCCTTGATAATTATTTCAGACGTCCATCCGCGACGGCGGAAACATATTTTTCATGTATTTCCCCCCTGTGCCCCCACTGAAGCAAAAACTGACAGTGTAACAACTGTTTTGAAAAGCTCCCATGAAAACTTTTATTTCATACTCATATCGGCTACGTTTGATGAATTTTTTTTTCAGGGGCCACTCTCCTGTACTGTTATCATCGATTAATGGCCAATTTTTTCGAATCCTAGAATGGATACAAAACCCTTTTGCTAGGAGCTCTTTCCTGCCTCCTTGACTTGTTTCACTTATGAGCATTAATTGTAGGTACTCATCTTCAGTCCTTCATTAAATTGAATCAAGTGTTCAAAGCATGCACCTTAATCGTTGAAGTTGGGAAAAAATAACTCAAAATTATTCAATCTTCGCATCTAAAACAGCCACTATTTTGTTTTACGATTGCTGATACCACAAGCTGAACCGATTCTCAAAGATATACATGACACCTATCATTCCTGAAATTTTCATGCAAATCCTAGCGAAACTGTAGTGTCTGAGTCGGTAAAAAGTTCCATAGCCATATGTTCCCAGAGTAATCAATGCAGCGCATATTGTTCCATAGTAATACAGGAAAATTCAAACCGCTATAACTTCGGCAAATAATATTCAATCTTTATGAAACTTGTAGGATAGATCAATCTTATAAATAGACATCCACGTACTGAATTCCATTGAATTTAAGGGTACCGTTAAGATTTTATTCAAGAAAATATAAAATCGATAAATCATACTATTACTAACAAAGTTGAGTGAATTGCGACTTCTAATGTATTTTTTGTTGTTGTCCTCACCAAGGCCTACATCCCTGATTTTTTTCAGATTTTTCGGATCACAGGTGTCCAATCGCGAGGGGGGGGAACACAAATTTTTCGTGTATTTCCCCTCCCTGTGCGCCCCTCGAAGCAAATTTTGCCAAATTAAGACCTGTCTTGAAAAGCTCTCATCAAGACCTTTCATTTGATACCCATATCGGCTACCTTCAGTGAAATTTTTTTTTCGAGGGGTCACTCTCCTATATGGGGAGGCCCCCCTTAAATACCTTTTAAAATTTTTTTGTAGTTGAACTTTAAAGAGATCATCACTTTACACCTACACACAAAATTCGATGTTTCTAGCTTAAGTAGTTTCCGAGAAAAACTGCTGTGACACACGGACGGACGGACGGACGGACGGACGGACGGACGGACGGACGGACAGACGGACAGACGGACAGACTGGTCGCGAAACTAGTAGGGTTTTGTAAAATTATTTTACAAAACCCTAAAAAAATTGTATGCCATCCGCCTGTATAGGGAGACCCGCCTGTATGGGGAGACCCCCCTTAAATACCTTAAAATATTTTCTTGCATTGCAAATTTCAAGAGTCACCACTTTTGACCTACGTAGAAAATTTCCTCATTCTAGCTCATGTGGTTTGCGAGAAAACTTGTTATGACGCACGAACAAACGGGCGGAGGGACGGACAGACAGACAAGTCGCGATTTTATAATTTTTTAGGGTATTGTTAAAAATATTATACAATATCTTAAAAATGATCTGGTTTATAAGTTCTTTCAAGTAAAGTCATTGAAAACGTTTCAATGAAAAATATTCATTATTTCAGTTGGCACTAAAATAGCGAATTGCGCTTGCCTTCAGACCTTTGGGGGCCGCCATTTTGAATGCATGCATTTGATTTTGGATTATTTTAAATCTTTGTATGCTAGGACCTCATCAATCAATGTACTATCTCGTTCAAATAGGAGTTTCACTGTAGACAGGGCAAAATAATTCAATTTTTAAAGAAAATCGCAGCTAAAAATATTAGGCTTTAAATTTTTGACTTTTTTATCTTTCATTCAATTTTAATAATTTCCTGCAAAATACAAGAACATAGTACAGGGACTCATAATCTCAAGTTTCATCAAAATCCGTTGGAAAATGTGACCGCTAGAGGGCCACACAAACATGAAAAAAACACATATTTAAACGGCTGCCATTTTGAAATTTGCACATGCACATGCAAATTACAAAGAATGTAGGTGTAAGTAATGTCTATCTTGAAATCAAGTTTCATATATGTCGGATGAAAATTGCGACTTTTAAAAGCCTTTGAAATTTTGACTTTCAACTGGTCGCCATTTTGTTTTTTGTAACCTGACTTCCAGTTTTTTTACGCAATTCTCTAGATATTTATAATTTCTATCAAACTACCGAATTTCATGAAAATCTGTTGAAAGCTTTGACCACTATTACAACAACAAAATTTTGCACGTTTTTCGACATTTGAGCGGCCGCCATTTCGTTTCTGCCGTACCGACTTTGGATTTTTTATTGTGAGATTCATCACTTACTTCAATGAACCTTTGTACCAAATTTCATCCAAATCGGAGCTACACTTTGGTCAGAACAGAAATCGCGATTTTTCGTCTAAAACGGCCGCCATTTTGTTTTTGCCCGGCCGATATAGCTGGTTCACGAACTTAACCGAGATAATGACCCAATACACCTTTCCTCAAAATTTGGTGAAAATCGAAGCAAAATTGCAACCTCTAGCGTGGTCACAAATTTCGTTATATCCCATATATATATATATATATATATATATATATATATATATATATATATATATGATGCTCTCCGCAATAGGTAAATTTCTCTCGAGAAATTTACCTAATAAATTTCTCTCGAGAAATTTACCTAAAAATCATCCTTTGCGCTTTAAGTATGTCTGGCAGCCGCTGGCTCTGACTCTATTGAGAAGCATATCAAGCCGATGTAAATATTTAAGGTGAAGAACTAACCAATAAAAATCAATAATGGCAACACTATTGCGACACAATTTAGTGTAGCAATTGCTAGATTGTTGAAGGTGAATCTATCGTTACCACCATGAAGAGGCTCGTCGAGGAGGCGGTAAGCAGAATTGATAAGAAGCTGCAGTAATCGCGCAGTCGCCTAGGCAAACTGCTCGAAAAGCTTCCCGGGGGAAAACACCATTTTAGTTTTGCTACTCTAAAAAAAAAATTCTTAAATATCTAATTTTATTTTCAATTTAAAAACAAAAAAATTGCAAAAAGGTTTAATATAAAAATATTTAATAAAAAATTGCAATCGAAATTCGATGACGGCAGCCCCCTTTGCAACTTAATTTAGGAAATGAATTGCGTCCATATCTCGACGAAAAGAAAACGCCATTGCCGGCAAACAGAGGGCTCGCCAAGGAAATCACCGCATGCAGGCTCGTCTGTCGTGCAAATCGGAATTCGGAATAAACGGCGGTGTAAAGAACAATCGCTCTTCAAACACGAACGTTTTCGTTAAATGCGGGGTCAAAAAGTGTATTGAACAAAGACATATAAACAAATGGACGAGCAACGAGAATCTGTGTACTCTTCCATGTGAGAAGCAAATTTGCCACATAAGTAAGTTATAAATAACTTACGCTCTCGAAACTATATGATTCCCTCTGCTTCTCCTTCCCCTTTTTTCCAGACAGGTTTTTCTTTTCTCTCTTCAGAAGAATCGCTTCCCCCCGCTGACACCAACGAAATTTCATTTCACGTCCACACGATCGCGCCTTCGATATCATTCGGAAAACAGTTTGAGTACAAACAACAAACGACTCTCACGGAAAACTCGAACGTCAAAGCAAAAGAAAATCGAAAAGAGCGCGAAACACGCGGGAAAACTCATGTGTCAAAGCGGATGGAAATTTCGTAAATTTTTAATTAAAACAGTGAATTAAAGTTCCGATTACATACGCGCGATCTTTAAAATTAAAAACTTTTTAAATGTGAACGTGTTTCGCCGTGAGTAGAATGCTAAATTAAAAGCATATCACCTCAAACCTCAACTTCACACAACTTTAGCGAAGGTTGCCAATTGCTTCGGCTCTCACGACCGGTTGCGGATCCAGTAATCTCTATTAAAGGTCCAGGAACGGGCTTCTAACATCCGTGTGCTGGCTCCGTGGATGTTCAATATTTATATGCGTGACCTGTGGTTCAGACGTGCACCTTGTAGCAGAGGAATTTCTTGAATTACAAATCGTACACGCGAATGGCGGCCCACTGCATAAATTCCTCTCCGTAAATGCTGCGGCAAGTGTTTATTTACCCACGTCCAGAGATACGCAAGAAAAGGCGTAAAAGTGTCAAAAATCAAATTTGGCTGCCGCTGGGGCAAGTTAAAACGAGAGTGCAAAATGTCTGCGTCTGAAAATTGAGCTTGATGCATTGGCGCACGTATTTGGTGGAAGGCGAAGGCGAGCACTGTTGCAAGGAAAAAGTGCTCGATGTACGAGTTGTGACAATTAAGTAATGAGACTAATTTTATTGCCGCGCTTGTGGTAAATCTGCGACCTTGAAATTCTCTTTCTCTTCCTTGGCATCCTTCCCCTCTCCATTGATATATTTACCATTGCTCTAGCTTGTTTAGTTGGCCTGCTGTGTTGTGTTGAGTAGACGTGTGTTCATTGTGCTCATCACGAAAATGGAGAAACGAAATGAAGAGCAACGCGTCGCAATAAAATTGTGCGCCAGATTGGGCGAAACTGCTTCGGATACGTATGCTAAAATGTAAAAGTGCATGGTGATAGTGCTCTTAGTCGTGCCCAGGTGTTAGTTGTCTCCGCGCGCCCCGTACCCAAAAAAAGCTCGCATCAGGGAGTCGAAGGTGAAAACGATGATTATTGCCTTTTTTGATAGCCACAAAGAATTTGTTCCGTCGGGACAAGTCATAAATTAAGTCTACTATTGTCAAGTACTCGAAAGATTGCAAAAATGAGTCAACACGGCAATGCGGCGTACCACACCGCCCTCAGCGTGTCCCAGTATTTGGCCTCTAAAGAGATCGCCGTACTGCAGCAGCTACCTTATTCACCCGATATGTCACTCTGTGACTTTTTTTTGTTCCCTATAACAAAATCGGTGGTCAAAGGAAGTCATTTTGAGTCAATTACGGACAACCAGGCGGCTGTGACGAGGGTACTCGCGGACATCCCAGTCGAAGCGTTCCAGAAATTTTACGAAGCGTGAAAAACGCGCTAGAATCATTGTTTAGCTGTCCAAGGGGACTACTTTCAAGGAAATGGCAGAGTTGTAGATTAATTTTTAAAAATACGGTTTTCATGGAATCAGTCTCATTACTTAATTGTCACACCACATTCCGAAAAGGAGTTTTTCTTTTTTCGTAGTCTAGTGTGTGAACACTGCCAGAGTTGTCCTCGTTCACAAGCGGGAAATAATTCCTGTTGTGTTTGTGCTGTGCGTTTAGGGCACGCGTGATAGTGGGCAAATGTGTGTGAGTGCATATTTCCGATGGAAAAGACCGATAAAGCATGAACGGGGAAATCAGTAACATAAAAATGGAAGTTGTCGTAAAACGAATGAGCGATTAATTCAAATATTTATCGGGCAATGATAATTAGCTGCTTAACAAGGGCCGATTGTTTGTAGACCCCTGGCCTCCTCGCGATCGGACGTTGTTGTGCATGGCATGCTTTAAAATGACAGCTAGACCTAGGAATTAACTTATGGGAAATTCGTCATCCTCTAGAATGCAATTAAAATTAGCTAGCGCTAGTGAAGATCTTAGTCGATGATGAAATCATCGTAGACGTACAAACCTAATCTACAATCCAGGAAGCTCTCAAAAATCTGATCAACCACTAAGGAGAGATTATACTTCCAGCCACAGAGAAGCTTAACACAACATACCCAATGAACTGAACAAAAGCCTCGAACAAATCAACGATCGAAAAACTGGTTCTCTTAGGTATATGCAAACCATCCAACTTTCCAGTTCTTAGCAACATAGAAGAAGAACATAGAAGTGTTTTTTAAATACAACAACATTTTGATAACAATCCATAGCAAGGAAGGAATACTGGATTTCACTAAACCCGCAGACCTTGAAACAACCATTCAAAGTACACAAGCCTTTTTGCCAGCTCATCTTACTAATCTACATTCCGGAGTGTTAGGACTCGTAACAGAATCAACCGAGTATTGTATCAAACTTCATGGCTATTCACCGATCATCGACAATTGCAATTTCAACCTCATCAAGGCTACACCAATTCTCTTCCACCAGAACCGTACGCTGTTTGCAACATTTAGTATTTCCAGCTCAATTATAGGAGTCAATTGCAACGACCAAGTATACTTTGAGACACGAAACAACGAGGTAGCAAGAGCCCCAGAGCTTACAACTGGAAATACCTTCTGTCCAGCGCAATCTTAATCGACATGAGAGGCAAGGCAAATTGTGTAATATAGAGGTGTGCAATCTACACAATCAACCTAAATGTCCCCAAACATCATTTCGAACGTCTTCGCTCATTTTCTAACAAATTATGTCGATTAACCCATGATTATTCTTCACCTCGCAATATGCTCAAACATTTGCCGGGGAGGACGTAAAGATATTCTAATCAACGGAACAGGAATTATCACACTCACACAGGATTGCCAATTTCAAGCCAAAGAATTTGGGACGCACCTTTTCAATATATATCTGACGAATGATGCCTGATTTAAATACCATACTGCAAGATACTAATATGAAGCAGCTAAACATTTCAACCATATCGGGGCAGAGGAGTCCTTCACAGCGCTTATAACCGAGCAAGAAGAATTAGCAGCAGAAATTGACAATGTCGAATGGAAAACGAGCCAGCACCATAAAACGTTCCTTGCCACTTTGGGTATCACTTTCATCTACCGATGCATGCGGAACATATCCAGAGGAATCCACTGTACATCACAAACATCCTCATTCACCACATGGTGCAACGAACACTAACCTTAAGACCCTCACGGCTCTTGATGGGCGGTTATTTAAACTAATTAGTTTTAAAGTAGTCCTTATCATACAACGCTAAAAAAACATTTTTTTATCATTCAATGTCCAGTAACATGATTCTATCAAATTATTCAATTATCGTTCAATATTTTAAAAGTTCATTTGAAGTTGCATGGGCAGCAAAATCAACAAAAATCATCCTTGTAAATTAATCCATCTATCCGGCACGTATTCGAACAAATGAATTCACCTATATAAAATTAATACCATCTCAATCAGTTTTAGTGAAGACTATCAATTCTAAAGTTCGATCAACACATATTGAACTTACTTGAGATGACAATAATTTTTAACACGAGCTACAAAGTAAAATTGGCATATTAGCAAAATTAGACTATAAAACGTAAATGAAAAGTAGAAATAAAACATATTTTTGTAGAACTTTAACTAACCCCTTTCCATTTTGTTTTACACAAGCAACCCAATAACGCAGAATAAAATAATAAAGTAAGTAAGAATGAAGAGATAAAAAAAAATTGTTTGATCTTTTCATTTCCCTAGAACCTTAACTGGGTATGGGACCCGCCACGTTGGCTGGCCCCTCTACTCATGTGCTAGCCATCGGGCGAGCTCACCCCTTTTTCTTTGTTGTTACAGGTGCTCTTGCAAGATAGAGTGACCTTCCGCACAGGTTTCTTATTTATGGTGAAGTTTTATATGATTCAATTGGTTAACACTGCAACATAAATCTGAAACATTCTTATTTTTCACAACAGTTCATGCGAATTGTGTTTTTATGAATTGTTCATAAATACCAATGGTAATGACGAAATGACGAAATTCCCTCGAGTCCCGCGCGCGTTAATCAGGCTCTGTCTGTCACTTTTAAGTAGTCCTTCCCTTCGTTAGTTTGCGTCGGCCTAGATGCCGTTGAACCGAGTCTATTTATATTAAGTGGGCTTTCGTTCTGAGGATTGAGCAATGCTAGCCTGCCAGCGCATTCACGCGTTCTCAGACAAGGCCAGTTCCGGCGAGTACTAGTATCTTTGCTCGCTGAGGTAGCAGACTCACTCCAAAATTTTTTCAATTCGGAAGATACAAGGATTCCGCCTCCACTTCTGTAGATCAGATCTGTCAGTTTTTTGCTGAATATTATCAAGGAGTCTACTGCGATTCCGAAAACTCCCTAAGCCTCCCGTCTTCTAAATCAGCACCAAGAACTCGAATCGATAGCATTTCAATATCTAAGAAGAAAGTCTTCAAGCAATCGAGGTTTTTGACTTGAATAATGGACCTGACGCTGATCTTATTCCGGCTTTTTTTTTTGGCCCTGTGTAAAGAAAGTTTGATTCGACCTCTTTTCAAAATTTTCAATAAATCATAATACCAACTTATCAAAAACGCAAAACGTGGTCAGTTAAAAATTAAAGGAGAATCGCTACATTATCTACCAAACCGAAGCTTTTTGAAAAGATTGTATGCCATAAAATTCTGCCACTTGTTGGACCGTATCTCAACAATGGTTTCTGAAAATGCAGATCTTCTACCACAAACCTTGTTGTGTTAACATCAGACATTCTCTGTGAGACGTTATATTATATATACCGATTTCAGTAAAGCGTTTGACAGTGTGGATTATGAAATATTGATAAAGAAGCTATATAGCTTTAAAGTCACCGACTCACCCCTTAGCTGGATTCATTCCTATTTGAAGAGCTACACACAATATGTCAAGTTTCAAGATCGTTTATCCAAGAAAATTCATGTCTTCTCTGGGGTGCCTCAAGATAGTCATCTTCGTCCAATGCTTTTCAATATTTTTATATCAGATTCTCCAGTTGTACTATCAGATATTTCACACCTTTTTTAGGCCGATAATCTGAAAGTTTATCACATTATAAAATCTCATGCTGAGCCTCCTTTCTTCAATCCATATTAAATATTTTGCTCCAATGGTGCAACGTTAATAAAATTACACCCAATTTGGATAAATACCATGTCATAAACTTTTCTAGTAGGAAAAATGCCATCCTCAATGACTATCAAATTAATAACACGAATTTGAGCAAAGTCGAGAGCGTAGTAGATCTACGAGCAGACGTAATCCTCGACACGCAGCTTCGGTTCAATCTTCAATTCAACGAAGCCCTCTGTAGTGACTCAGAGGTGTGTAAATGTCCTCAGCGAGAGAGGATGGTGGTGTTCGCCGAGATTGGCCTTGTCTGAGGACGCGTGGATGCGCAAGCATGCTAGCATTGCGGTGTCGTGGGGCGGATTCGTTTTCCCCAGCACAAGGGCCCACTACAAAAAATTTGCATTCACGAATTTGAAGATAAAAATGCGGACCGATAGGTTTCGAGGCTGAGGTAACCTACTAAGAGTTGAAATTGCCAAAACAAACAACAAACTGGGCCTGGTGAAAACATATGATACATGGGAGTATTTCGTATTTCCAAAAAAAGATTAGGGTATCCAGGTGGAAGCGGTGCCCCCTCACATCCCCCATCCGGATCAAGATCTATCGTAGATATGGCCAGATGTTTTTCATTTGAATTATAAACTCATGTAAACATAAATAGTTCACATGACCTATTCCCGCAAATGGAAACTTGAAAAAAAAATTCTCGTATTTTTTACGATTACTCATAAAATAAGTTTTCATCATTTTATGACTGCGTTAAAGCACTAACATTTAGCATTTTTCAAATAACTATGAACATTTCAATCTGTGACCTGAATTTGAATATTGAATGTTGGTAGTGAGTGTAGTTTTGCATACTCGTTAACTTTCTTATTTGCTTTACTGCATCTTCAAGTTCTATGATTTTGCCCTTTATTATAAATTAGTTTCAAATTTTTTTATTTTTAAATTCATTTTAAGATTTTTCGAGCGTATCATGCAAGTTAATGATCTCTTTAATAATATTTATATATTAATATATGTATAAAATGAAGTTAATTAGAACCAAACGGGTACTTACCCAACATCTTCGACGAGCGCTCGTAGATGGTGTGGGGGATATGTTAAAATTAGTTTATTTTTTTTTTGGAAATTTGAATTATACTTCATGGAAGTTGATCTTTAAGTATTTTTGCTATTTATAGATTTAAAAAAGATATGAGCAGTGTTTATTGCTTGTAGCTGGTTTGTTTGTTGGACCTTCTAATCAATGAAGACAAATGAGCTCTTTGGAGTCGGGGCTCTCCGCTGATTCCGTCAAAAGTCGTTAAAAATTCTCGTTCCCCTCCGGGATACAGTAAATTCCTTTCCACTACTTACCACCCCTAAATCACTACCGGCAGCTAATTCACTCGTTTTTCCAATTCTCGCGTCAAAAACAGTTCACTTTTCCGGCCAAATGCTAAATTTCTGCCGATTTTGATTTGCATCCGGACCAATGGCGATGCAACTTGATGCGGCTGATTTTTCATTGACTGCTGATCCAACTCCACACTGTCGCATACAAATATACAAACGTTCTTAATTTTTTTTTTGTGGTAGGGAGGTGAATGCCATTTACAAACAGAGTGTGGGACTCCCATGCTCGCAAAAATGCGACTCGACTACCCACTAAACACCTCCCCTGTCAACCTGAGAACCTAGCCAGGGACGGTTTAACACATTACTTCGGGTCAGGTCTCATTTTGTTACGCCGTGAGGCGCCTTCAAGCTGGGGGATTCTTCTTCTAGCTGAAACGGAGATGAGAAGAGGAGATGCCAGACAAACGATCCCCCAGCCCCACCACCATCGGCTACTGTGAGTCCCTTTTATCTTTTAGGACCGCTCGAACATAATGTGCCACTTGGTTTCATTTGTCAACCGATTCGAGCATCAACGCGACTATATTATCCAGGGTGAGCTCTCCCGTCTGCCTTTAGAGGCCCCCCAAAGATGTACTGCAGGCATTCTCTACCTCTCCTGGGAAAGACCGACAATTGGGGGACCGTGACTTACCAATCTTGTGCAAGTAAGATTGAAAACACCCATGCCCACTCAAAACCTGCGCTAGATAGACGCCAGTCTAACCATGGCTTCGATTTATCCATGGTCTCACATCCGGGATGGGGCGTGCAGTCTACTTTCTCTTCTTGCAATTCATCCAAGACTGCTGCCAATCATTGAGTGAGCGCTGTCTCTCCTCGCAGGTAACCATCTCCCTTGCGTCCTCGTTTCGACGCAGATGAATAGAGTGGCGTTCTCTTGCAAGGAGGCCGACAGGTATCACGCCTGCAATGACTCGCACTGCCAAATTAGAGACTGTTGGATACGAAGATGCAATCCTCAGTGCTCCTCTCTCCTGTACCTGTGCCAGGCGTTTTCGGTAAACCTCCTTACTGAGAACGTCGTCTCATACCTCTGCCCCATACAGTAGCACTGACCCTACAGCACTCATTAAGAGGCGTCTTCTTGATGGGCTGGGTTGGCCATAAGTGAACTTTGAGCCGATATCCCTGAAGCAGCTTTCTCAGCCCTGATTTGCTGAGCGAAATTCATCTTCGAGTCGATCAGTAGCCCCAGGTACTTTACCGATGGCTTCAATTCGATTCGTATGTCTCCAATACTGATCATCTTTACTCTAGGGATTCTCTTTTTTTTTGTCAAGATGACCACTTTGGTTTTCTCCAATGCTAAACTGAACCCGCGAGCAGTCATCCAGTCCCTCCCTTGGTACATTGGCATACCTAGCCTAAGTTGCGTTTGTTCAACGGTGCATCCAGCGACCACAGCTGCAACATCATCCGCATAGCCTCAAACACGACTCATATGGCATCCCCAGTCTAAGTAGCCCATTGTAAGACACGTTCCTCAGGTCTGGACTAAGGATAGATCCCTGGGCAACACCCGACGTAACAGCCATCCTTTGTTGGCCCTGTGTCGTATCGTAGAGCAGGCTTCGATCCTTTAGGTAGTCCCTCAAAAACCGCATTAGATATCCTGGAACTTGAAAAGGGTTTTCCAAGATATTCAGAATATCCACCCATGTAGCCGAGATGAAGGTGTTCCTGACGTCGAGTACCACCAACAGGACGATCCATCACTTGGTGTGACTATGTGCCTCTACCGTTTGAACCATGCTCACCACCCCTACAATTGCATCAGTGATGGGGCGTCCTGCTCTATTGCAGTACTGCCGAGGAGGTACGTCCTCAGCAGCACGAATCGCGTCAGTGAGTCTTCCCTTAGTGAGTTTCTCTAGCACCGTAGGGTAACTAGCTTGTAGCCAAGGCCCCAAGGATCAATTGCCACATTGTCCATTAGGTCTTGCCAGCAGCGCGCCTTGTTATTGTTAATCAATTCACGAAGGCATTTCTTGGCCGACTTATATGCTGCCACCTGGTTGCACGCCTCGCCACGGTTCCGCGCCCGTTAAGTTTCACATCGAAGCTTGTGAGACTCACTTTGTTTCTCAGTGATTTCAGTTGACCACCAGTACACTGGGGGTTTGCCATGCCGGGGTTTTCGACGGGGCATAGAAGCTTTGCAAGCAGTCGTAATGATGCTCATAGTTGAGTTCACCACGTCTTGAGCTGCCAATTCTTCCATCCCCTCCGAAGCTCCTTACAACGGCTCACCTGCTGTGAGCACCTTGACGAACCTATCGACGTCCATCTATCCGATGTTCCATCCAGAATATGTACGGCTGGAGATAACATCACTGATCTCAAACAGAATGCACTGGTCATCACTGGCTGAGTACTCCTCTAATACTCTCCAATTGTGTACCCTCCGTGCAAGGGACTCGAAGGCAAATGTGTCCGGTATGGTTCCTTCACAGCCAATACGGCTGAAAGTCAGCGTATTTCTGGTGTTTAGTTCGGTCTTTTAAAAATTATAGGGGAATTGCTATATTTTCTAGCATACCGAAGCTTTTTGAAAAGATTGTATGCAACGAAATTTCGCCAATTGTTGGACCGTATCTCAACAATGAACAACATGGTTTCCAAAAAAGCATATCTACTACCACAAACCTTGTTGTGTCGACATCAGACATTCTTTGTGAAATGGACACAGGTAGCCAAATTGATGTTATATACACTGATTCCAGTAAAGGGTTTGACAGTGTGGATTATGAAATATTGATAAAGAAACTACACAGCTTTGGAATCACCGGCCCACCCCTAAGCTGAGTTCATTTCTATTTGAAGAACCGCATAAAATATGTCAAATTCCAAGGTCGTTTATCTAAGAAAATTGATGTCCTCTGTAGGGTTGCTCAAGGTAGTCATCTTGGTCCAATACTTTTCAATATTTTCATAGCGGCACTTTCAGGTATTCCCCATCTTTTTTAGGCCGATGATCTGAAGGTGTAACACATAATAAAATCTCATACTGAGCCTCCTTTCTTCAATCCAAATTAGATACTTTGCTCCAATGGTGCAACGTTAATAAAATGTCACCCAATTTGGATAAATACCGTGTCAAAAGCTTTTCTAGTAGGAAGAATGCCGTCCTCAATGACTATCAAATCAAAAACACGAGTTTGAGCAAAGTCGAGAGCGTAGTAAATTTACGAGTAAGCGTTATCCTGGGCACGCAGTTCGGTTCAATCTTCAATACGACGAAGCCCTTTGTAGTGAATCAGAGGTGGTTAAATATCCGTAGAGGATTGCAGCGATAGTTTGCCACCTCGGCAAGAGAGGATGGTGGTGTTTGCCAAGATCGGCCTTGTTTGAGGACGCGTGGGTGCGCTGTTAGGCTAGCATTGCGGTGTCGTGGGGCGGGTTTGTTTTCCCCAGCACAAGGGCCCATTACAAAAAATTTGCATTCACGAATTAGCAGATAAAAGTACGGACAAGCGCCGTTTCGGCTGCCATCTCCAGGATTCGTTTTCTCCGAAGATCTGTTTGAGCCATGCCCCATTCAATTGCTTTCGCGTTGAAGTCTCCCCCATTGAGCACGTTGCCCTTTGCGTTCGAATCAGTGTCCTGCAGATTATTAAGCTTGGCTTGGAAAGATGATATCGATTCATTCGGTGCTAGGTACACACTAAAGAAGGTGCTCCCTGAATATCGAACCCACTCGAAACCATCCTTCCACCCAAAACTCTCCCCTTGAAAATCACTGTTGCAAACCCAGATGGCGACAGTCATGGTATTGCTCACTCAGAAGCAAGAAGCCCGGTTTCATGTCCCTCACAAACTGCTCAAGCAGATTTTGAGCCGTTGAGCTGCGGCGTAGGTTTAGCTGCAGGATGCGGGTCCTTTAAGTTCTGATTTCACCTTGGCTGGGGCTTCCTGGAAAACTCGGCATTTTTTATCCCTAGGCGTGTCCAAAATCTGATCTTAGATCAGCTTCCTTGCAAAGAATACAGTGTGCCTCCTTCGTACACTCTTTTCTTTGATGTCCCATTTCATTGTATTTGTAACATTAGGTACTCCTATCGAGTCTTTTGCATACTTGTATGGTGTGCTCATAGCCAAGGCATTTGGAAAATTGAAGAGGCGTTGCTCTTCGCTGTATCCTGCAGACAACCCACTCTATTCGCACTTTGCCCTTATTCAAAAATTGTTCGCCGTCCTTTTCAGTCAAGTCAATTATGACCATGCGTTGTCCCCTATGGTTTTCTGGTGTCAGCGTCGCTCTGATCTTTCCCACACTAGGGGGCTCGCTGTTGATGACCTCTTCTACCTCGGCCAGATCCGTGACGCCGTCAATGTCTCTTATTTCGATTGTTGCCATCGGCTTGGGCGATGCTATAGTTGCGCTGTTGCCGAGGACTTTCTTTACTGCGTCGCAGAATGCTTCCTTATTGCCAGCCTCTGCTCTGAATTTGACAAGTATGTGGCCCGACCGCGTTGTTCGATCTGCTTTAATGGCAGTGTTGGTGTCTTCGAGCCTTACGTTTCCCCTGATGAGCCGCAGCACCTCTGCGGACGATCGGCCATTATGGGGTTTGATGAGCGTTGCTACTGCCAGGGTCTTTTTTGGGGCTTCTATTTCTCCTGTTTTGCATCAGGTCTATTTTCTTGTTGGGTGTCGGTGCGAACTTTACTTTCTGGCACTTTTCGAAGGAGTTTTTTTGGTTTTTTTTTATCTTTTTTAAGTGTTTTGAGTTGTTCCAGTTTTGTTGGGTCCCACTCGGAACCGCTCTTTTTGGTCCCATGATTATCTTTGCAGAGCAGGGAGGCCATGTGAGGGTTGGCAGAAGCCCTTATGAGGACACGTGCTCAGAGCCAGACCAGCGCTAATCGGGAGTCCGTCTCAACCGAACCTACACCACCAACCCAATAGCATGAACTTGGAATGCACTACGAGGCCTGGCAAGATTTTACCGGGCCGGAGATGGTATGAGATGGTATGAAATCGGTCCAAACCATCATATCTGTGAGCCCAAAGCATCAATTCCAGTTCGTTGTTCAAAGCGTAGTCCAGATCCAATCAAGGTCATTACGTATCATCACGGCGTCCTCCATATTCTCGGGTCCGTAGGGGTGGTGCTCACCAAAGAATACTAGCCTCCAAGAGTGTCGACCATGAGGGAATGCTAGCCTCTAAGAGCATTCCCGTCGAATGTACCTCATAGCGTACATGAAAAATCTCTATGAAGATGCGCTATTTGCTTGTTGTCGTACTCAATTTGCAGTGTTGATTTAACTGTTTCGAATATGTTTCTTGGGCAATTTACAATTGAATACGTACTCCCGGCATACAACACATATCCACTGAGTACTGATTGCATCACAATCGTTGTCTTATATAAAAAAGAAAACTTGGAAATGAATTATTTTAAAAACCACCGCGAAAGAAAAAATGATTGTATCAGGCTGAAAGAGGTCGGCACACGAATCGACAAGCCGAACAACATAGACAAGGCAAAACGTACAATATGTGATTTTTGCTGCCGCACCGACAAACATCCGCAATGGTCAATGACGGAATATCACATTCCCTGTCTTCTACATTTTCCGCACTAAACCCGTCGTCAGCTTTTCCGCACTTCCAACTTTGTATTGGGTCACTACTACGGGGTTTTTTGATGAGCCCACTCATTCATCCAATGTAGTTTGTATTGTAGGACAATGGAATTCGTGGATAAGCTGCGTTACAAAAAGGTTGTCGTGGCCAAATTTTAATTGTAAATTTAAATAATTTTTTTTTTTTTAATTTACAATTAAAATTGGATCAGTATTATGATGGTTCTTGAGCAGTTTGCCTAGGAGCCTGCTCGATTATTATACCTCTCCAACGCCAATAGGATGCTAGGTCACATCAAAAGAAGAGCCGAAGAATTTGAGAATATTTGAGTCAATAATTCGTTGTACGCCTCACTAGTTTGTCCCATTCTTGAATACGTAGCATTCCATCCTACGACAACTGACTCCAAACAATGAATATGGCATCACTTGCTTCCAGGTGAACTGCGCTGTCCTCATGTCTAATTTTCAATGTCCTCAGGAGTCATAAAGTGTTCAATTTATTTCCGAGAAAGTACGACTAAATAACACTTCTAGAACTACCAGAAATACTCCCATGCTTACCACAATTACCCATGTGCGGATAATGAACCGTTTCATGGATGTAGTAAGGCAATTAACAAATTCAGCAGTCATTATTCTTATACTACTTCCAAGTCTCTTTTAAAATCCAAAATTATATAATCCTTCTCTTTCCGGACACAGCCGATCTTAAATTTGCATAATTTACAATTGTCATATAATTTAATTTTTAATTTTTAATACTGATTCCTTGTTTGGCGATAAATAAATTATCTGCTTCATCAATTAACATTATCAACTATTTATGTACTTTTGTTTTAAAACGTCACATAAACCAATAAAATACAGGCACACTGTTTCCAAGACCTGTTGCAAAATAAATTATTAACGATATTTCCTTTACCACTGAAGTATACGAGTATATGGAAATAATTTTAGAAATTTTGTAACAAGGGAGGTAATCTAACCAAATGATCAGATCAGAAATATTTGAATTGTTCATGGTTTGTTTAATTGTTTTTGGAATAAATCAGGAAGCTTATTCAATAAAATGAATTTGTGAGTAAAAGCTTTCAATAGATAATGTATGCAATTTGACTGAATTGCATTTAATCTTGTACGAAATCGAATATTCAGAATTCCACTGCTTTTAGTGTTTCTAGGATAGACCTGGAGAAATAAATAGAAAGCAATACATTACTCAACTAAGAGTATAGCAGCTATCAAAGTAATCCCCTTCAACGCAAAAATTCACTCCGAAATTGTATTACACAACCTTATATTACTCTACCAATGGAATCTGATTAACTTCAGCCAAAAATTTTAATGAGTTGTCAAAACCTCCATTATCTGTTGATGGGATAAATTGTGAAACACCATCCAGTGCGGCGCAACAGAATGCAATCAACGTCTATAATAAAGTTTTAATAACTTGAATTACTCATTAACATACCGCGAAGTATTCGACAAAAGTTTCGATGAAGCTATTAAAATTTTTTTCTGGGAATCCGTAAGCAGGAAAATATTTCATTGGGGAATTATCGCGAGAATATAAATGAATTTCGAAGTCTTTCAATTATGTAAAAGTTTTTATAGGAAAATTGCTACGCGAATAGGATGGTCAATTAATGTATCATGCGGATACATTTATCTTTTATTCTGAAGGGAATTTGTTATACGAAAATTTCTTTGCATTTTGGCGTTTGTTTTGTTTATGCATCCAATTTTGCAAAAACTTTAGCCCAGCAACATATATGTAAATAAATCAAAATTCTAATTGGTACCAACAAGATCTCATCGGCTATGATACAGTAGAATTAGCAAAATTGCATATTAAAATTCGCTTCAGGATACAATTTGGAAAAGTCGATGAATTCGAATGAGAAATACGTCCCATTGAAATACCTGTCATATTCTTGTCTGGAAACTTTTTTCCAACAGTTGAAGACGAAAAAATGGGAGCAATTTTTTTTTATATAGCTCAAAAACCTTAACGATAAATTTATAACAATTTTAACACTATAAAAACACTCAAAAATTGTCAATTTGAGAGCTGATAAATTAAAATCGGTCAATGATTTTTTCAAATAATCGAAGCAATCGTGCGATTTTTCAGAATTTTCAATTATTTTCAGGTTTTTCAATAAAATCACCTAGATGCTTGAAACTTTTACCAATTGTATATTTTATGATCCTTAATTCCAGTGAAAATTTCAACAAAAAATATAAATTCTTTAACGAAATATTCTATTTGTTTATTATTGTAAATATAAATACAATTCCATATACACATACAATTACTTTTTGATTCCAAGTGAAGGAAATTGTCCTTGACAAATTGAAATATTCAATTTCTAAGGAATCGGATTTGAAAATTCTTCTTCTTCTTCTTCTTCGTAGCACTACAGCCCTTCTCGGGCCTTTGCTTCCTGCAAACAGCGCCTCCAACTGTATCGGTTCATCGACCGCGCAATTCCGAAATCCAAGCAGCGATGAACTGTCTTCGTCGACCGCGTCAAGCCAGCGTTTCCTCGGTTTCCCCACTGGCCGCCGGCCTACAGTTCTTCCACCGAATACCTTCTTGGGTATCCGATGTTCGTCTATACGATTCATGTGTACAGCCCATTCCAGCTTCCGCAGTCTTACAATCCTTGAGGCCTCCGGTTCGTCAAAAATTTTATACAATTCGCCATTGGTCCCGTCAAGCTTCGCTCCGATTATTCGCCTCAGGACCCGTCGCTCAAAGGCGTTCAATATATTCGCGGATGCTTGGGTTAGGGTCCATGTTTCACACCCCTAGCATAGCACAGGTCTTGTCACAGATTTGTATACATGGAGCTTTGTTCTCCTGTGTATGCAGCTGGTCTTCAAGATCGTCAAAACTGAATAAAATATTTTATTTGCGAGCTGTATTCTCCGGCGTATTTTGTCTCTTTCATTGCCCGTGTTCGTTATTTTGTAGCCAAAACACAAATTCGCTAACATTCTCGATACTGTATTCGACAATTGTGATATTTTGTGTATTTGAGGTATTTTTCCTCGACTGCGTCATGAGCTTTGTTTTATTTTCATTGACTTGCAGCCCTACTAGTTTTGCTTCGCTGTCGAGTTTCCGGAAAACTTCTTTGGCAGTTGTTAATGACCGCGACAGAATGTTGATATCATCCGCATAGGCTACTACTTGTCTCGAATTGAATAGCAATGTACCTCGCATATCGACAGGTAGCTTCCGTATGACGTACTCCAGAGCCAAATTGAATAACAATGGGGCCAGCCCGTCTCCCTGCTTTAGTCCGATACTTGTGTCGTAGGCATCGGTGAGTTGGTTATTGATGCGGACTTGAGAGATCGTCGACGTCATTGTCATTTTGGTAAGCCGGACTAATTTGACTGGAATGCTACAGCAAAGTATTATTTGGTACAGTGCGTTACGATCAATACTTTCGTATGCTTGCCTAAAGTCAACGAAAATTTAGTATACGTCTATGTTGAACTCCCAGCATTTTTCAAGTACCTGCTTGACTGTGAGCAATTGGTCTATTGTTGATCTACCTGCCCTAAAATCACCTTGATACTCCCCAATATACTGTTGGTGTATGATCCAATTTTATTTTCTAAGATTTTAGAAAATATTTTGTGCGCCGTACAAAGTAGTGATATGTCCCTACAATTTTCGCACTGTAGCTTGTCACCTTTTTTGTGGATGGGGAATATAATTGATTGGCTCCACTCTTTTGGTATATGTTCTTGTTGCCAAATGTACTGCATGACTTTTTGAATGACTTTATGAAAACTACTGCCACCATATTTGATGAGCTTCACTGGAATCTCATCGATGCCCAGTGCTTTGTTATTCTTTTGGGCTTTGATGATGGAACAAATTTCATCCAGAGTTGGCGGGGCCAATGGAAGCTCTCCGCAGACAACTATGGCGTCCGATGTTCTGGAGCTGTGCTACTTTGTATGCTTGTCTTGTGTTGTTGCTCGCTAAACTCACACCTATACTTCTCAATTGGTCGTCATAGTATTTTCTTTTCTTAATCCTAATTTTTTTAATTGCTACTCTTCTGAGATTTTTATAGTGTTCTCTGTTCGCCCTGGTTTACCTACTTACATATTTTTTGTACGCTGATTATTTTTATCTAACGCATTTTGGTGCTCATCATCGAACCCATCATTTCTTTTGCGCCGGGCTTGATGTCCGATCGTCTGTTCTGCCACGGTCCTGATAGCTGCTTTCACCTCCATCCAGACCTCGTTGCTCGGCTTTAACAATGCGTCCAATTAGATGGGAGCCAGCTGGTTGTCGAGGATCTCCGTTGAATTTTCGGCCACAGATGCCGTTTGGAGCCTTTCGATGTCAAATTTTTGTAGCGGGCTGGTCTTCGCTGAATATGCCTTTGACATACGACATCGATAGTTTAATTTGATCAAGTAATAATCTGAGATACAATTGGCTCCTCGGTATGTACGGACGTCAAGTATACTTGAGGCCCTACGTTGTTGGATCAGAACAAAATCGATCTGGTTTTGTGCGTTGCCATCCGGTGATACCCAGGTCATTTTATGAATGCGTCGATGTGGGAAGCAAGTCGAAGATGTGACTAGATTCCTGCTACATGCAAAGTCAATCAGGCGCTGGCCGTTGCCATTTCCTTCATCGTGGAGGCTCTATCCTCCAGTCGTTCCCCGATGAGATAGCTCATTGCCAACCTTAGCATTGAAATCATCCAGAATTATTTGTAAGTCGTTGTTGTTTCCAGGTGATTGTAGAACGTTTCCTTTGTTTCTACGTCCTTTTCTTCGGTCGGGGCGTGAATATTAATCAGCCAGATTTTAAAGAATTTCGCTTTTATACGGATCGCACACAACCGTTCGTATGTTGCATTAAAATCAATAACGTGCGATTTGAGCTCCCTATCCACAATGAAGACCACTCCGAATTCTCGTTTTCCACTAGGCTTCCCACTTTTGAATATTGTAGGCAATCTCATATCTTGAATGTCCTTTCCATTCCAATTCGTTTCCTGGACTACTAATATTTTTAATTGATATTGACTGGCCTGTTGTAAACGGTGTTTAGTAGCGCCAGGGTGATTGAGTGATCTGACATTCCAGATCCAATACCATAGTCTTTTCTTCGTTTGCGAGGCCGTTGCCGTGAGTTCAATCCATTCCGAGGTCCATCAGCAGGTTTCGAAACATTTAAAGCTTTTCCAGGGACGGGGAGTTATCCCGTCGCCCAACCTCTATTCCGGCGGCATGGTTATTACGTCGATTCTGTTATCAGATGCGGTATATCCACCTTCACCCTCTCACTCCTTCACAAAGGAGGAGTAAGCAGGATTTAGTAGTAGAGCTGTAGATGTATTTACAGTTATTAGCATTTCTCGGCATTCAATGTCACATTATTGGGTAACCAGTAAACCCAATGTGCGACCCCGAGAGCATTTACTACCATTTAGTTGGGGGGTTTGGGATGAGGATGCATGGAAGCTATAGGTAAGGGAAACAGGGAGTCCCTTCACCTTTCTCATATGGGCTTGGGACCATCTACGGCGGAGTTAGATATTGATTTACTTTGAGCCATTTTACGAAAATTTATCACAATCGTTACACAACCGAAAAACACGCGAAAACAATAAACGCTTATAAAAACTGCAAAATTAATCAAGTCACAAAAATTAATATAGGTGCGCTGTATCCATAACCTGTTGAAAGTGAGAGGAGGTTATAATAATTAAGGTATCTTGATTGTTTATTAAAATGAACTTTATTCAAATAAAATTGAAAATGTTGCAACGATTTGAGAATACGCGACAATATATGATTAGTCTTTATACGACACAACAGTTCTTCTTCTAAGAAGATTCTTAATTCGACTGACAAGTGTCAACAAGTATAGAGGTTGCTACGCCGATACAATTTCATTCCCGTTTGGATATCACAACAATTTATTAAATGAAAAACTTTAAAAAACAAAAGCAGGAAACTGGCACAAGAAGTACAACTATGGCGTGTAGCGGTTACGAAATCAATGGTTTCTGAAGACATCAAGAAAATTTTTAAAAAGAATGGAGTTCAAATGGTAGAAACAAGCAAAAACCTGACATGGCGGAGAAAAATGAGATCGGAAAAAGATCAAAGAACGACAGCGGAAAATAGCGGAATCTGTAAAATTACATGCGACAATTGCCCGATGGTGTACATTGGGCAAACAAAAAGATTAGTTACAGTCAGGATAAAGGAACATCTAAAGGAAGCTGAGATAGCAGCAAAAAATGTGAACACAATGACAAGATCAGCTGTGGCAAAACATATAATTACCGAAGGTCGCCACATAAGCACTAGCAGCGTTAGCGTTATTGAGAGGGTCGACAAGTTATGTAAAACGGACGTGGCGGAGTCATTAAAATTTCTACAAATACCTGCGGAATTAAGGATAAATACAGATTTAGGTAATTGCAATTCATGTTTACTCGATGTTGTAAAGTAATTAATGTAAATAGCCTCTAGTATAAATAGATTGTAAAAAATATTCCATTCACAGTGTACTGAGGAAGATTTCTAAATAATAAATATTCAATCTTTAAAGGAACAAAAATTCTTTAAAGTTTTTCATTTAATAAATTAAAATCTACATTGAAAATCTTCCGACAACCATATTAAATATAATCATAACAATATTTACAAGTGGCTCTAATCACATACACACACATACACACAAGTGAGTATTGCTGCCCAGAAATAAGCTAGAGCATTTCCAACACTTATAAAAGACTAGAGAATAATATTTAAATTTAATATAGCATCAAAATATGAAAATTATGAAATTGAAATTTATTTTTTGTGGTGATTCTCATTGCTTAATGATAATGTAAATAGAATTGTCAGTTGTAATTATCCGCCTTTTAATAAGTGTATAAATATTTGAGTGAACAATAAACACAATGAATTCCTAATTTAATACAGTCTTTCCTTTTCAGAAAACGTTCTTTTTCAAAGAGAAACGACGGTGAAGGTGAGTATGCCGCCAAGGGAATGGGTTTTAGATAGTTGGCAAATGGTTAAGTTTGTGTTGCGGTCGGTACACGGGGCGTATTTTGGTTTTGCATTTTTAGTTAGAGTAGATTGATTCGGTTTTGGACTCGAGTAGTTTATTTCGGGCACTACGTCAGTGAATATTCTGGAATGCGTGGTTTTTTGTAGAGGATGTTTCGTGTTGTTTTTTTTCTTGGACCAAAAGAAAAAAGGAATTGAAATGAAGTAAAGTAAAGTTGAATTGCTAGAAGTTAAAAGACGTGTTTTAAATCAGGCATTGGAATCGCTGGCGAATTCCTGTATTTTGGACTTAGTTTGCTCGTGGAAGACCTGCGACTAAAATTCCTCTCTGAACTAGCTAGCCTGCTAGCAGCCACTTTGGAGTAGACTCAGCGTATCCATACTCGTTTACCAGATGGGTACAGTCCATTGACACTTTGCCAGATTTCACGTCTATTACCGGTGAGAGGTCGGCTAAGATTTCCCCTTCGGGAAATCTCAAATGAAAGAGAACGTTGTGAAACAGCATTCAACAAGGCAGACTCTTATAATGCGATGCAGCTACAAAACTGCGCACACGAGCCTGACGCAATAAAAAACTCTATGACATTGCCACACAAACAAAGCAAAAGACTAAGATTTGACATTCTTGAAATATATAAACATAGAAAAACAGATGGTAACATTATCAACGAACGACTTATTACAAATTTCGACCACACTCTCCGACGAAAAAGGAAACGAGATGAAACAGAACAAACAGACATCCAACAAGCCAAAAAGCAAAAGCATCGTATCCCTCTATCTGACCTAATTTAGAACTACCTGTTTACCCATCTTACGGCTATATAAACTCATTCCCTTCAACACATCGTTTAGAGACTGAAATTGACCTAAAGGGTTCGAAACGTGTCTGCCCCCACAGCAAAGCAAAGCCCGACGGCTTTTCAAGAAAAAAAAAACTTGTAGTGAAATAGGTATATAAAGTGTCTGTAAAGGCCTGCAGCGATGGTCTGCTGCCTCGGCGGAAGAGGATGTTAAGATCCGCCGAGATTGGCCTTGTCTGAGGACGCGTGGATGCGCTGGTAGGCTAGTGTTGCGGTGTCGTGGGGCGGGTTCCTTCCCCCTAGCACAAGGACCCACTACAAAAAAATTTCGCATTCTCAAATTAAGGATTGTAAAACATGCCGATCGACTGGTGTCGAGGCCGAGGTAACCTACTAAGAGTTGAAATTGCTTGTTCAGAGAACAAGTTGGGATGAGCAAAAACGGACGAAGTGGCGGAGACTTCATCATTGACGACTATCCTTATGGCCCACAAATAAGAGTGGGGTGTCCAGATGGAGGTGGTGCCCCCTCGCTCCCTCCCAACCGGATCAAGATCCAAACGCAGACGTGGCCATGTGTTTCCCAGTTAAGTGAAAAAGTCATACAACAGCACTTTTTATGACTCTTTCCCACAGATGAGAAGCAAAAAAGTAACCAATTTATGCTTTAGAGTTATGCAATGAAATCACATAACCCTTTATCATAAAGGGGCACCCGAGCGGATGGCCACTCTACCCGGCAAGAGCCCCTGGAAAGCAACAAAACGGTGGAGCGCACCCGATAGCTAGCCCATATTATACGAAAATCCTGCCATCGTTGTGGGTCCTATACCCGGTCTGGTCTCAGGAAATGGAAAAACCGTTCATTAATTCATTTTTTTCTTAGTGTATTACATTCAAAATTATAATAACCAAAAAAACACAACAAATTAGGGGAACTAAAATTGAACGTAATTATTTGCGAAAGCAAAGAACTAAAATTATAAGTACTTTTGTGTAAACAAAAGTGCAAAAAACTAGGGAAACTAAAATTGAACGCAATTATTCGCAGAAGAAAAGAACTAAAATTATAAGTAGCGAAAAAACTAGGGAAACTAAAATTGTACGTAATTATGTGCGGAAAAAAAAACTGGAATGATACTGAATAATGTGTAAGCAAAAGAAAAAGCAAAATTTTTAATTAGTGACGTGTCAAAGGAAAATTTTAATTATAATGTATGATATAAAATATAGATGTAATAAAGAGATACTTACCCAGCATCCTCGCCAGGCGCCCGCTGATGATGTGGGTAATTCCAATGCTGTGTAAAACAAATTTTTTAGTTACGGACGTTACAAATGTTGCACATATTGAGAAAAATTTGAAATACACTTCCGCACTGTATAAAAACTAATTTTCTTAATCATAAATGATGTTGGGGCAAGCTGCTTTGGTTCACTACATCAACAAGTGGTTCCGTGTAATGTTTTGCTTTTGAGCTTCACGATCCGTTGTATCTATTGGGGAGGACCAACACGGTATATTGACAAGTTTCACTTCAATCTAACCAAGACCGCAACAATTGAAATGTTAAAAAAATGTTTTGTTCGGAACCTGTGCCGAGCGGCAAAGCCAAGTCCAACAATAATAAATTTACTAATTTAAGTAGTCACAAAATTATCACGTGGGCACACTCGCTCCACACTCCACTATGCACAATTCGGCCAGCAAGCTTGGGAACACGTATCGCCGCTAAAAGTCCATGTCATGAACCGGGCTCAGAAATTATTTTACGTTACTTACGTTTTCCCCAATGCTGTGACTTGCTGGGCTGGCTTATGTAAAGGTGGAAGTGGTTGCAGTAACTGCAGCGAAATTGATGACTTCCATCGCAGTTATGGGATTTCAATGAACTTCTGCGAAGAAATCGCCGATTTTCTCCTTTTGTCTGCTTTCCACGAGTTAGAGTCACGATACCTCGAGGAGGTTGATGTTTCGCGTATTGCACAAATGAATGCCTGGTCGTGGTTAATCTCTCATTCACTGTTTCAGCAGATAGTATTAACTGCCTATATAACTCCGTTATATCCAAAGATTTATCTCTTCTTCTTTTTAACACCTTCAATTTTACAGCACTTTTAAATAAACCTCAAGGGGCAACCACTCATTGTCTCACACATCGGAAGATCCCCGTATATAATTTGCATCTACTACCCGCGTCATCTCTTATCTTCGTTCACTCCACATTCTTCGATCACATTTCGATTTTCGATTAGTGCACTCCCTCTTTTTCTAATTTATCGCTTGCCGGTGCGGTTCTTCCGATGTGCCACTATCACGATGAAAAGCAGACTCCTGTGGTACACTGCTTTCCCTTCCTTGGTTTGACGTTTACTCCGCACCTTCTCTGCCCTACACTATTGCTTCCAACGCAACTAATCCCGCTGCAAATTACCCTTGCTCGGTTCTATCGCTTTCATTGATTTTACACAAATTCTTGATTTCACGTAGTACTGATATTCGCACGATTCGCTTTAAAAAATTTCTACTTTTCCACTTTTCTTGTTCAGCCTACAATTACACCACTAAACCCAATTAGAAAATTCTTGTTCTAGTTGACACCGGTGTAAAGTTGCCTAAACCCATATCACATCATCCATACACGTCCTAAGGCTTCACCAAACATGATTGTGAAGTCGAACAATCGATGAAAACATTGCAGTCAAATCAGGCCAGCAGGCAGGGAAAGCACTGACACAAATACAAGAGCGCAGAGCAAATGTGTAAGTGCAACGAAATGACGAACTCACGCATGCGTCTCACATTTTGAAATCGGGGATATTAACTTTCACGATCCGCAAAAAATATGCAATTTTCCGGAAAAAGTTCTTATGTACATTTGCCGTGCATCCAATTAGACTTAAGATTTTTGAGTTTTGGATCCTCAATAAAGCTCTCATGCTACGACGTTCCAGTGCCTGACAACTGTCGTTCTTCCGTGCTTCCCGTGTCGCGGTCATAATTCAACTCCACGATCCGTCCCCAAAACTTGTATTTTCTCTCTTCGCATCCCGTGTTTACAGTGAATTGCATCAGCTGAGCTCGTTCAGCCCAGTTCACTTGTCTTCCGTGATGTAAAACACCGTTGGGAAGTATTACATCAGCGTTCCCAAACCCGGAATTTTGCGTGCAGATTTGCAATTTTTAAAACAAAATTTAATTGAAGTAGAGAAAATTTATAATAAATGAAGTAAAGAAATTTGAAATGAAGTAACGGAATTTAAATGAAGTACAGAAAATTTAAATGAAGTGAAGAAATTCAAATGAAGCAAAAAATCTTTGACCAGAGTAAAGAAATGTAAATTCCAAATAGTTACAAAAGTTAAATCTCAAAGTCTTTATTAATACTAATCGGTATAAATTCTCAAAGAATATAAAGCAAATTCCAAACAATAAACATGCAAAAACTTAATGGCCCAAATGGCTCGCTAAATTTATACGTTATCATTAAAAACATTTTTTCATAAAAACTCTAGCAAATTCAATTAATTAAAATTATTAAATATTTTGAAAATAAATTGAGAAAAGGAGAAAAAACCAACCCACACTATCCTAAAATTATTTATAATCTTAACACAACAGTGAACTTTGATCCTACACCTAATTTGTTTTAATTTAATCCTAATAAAATTCAATCAAAAACTTTATCTTATACTAAAAAATTCTATGACAATGTTCCTAACCTAAGCGTTTAACCTTATCTCTAACCTAATATAATAAACATAACATATACCTAGCCTATACCAAATGTTTAACAAAAATAAACAACAATACAAAATGTAGCAATAATGAGCTGAAGCTCAAAAAACTAAATAACGAAAAACACAAAAACTGGAAATAAACAAGAATAATCTAGACATTGTCATTCAGCCACCAATACCTGGATTGTGCCGTCTCAATTCGATCAGCTTCAACGAATCCAGCAAATGAGTATCTCCATTGGAGTTGTTGGTCTCGTGAACCCAAACTCGGAGGATATTTTATCTTCTTATCGGTGGGACGCCGGCGGAATCAAAAACATATCGATTCATGTCCAAATACACGAATGCTTCTGGAGGGACGAAGCCAGTAGCGAGGCAAGTCGCTATATACCCGTCTGTAGGGTGGAACGGCTGTGAAATCCAAGGGTTTTTACTCACAGTTACAGATCTTGCAATATGATTCCGGAGAAGCTTCAATATGAAGATATCGACTCTTGTCACCTGAGCAGTTTGATAAATTCTTCTATTCGATATATAATGTTTCCAATCCGTCTCAGGCTTTTTTGTACAAACCAGTACATGCACGAAGACATTTCTTTTCGAAAACTCTTAATTTTTCCACAAAACTAGCACTCTGGTTGTACCAGATCTGACATCCATATGTCAAAACTGGTCTAACCAGGGTCTTGTAACAGATAATTTTGACCTTTTGATCAATTTATTTGGAAAGAAAGAGTCTTCGTAGGGCCATGAATACTTTCAGAGCCTTACTGAGCATGATTTTCACATGTTCAGTATAGTACAGATACTGATCGAGATAAACACCGAGGTATCGAACACAAGACTTATGTGGAACCCGTTCTAGACTACCCTCGCCAACCATGATGTGGAAATCTTTCCAATTACGTTTCAGGTCTTGACTGACCTCCTGCAGCGTTTCACACTCCTGCGCATTGATTTTCATTCGGAAATTGTCAGTGTACAGCTGCACATCATTGAACATTTTTTGGAGATTTCTCTGAACTATTGTAGCCAATGATTGCGTTGGCGAAACGTTAATCAAAGCCGTTCAATAGCTTGCGAATGAAGATAGAAAAGAGCAGAGGCGCAGTAACTGTTCCCTGCTGTAGACCATTCAAGACCTTGTTGTCAGATTTCCATCAGTTACAACAAACGATTACCCGTATAACATATTGCACATCATGGCGACAAGGTATCTGGGTAATTTGTCTTTAAGGAGTTTAAAAATTAGCCCATCTAACCACACAGTATCGAAGGCTTTCTTCATATCAATGAGACATGCTCCAACGCATTATCTATCATTTAGTTTCCAACAGATGTCTGAGGCAACTTTCGTTATTGCATGTGTGGTCGAATGCCTGGCACGAAAACCAAATTGGCAATTCGGCATCAACTCATATTTCTCAATGTGGGCATTTAATGCTCTGTTGAGTATCACTTCAAACACCTTGCTGATGTTAGGCAGCAAGCTGATCGGGCGATAGCTTTTCGGGCATGAAGATGCTTTTCCTTTCTTCAAGATCGGAAATACGTTAGCCTTTTTCCACTCATTTGGGAAATATGAATTGCTCAACATGTTGTTGAACAATGTCGGAGAACTACATTTGGAATACCATCAGTACCACATGATTTCTTGTTGTTTATTCTGCGAAATATGAAACACAAGTCTTCATAGCCGACAAAATAATCAATAAGATTCAAGCTCGGTATGAGGTCAGATGTTAATGTTTCATTGAAATGAAGAATTCATTGGCCGTTCAGGCTTGATTTGAAGTCGGAAACTTTTGCTTCAACGACCTCTGAAAAAATTTCGTTCTCTCTCTCAGGGTTTGGTAGATGAACCAATTCAAAATGTGTTCCAATCAGGGCAAGTTTATGCAATCTCTCACATATAATCCTGTTTCTATTTCTATCTGGAGACGTACTATCAATTTCGATACCAGCCCTATCGAGAAGATTTATCTCATCACTAGTGACTTCAAGTTTCGATACCTTCACTCAAGATTTCTTGCGGAATATGCTATTCACTTTCGTGAACACGCCGTCTGGGTCCTGTGGGCTAATACCCCTCAGTTTTTCCGCCCATTGACTGCTGACCTCACTCCTGAAGTATGAACGGATTAAGTTCGGGACATTCTTTAGGTGTAATTTCAACAAAGCCAACGAATGATGGTTGTAGTCCAAAAATCGTCGATAAATATTGTTCACGCGTGTGAAGAGAAGGCTTTTCAATCTTTTCAACCTTACAATGGTTGGTGATTCATATCCTTCCATATTGTTTCGATGTTTAATCTTGGGAACGACTTTCTCGATCGTTTCTAAAGTCAGCTTTTCTAACTTCGATAAATAGAGATATATTTCATCGTTACTTAGATTCCTGTTAGTAGGAACCATTGAGCAAAAGTTGCCACCATCAGAAGGGGGACATTGCTTCTGGTACTCTCGACTAAACTTCTTTTGAAACTTTCCCCAGTCTATTTTCTTGAAATTCAACAGATGATTTTCATGTTGAACTGGAATGAGGAAGAGATCATCCCTTTGATGATTGATTTCCATTACGATTGCTTTGTGATCGCTATCATAAGGAAGCACCTGCAGTTTCCGTTGAGGACTATTAAAGCTGTATTCAAGTCTTGCATCAGCAATGCAGAGGTCCAAATATGAATTTGTCCTAGGGTATGTTGGGAACTCCGACCCATATAGATTGCACCTGTATTCAATTTGGTTCTCTGTTATCCACGATTTCAGGAATACACCTCTTAGATTATTGATGGCATTCAGCCATGATGTATGCTTGGTGTTCAGGTTACCAGCAAGAATATAATGGTTATGCAGCCTGTTCAATTCGAGTATTTCAAACAAGGAATTGAGTTCCTCCTTGAGCTTGAGAACAGTTCCACCAGTTGCATAGGCAGAGAGAACGAAGAGATAATCCCCACCTGGCAGTGAGATTTTGGTTACGGACACTTCAAGCGATTCAAAGCTTTTGAATTCGACTTTTTCAATATTATGGAAACGATAGGGTCTTCGTACTAATATCCCGGTGCCACCTCCCCTATCACCTATTACCCTATCGTTTCTTACGAATTCAAAATCCTTGAATATTATGGAGTGCCATGAATTGAGGTGGGTTTCTGTGAGTGGCATGATGTCAGGCTTTTGCTTAACAATGAATCCAAGGAGATAATCACGCCGATGTATAGTAACAATGGAGTTGACGTTGATCGAGATGAGACGAACCCTATCCATGGGAATGTGACTGGATGACAAATTACTTTGAGGCATTTGAAACCCCTAAACGATGAAAAACAAGATTGATTTTTGTATCTTGTTTATCGATTCTTTCCGATAGAGAATTTAATTGCTGTAGAATTTTGGGAAGCAGCTCATTATTGCCACTTAAATTATTAACACTATTTACCGCATTTTCTGCTGGTCTTCTAGCGGCTTGTGGAAATGATACTCTGGACTTGACGAAGTTTGGAGCTGAGACACTGCGATGTATTTGTGTTTGCTTTGAGACAGATTTTACTTTCGGATCCTGATATCGGGGGCATCCTCGATATGATGCCGGGTGACCAAAAATACCGCAGTTAACACAATATAACTTCTCTTTTGGCTCCGTCTGAGCCAATTTACACTCACCGGGAGCATGCGCGTCCTTGCATTTGACGCATCGGTAATGCATGGCGCAGTTGGCAGCCGAATGCCCAAATCGTTCTCCTTATTTTTATTTTTTAAATATAGGATAAAATTATCATTATCTTTAACATTACCTCCAATATTTTCATCCACCTCCATTTCTTGTTGGAGTCCGTCCAGCGCTGTATGATAATTCTGGCTGTCTACAGTGCCTCTAGCACCTAATACTTCTTCTGGGATGATTGGTTTAACAGCTTTCTTCTGCTTTCCTTGCGTATCGATTTGTCGTACCGGTTCAGTATCTCGAACTTTCTTCGCTGTCTCGAACATATCTTCGTACGATTTCAATCTTAATTTTAATTCTTCAATTTTACCTTGGAGTCGTGTGTCTTTGCTTGTTGACACTTGCCGCCAACTTCACACTGTTATTTTCCCCGGGGCCCCCCAGCGGAGGGAAGCCGTCAGGCTCCTCCATACAGCAGTCTCGAGTTAGTCTTTGGTTTGTTTCCTTTGGTCGATGTCTTCGACGATACATGCTTCCCCAATAAAATCAAAACTTGCTTTTGACTGGCTCATAAAAAAATTTTTCAATTTTTTGAAACCGACTTTTGTGAAAAATTAATTAATTTTTAAAATTAATGACAAGAGTGATTAAAAACACATCTGCACGCAACTCGTGCTAGACGTAGAATCAAAAGTTAAATCTCATGACGAATAAAATTTCAGGGAGACATTTAAATTTTAACATGAAGTAAAATTGATATGAAATGACATTTAACAAAATAAAAAGACGAAAAATTACTCTACAATATAATGATTGCAAATAAAATTAATTACTTTTTTTCAAATCTGCAAAAAAATTCCGAGTAGGAGGTAGGAAGGTTTTCGAGCAGTTTGATTGTGTGACTGCTCGCTTAATACAAACTCAATAATGACAACTTTTTTTTTATCTGCGACAAAAAGACGTTTTTATTTCTGACATTTTTGTGTTCATTGATGCACTGGAAGAGCATTCATAACATATACAATATTTTAGCTTTAATAAAAATATTAATTAATTTCGTCGACGTCCTTTAACTCAATTTTCTGGGTGTGCAATCTTTCTCCTGCCGCTCGCTTTAATTCTAATTTATTTTCAAAACCATTAAAACCATCTAATTTCTTTGGCTTTGTTGCGCGTTTAATTTGGTATCTATAAATGCATCCCACGCTTGGCGCCAGCCTGGCATTAAATCACTGGAATCTTTTTTTGCAATTTTTCAAAATAAACTTATGTTGCGCGAGCTGAAGCTTTGATTGCTTAAAATGAAAAACAATGAAAAATCATTTCACTATGCAATAACTGTCCGTTTTATGGTTGCTTTTAAATCATTTGAACGCATGCATACACATCAGCTTTTTCATTGAAGTGTTCAATACGTTTCGGCAATTTATTTCAATTGCGTCTCTTCAAATTAGTTTTTATTTTACTCACTAGATTTATGTATGCAAATTGTATTATTTCATTAATTTTATCTTTTTGGGCAAAATCAATCGGACCATATTTATGACTCTTCTCTCTCTTTCTGAAATTCCAAACAGGCGAAACTCTTTATAAATAATTGAATTTTAATGATTTGATTTGATTTAAAAGACTTGAAATAACAAACAAAAGCATCTGCTCGATGCGGCGCAGACAAAATGATGTTTGTGGCTAACATTCCGATATTTAATTGCATTTTCGTCTATTCACCATGACTGGTAAACAAAGACACGAAAAAAGTTCTCCTTAGGATATTTATAAATGCATTGTGACCAATACTAGTTCTTGCGCTAAAAATACTTTAAAACTAGTCTAGAAAATGGTGAAAAGTAGCAATTCACATAAATAAAGGACCAAGGATGTAGAATGTATCTTGAAGATAAATTTTCATGTTTCTATCCAATCGTACTTTCCAGTATGATTTGCGTTCAATGTCAATGATTTCCATCAAAAGAGCTAAAAATAGATACCAACAATAGAATCATATCAAATTATTACATCAAACGATTGGCATCGGATTTATCTCTTTGATTTCGAAATGAAATCGTTCCAGCTGCACGTTCTCTATAATTTTTCATAACTCATTCCACTCACACCGCAGCTCCCGGAATAAAATGCCTTGAATAACTCTATCAAAAGCAAAATAAATCCTTAAGCATTAGTAAATCGAATATTTCTTAATATCTACCCCGCAGCTTAGAGGATTATTTTACTATTCAATTTTTTCTGTTTGTATAAATTCTACGAGTATGATAAATACTGTACGCGATCATACTCGTAGAATACTACACTGAGCACGTGCTCGCTGAATATTCTCCAAAGTTTACTCGTTAACGGCTCGTAAAATATATAAAGTGAAATGAAAACGTTCATTGTTTATTTCAAGGTTCAATCAATGTCTTTTGAACTTTCTTAGATGATATTAATCATGATTGTTACCTTGATTCGTATTTTTGGATGGAATTGTATATTTAGTACTTTCTTAATGATTGCCAGTAATTATGACGAAAAAGAGAATGTTTAGAAGAAAAGAACTTGCGTGAGAGGAGGTTGCGTAGGATTTCGCATTGAAAAATAAGAATACTGCATTGTTCAAGGAGATTAGATATTCAAGTGGCAATTTGTTCGGAAACGTATAAAATATCCTTGACATTAGCCGTTAAAAACCAATTTCAAACCAATCTATCTTTGTTCACTCAAATTATGCAATCCGTTTTTCTAGGCCACACGCATATTTAAATTAGGTTAATGCACAATTTCAAATAGAAACCATCGAATCTCCATTCTACATTCCATTGCAGTGATTTAAAAAAAAATTCTTTAAAGTACTGAAAAATTATGACCGATCTTTGTTTCACTTTTTTTTAATAACATGATTTATATCCATCTCTACTTTTGATTTGCATAAACCAAACTTTTCTGCAAGATTTTCTTCACACTTTGCCGAAGAAAAAATGCCTGGTGTGCGAAATACTCTTTCGCAGGTCATTTGTTTGCCACCTGCAGAAAATATTTCATTGGGTCGTCATTAGAGGCGGCAAAATGAGTTGAAGTTATGGAAAAAAGAAAATTCAGTTTATCGAAGACACATTGGGCGTCGAGCCAATTTAACTTGCTGTTAAGGAGTCGCGTGGCTTTTATCACGATTTTTTGTATTTTTTTATGCAGACATGATGCGAATGTTGTGAGCCAATTTTTCATACGCTTATACAATTTTAAAGAGTTTTTCGCCATTTATCAAGGCTTTTAATGTAATCATGATAGAAATGTGAAATAACTTTGCCTTGACTTTGATAATCGAGAAAGTAAAACAATGGAGCAGAAATTTAGTAAAAACTTTTTCATTGCCAAAAAAATGTAACGTTTTTTGTTTTAAGTTTTAAATTGTTTGATATAAGTAAATTCTTACAGAAGCAAGGTAGCTGGAAGACATGACCTGACAAAAAAATTGCACTTTCAAGAGGATCGCAATGAGTTTTTCAAGGATAAATAGCTACAACGATTAGCCTTATCTTGCAGGTAAATTTACACCATAGTATCAACGCGCAAAATCGGCTTGATCAGGCTTAGTGGGCATAAAAGCTATTCAAAAACCAATACTAACTCAAAAAATCCCTTTCATGCTTAGTATAAGAAAAGGATCATGGAAGAAGGGGTTATTTTCTACGGGTTTGATGCTCCGATTCTACAGACTTTAATGATAATAATAATGCTTTTATTGACTTAAAGTACGTAAGTAAGTAAACTTTATTGAGACTTTTTATAACTTGATACTGCAGCGTATGCTTAACCCTCGCACCCCGGCGAGGAAGACTCCAGCTCCAGATGATGTTCTAGCTAAGGTGTTGCGGCTTGTTTATAACCATTGTCCTGACTTGCTGCTCAGCACACTCAGTTTTCCCGGTACGATGGAAGGTGGCAACGCTCGTGCTGATCAGCAAGGGGAAGAGAAATCCCGAATCGCCGTCTGCATACCGCCTGTTATGCATGCTTGACATGGCTGGGAACGTGCCAGAGAAACTCATCAAGGGAAGACTCACTGATGAAATTCATCCTGCTGTGTACCTATCTCCTCGGCAGTACGGCTTTAGAGCAGGACGTTCTACTATTGATGTGATGGCAGACGTGGTGAGCGCAGTTGAAAAGGCAGGGGCACAAAGACTTACCAAGCGACGGATCGTCCTGTTGGTGCCACTCAACGTCAGGAATTCCTTCAACTCCGCTAGATAGGTGGATGTTCTGGATACGCTGGAAGACCCTTTCCAAGTTCCAGATTATCTAATGCGCCTTTTGGGGGGCTACCTAAAGGACTGAAGCATGCTCTACGACACGACGCAGGGCCAACGAAGGATGGCGATTACATCTGGTGTTGCCGAGGGATCTATCCTTTGATCCAGACCTGTTGAACGTGTCTTACGACGGACTACTGAGACTTGAGATGCCAGATGAGTCAGGCTTGATCGGCTATGCGGATAATGTTGCAGTTCTGGTCACTGGACGCTTCATTGAACAAGCGCAACTTAGGCTAGGTATGCTAATGCGCCGAGTGAGAGACTGGATGACTGCTCGCGGGTTCAGTTTATCAATGGAGAAAACCGAAGTCGTCATCTTGACAAAAAAGAGAGTCCCTAGAGTAAGGATGATCAGTATAGCAGACATACGAATCGAATCGAGGCCATCGGTGAAGTACCTGGGGCCACTGATCGACTCGAAGATGAATTTCTCTGAGCAAATCAGGGCAACGGTTGAGATGGCTGCTTCAGGAGTATTGGCTCTGAGTCGACTTATGGCCAACGTAGGGGGACCCAGCCCATCAAGAAGATGCCTCTTTTATTTATTTATTTATTTACAAAAACTATCTTACAGAATGAAATTCCAATTACAAGGTAGTTTCTTGATAAGAAAAAAGAACTTTAAAAAGAAAAAATCCATAAAAATTAAGAACATTTCAAGGAAAAAGAGATACTTACATTATAAAAAGACAAAAAAGAGTTAAATTTCTAGATGGTAGAGTATTTTCCGCAGCTTTAATTTAAAGCTTGCAATCGAGTCTAAAGGAGGACCAAGCTGAAGACGATGATGATCTCTAACCATACGAACTAACGGAGATTGACGATACGTTTGTGTTCTAGCGTACGGTACTATATAGTACTGAAAGGATCTGGTTCGGGAAAGTGGGCGTGTGCTTATCGCGTTGATTAGGTTAGATGAAAGTAAACCACTGGCAAGTTTAAAGAGAAAGCATTGGTCGAGGAAGAGCCTCCTCGCTTGAAGCGAAGGCATGAACAGGAAACTCAGGCGGTCATTGTAAGGACGATATGGTACCTTATGCTTGAAGAGGAGCGTGCGTGTGAATTTTCGCTGAACAGATTCCACTGCGTCTGAGAGATAAATTAGGTGCGGTGACCACACCTGACATGCATATTCTAGAATCGGGCGCACAAGCATAGAGAACAAACGTATTCCGGTTTGAATACTGAAATGTTTATGAGAAGACCGTAAAACAAAGCCTGCAACTCTAGAGGCGTTAGATGTCATTTGAAGTATGTGGATGTCGAACTTCAGATGGGGGTCAAACGTTACGCCTTAATCCTTAAACCTATCGACGCAAACGAGCACTGAGTGGTCGATTGAGTAAGCGAAAGGAATGCGATTTGCTCTCCTGGAAAAGCACATCCAATAACATTTAGAGATGTTAAAAGTGAGTCGATTATTTCGACACCATGAGTTTAAGAGGTCTAAGTCATTTTGAAGATCCAGGCAATCTTGATTTGAACTGATGACTCTAAAAATTTTCAAGTCGTCCGCATATAATAGGGACTTAGAAGTAAAAATAGACGGGAGATCATTAATGAATAGATTGAAGAGAAGAGGACTTAGAATAGAACCTTGTGGAACGCCAGAAGAGGGACTGAAAGAATATGAAGTTTGTCCACCCCAAATTACTTACAGGATCTATTTTTGAAACAAGTTGGGTAAACAGACCTACGCTCATGTCAGAAGGGTTTTGTATTCAATTTTCAAAATGCAGTCACCAGAATGAATAAAGTCAAGAAGCATGTCAATGACGATTTTATTGGAGAAACTATAAATTCGAAGATCATACTATTATCAACAAAGTTGAAAGAATTTAGACTTCTGAGGTTTCTGTTATTGTTATACTCATAAATATTTCCCTTGATAATTATTTCAGATGTCCATTCGCGACGGAGGAAACACATTTTTCATGTATTTTCCCCCTGTGCCCTCACTGAAGCAAAAACTGACAGTTTAAGAACTGTTTTGAAAAGCTCCCATGAAAACTTTCTTTTCATACTCATATCGGCTACATTTGATGAATTTTTTTTCAGGGGCCACTCTCCTGTACTGTTATCATCGATTAATAGCCAATTTTTTCGAATCCTAGAGTTGTTACAAAGCCCTTTTGTTAGAAGCTCCCTCCCGCCTCCTTGACTTGTTTCACTTATGAGTATGAATTGTAGGTACTCAGCTTCAGTCATTCATTAAATTGAATCAAGTGTTCAAAGCATGCACCTTAAACGTTGAAGTTGGGAAAAAATAACTCAAAATTATTCAATCTTCGCATTTAAAACAGCCACTATTTAGTTTTACGATTACTGATACCACTAGCTTTTTCGTGTATTTCCCCTCCCTGTGCGCCCCTCGAAGCAAATTTTGCCAAACTAAGACCTGTTTTGAAAAGTTCTCATCAAGACCTTTCATTTGATACTCATATCGGCTACCTTCAATGAAATTTTTTTTTCGGGGGGTCACTCCCCTACATGGGGAGACCCCCCTTAAATACCTTATAAAATTTTTTAGTAGTTCAACTTTGAAGAGATCACCACTTTACACCTACATACAAAATTTGATGCTTCTAGCTTAAGTAGTTTCCGAGAAAAACTGCTGTGACACACGGACGGACGGACGGACAGACGGACGGACGGACGGACGGACGGACAGACAGACAGACAGGACGCGATTTTAGAAGGGTTTTGTAAAATTATTTTACAAAACCCTAAAAAGAGTCCAGCCATGTCAGGAGGGGGCCACTAATGCCAAATTGTTGGAGTTTTGCAATCAGAATATTGTGATCTACGCTATCAAATGCTTTAGCGAAATCTGTGTAAATCACATTCACTTGACCACCTGAGTCAAGTGCAGAGGCAAAAGTATCTGTAATTCCAAGTAAATTGGTTACAGTGGAACGCCCCTTGATGAAACCATGTTGCCTATCGGAGAAATTTAGCCGTAAAGCATCATAAATCCTCAAATGCACAATACGTTCTAGGATTTTGCCAAAGCAGGATAACAGAGAAATGGGTCGATAATTATGAGCAGAGGAGCGGTCTCCTGCCTTATGGATAGGGAGAATGTTTGCTCGCTTCCAGGTGTCTGGGAAAATCCCTGTTGCTAGACTCGTATTAAAGATAAGGGCAAGTGGGACACTCAAGGAAGAAGCGAGCGATTTAATGAAAACGTTCGGGATCCCGTCCGGACCAACTGCGCTGCTAGCGTTTAGCGACGCGATTACAGCAGCAACTTCAGAAGGACACGTAGAAAACACTTAACTTGTTCAGGGAAGCCCTAGAGTTGGTGACGATTGAGGGAGAGGATGAGATATAGACTGAAGAAAAAAAGTCAGCAAACAAGTCACACATGGCCTGCTCATTGTTGGCAGTATTGTTCTGGAATGATAAAGAACTAACAGACCTGTGGGATGATTTTAAGGGGTGGACATAGGCTCAAAAGGATTTGGGATTGTTTGTTAGGAAGGTAGGTTCTATGGACTTGAAGTGAGCGAGCATTGCTCGCGAAATTACTTTTTTTGGCAATCGCCCGAAGTTGACGGAACTCCGAAAGGTCAATATCGGATCGTGAACGTTGGTAGCGTTTGCGGGCTGCGTCTCTCAATTGCACTGTCTGGGCAACATCTTTGGTAAACCAGGGTGACCATTTACTATCTGAAGAACGAGAGGTTGGCGTGTGTAAAGGAATTATATTATAGAGGACTGAGTAAAACATCTGAACAGCACCATTTGGATCAGTATGGTCCAGAACTGCGTGCCAGTTCACGGCCATAAGTTCAGATGCTAAACCTTCGTAACTAGCTTTAAAGAAATAAAAGCGAGATGGGTTTGCTCGTTTCTTTGTACGTGGCAATTCTATCAATAGACGAAATTCTAAAGGTAGATGGTGGGGATCAGGGGTAACATAAGGGGAAGGGGTGGGGAAGACAGGGTCTGCAGTATGGGGATTACTCGAAAGAATCAGATCCAAAATACGGTTGGAAGTGTTCTTTATAGTATTTAATTGGGAGAGGGAGCAAAGAGACAGAAATGCGGAAATGGCAATAGAGAAGTCATTGCAAGATGATGGAGTGCCGGTCTCAATATCCCAGTGGACAGAAGTCATATTGAAGTCTCCGCAGATGAGAAACTGGGTGGGAGATTTGACGTTGTTTATAAAGTTACTTAATTCACTGAAAAGGATTTGAAAAGTTGTTAAGGGAGAATTGCAGGGAACGTAAATGCTTACAATAAAAAGTGGAACATTTTGAAGGTAAATGCGGACTGCCACGCCTTCGACCGGCGGTGACAAGGATAATTCCGTGCAGAAGATACCATTCAATAGTGGATTTACGGCAATGAGCACACCACCACCATCAGATTTACCGGTAGTGATCCGATCTCGATCCTCCCGAAATACAGTATGGTGAGAGAAGATTTCATTGTCCGCAATTTCGTCGGTAAGCCAGATTTCAGTCAAGCATATTACATCGTCGTTGGCAAGAACAGAAGCAAGTTTTATGGATTCCAGCTTGGTCCTCAGACCACGGACGTTTTGATAGTATACGTTCATAGCGCTGCTTTTACATTTTTGTTTTAAATTTTTGGTTGTGATCTGCTGGCTATACGAAAATTTTACCGCGATGAACGTTCGAAACGTTTTACAAAAATACCGCCGGGATTGTCATTTTAAACGAGGCAATTACTCGGTTCAGTTGATTTTCGCGCGTTAGTTTAATGCAATCTAATAGCTGCGGAGTGTAGCCCAGCTTAGATATAATGTATTTTTTCAGCTCATCAGTAGGCGTGTTAAACGCAAGACGGGAAACCAGTAGTTGAAGTGGAGGAGAAACAACCCAAGAAGAGAGATCCGAATGTATACAATTCGGCATTGACTGCGTAAGGACTCGTTCAGTAACATTTGCCGCTACTCCGTTAGGCTACATGTGCGAATGTCCAGCTTGTAAAGCAGCAACATCCTGGGCAATACTGTGACTTGACAGGGCCGGCGGAAGTAGGGGATCTGCAATTCACTGGGGATGCTGATCGCACAAACGAGAGGTGGTTTCTATCGGTTCAGAATTAATGCCTATAGGAGAGGTCCTGTTCGATGTTAATCCATTCGGTGAGGTGTTCAGTCGTGCATTCCGATTGTTTGCCATGCTCCTAGTTTGGATTTGTTGAATACATGGACTGAGAGAGACCATGCCTCCTTCTTTAGTAGTATCATCCGCTGCTGGAGATGTGGGGATGCTAATGATGAGGCCATCATTCCTATCTATGGTACTCGGCAAAATGTTGTTTGGGACCAGCGAAGAGGGACTGGTCAAAGTTAAAGGCAATGTTACATCCGCTACTTTCAAGAGAGGCGGGCCACCAGTATGAGAAGGCTGTGTGGGCGGATGGTTTGTATCGACAGTTTTCAAAAGCGAAGCAATTTCTATATGCGCAGCATCCAATTTTTTTTGCATATTGTTGAACGTCGATGAGATGGTTGCAATGGTGCGTTCAGCCGTACGTAATCTACTAATGTAAGTGGTAATGGTGTACTTACGGCATGATCCGCAGTACCAATATACTCCAGAGTCTGCCTTCATGATATTGTCAGCAATGGGTCCTGGTAGGCTAACGCATTTCGCGTGAAACGACAAACCGGAAAATCCATAGCAGGATACCAAAGCCGATTTGTTGGCTTTATCAACACAATTACGTGCGACGCAGAGGGTCATGATGTGTGGCAAATTAGTTGGCGTGAATGATAAAATTCTTTGTTCGTAACTTTTTAAGAAACATTTGCCGCTACTCCGTTAGGCTGCATGTGCGAATGTCCAGCTTGTATATCAGCAACATCCTGGGCAATACTGTGACTTGACAGGGCCGGCGGGAGTAGATGGTTGCTGTAGGGTCAGTGCTACTGTACGGAGAAAAGGTATGGGGCGAAGCTCTCAGTAAGGAGGTTTACCGAAAAAGTCTGGCGCAGGCACAGGGAAGAGGACAGCCTCTTATTCGGCGGTATAAGCCATTGCAGGCATGATATCTAGATTGCTAGGGAGCACTGCTCTATTTTTCTGCATCGAAACTAGTATGCGAGAGGGATGGTTGTCCGCGAGGAGAGACAGCGCTCACTCAACGATTGGCAGCAGCCTTGCGCGAATTGCACGAGGAGAAGGTGGACTACGCGCCTCATTCCGAATGCGAGACCGTGGCTAAATCGAAGCCATGGTGAGACTGACTTCCATCTGGCCCAGCTTTTGAGCGGACATGGATATTTTCAGTCTTACCTGCACAAGATTGGTTAGTTACGGTCCCCCGATTGTTGGTATTGCCAAGTAGAGGAAGACAATGCCTGCCACACATTTTTTTCGTGCATGAAATGGTACAGACTGCAAAAGGACCTCTACAGAGAGACAAGAGAGCTCACCCCGGATAATATAGTTTCGGTGATGCTCGAATCGGTTGACAAATGGAACCAGGTGGCACATTATGTTCGGGCAGTCCTAAAAGATAAAAGGGACTCACAATAGCCGGAAGCATTGGGGCTGGGGGATCGCTTGTCTGGCACTTCGTCTTCCCCTCTCCCCTTCCGCTAGAAGAGGGATCTCCCAGCTTGAAGGCGCCTCACGGCATAACAAAACGAGACCTGGCCCGAAGTAATGTGTCAAATAGTCCCAGGCTCTCAGGTTGACAGGAGTGGTTAGTGGCTAGTCCAGTCACCTTCTTGTGAGAATGGGAGTTCCACACTCTGTGCATAAATGGGCATTCACCTCCCTACCACAAAAAAATGCTTGTAATTATTAAATAATCAATTAGTGTGAAATATCCAGAATACATACAATTACTACCGAAAAACGAAAATTGTAGCTTTTTGAAAATTTAAAGGTCCCATTTTGATTTTATAGGCCACAATGTGAAATTTATATATTATACTTTTATTAACAAAGTTGTTCGAATTTCGAATTCTGAGGTATTTTTTGCCCTTGTACTCCTTAAGTCTCATCTCTGTGATTTTTTGGGTCAAAGGGGAGGGGGGGGGACACCAAATTTTCGTACATTTCTCCTTCCTCTGCATCTCTCAAAGAAAAATTGGTCATTTTAAGACCTGCTTTCAAAACTTTTCTTCAAGACATTTCAGTCGATACCCATATTGCCTTCATGCGATGAATTTTTTTTTCAGGGGCCACTCCCCTATATGCGGAGACCCCCCTTAAACAAAATTTCTTTTTATGGGGAAACCTTGAAGAGGGCATCATTTTGCATCTAATAACAAAATCTTATGTTTCTAGCTTATGTAGTTTGCGAGAAAAAGTGGTGTGACACACGGACGGACAAACAGACGGACAGACAGAACGCGATTTCAGTAGGGTTTTTTAAAATGATTATACAAAACCCTAAACAGCAGCATAGCCCACAATCAGCACTTAACATCTCGGCTTCCTTGACTCCTGGCAAGTTTCGCGAAAATTTATATAAGGTGCTTAGTATGTAGGTTCTTGCACATTTTGATACGTATTTGGAAGTCGCCGTCTCTCAGCCAGCTATGAAAAATCGGTTCAAAGGATATCATTATTTTGCTAGATCTCCATTTCAATAAAACTTTGGGGAAGATACTGTCAGGCAACGAGGTTAGTGTAATCTTTCAAGTGTAGTGGATTTTTATGAAAACACATTTCTCTCTTGGTTTCGCGGTAAATCTTACTTCAATGGGGTACAATGAATTTCATTTCTCATAAAAGTTCTCACATATAGTAGTCACATTAATTCCTGTATCATGAACTTTAAATTCAAAATGTTTTAACTGTGATTAGACTGATTTGTCATTTTCAGCTTTATTATTTTTTTTTTAATTTTAATCCTTTTCATTGTTGCGAGCAAATAGAAAATATCATCAAGAACTAGGACACTATCTATTAGATTCCGTTTTAGTGGTAAACCTTAGCGGCAACTAGAGCGTAGAATTAAAACATGTCCGTTCGTTCTGAATGCTAACAACGAGTGCTCTTTATTCATTTAGGCACACATACATACATATATTCATACACTTTATAAAAGGTCGCTAGGAACTTAGAGCTATTTGAATTCATTGTCTTAAAGCTAGTAATACACACTAAAACCTAATACTACAGCTCGTCCATCCTGACATCACACTCGACCTCGAGTGGCTATCCAGAAGGGAACGTCATCCAGGGTTTGATTTTCGAATGGTCGAACACGGACTCGAAAGGTTTTTGTGTTAATCTGAATCCTGGAACATCGGTTATGACATATCTATCTCTGTCAAGCCTGCGCTTTACTAAATACGGTCCTTTGTATTTAGGAAGAAGTTAACGATTAATTCCGGTCTCAGTAATTCTGTTTTCGATCATAACGTAATCTCCCTCATTATATATTTTCGCGGCGCGACGTTTAGAATCATAAGCTGTCTTATTCTTCTCTTGCGTTTCTTTATTTATTTTAACTGCATTATTACGGATTTCATTTAAATCATGGTGATCATTATCGAGATTTTGTAAAAATTTGCGTAAGCCGTCAATGAATTTGCCTCTCTGATTAACACCAAAGAGCATTTTGCTGGGCGTTTCATTAATACTGCGGTTAATCGTATTGTTAAAAACGAATTCACAATCGGGTAGTATTTTATCCCATGGGTGGTTTTCTCCTACCAACTTCGCCATCATAGGTCGTAGGGTTCTATTAAGTCGTTCAACTTGGCCGTTTGATTGGGGGCTTGCTGTCACATTGAGAACATGCTCAATATTGTTTTCGTTAATAAACTCAGCAAAAGCATGGGAAGTTGTACACGTTCCTCTATCTGATATCAATCTTCTGGGTCTGCTATATATTTGAAAATAATAACGTAGGTGTTTGATAACCTCAGCCGTATTAGTGGTTTTCGTAGGTAACATTCGAGTAAAACGTGTGAACGCATCAGTTATTAGAAGGATGTATCTGTTTTTACTTTTTGTAGGCTCTAGTGGACCAAAATGATCAATGTGAATAGTGTCAAAAGGTAAACTTCCTTTATCGATATTGTGCATGAAACCTTCTGGTTTTCCGTGTTTTCCAGAATACACAATACATTTCAAACAGTTTTTGATATGTTTCGCCACTTTCTCGTTCATTCCGGGAAAGTAGTACGTACGTTTCAAAACCTCAATTGCTTTGTTTATGCCAACATGTCCTAGGTCATCGTGACATGTTCGTATGACAGGCTCAATAAAATCTGAAGGAACGTAAAATAACAATCGTCGTCCACTTTTCCGAAATAATAAACCGTCTTGCAAAGTGTACGTTGAATTTTCATTATTTGTCAAATTGCGTTTTATTTCAGAGATTCCCTCATCGGCTGACTGGTGAATCTTCAACGCTTGAACAAATGAATGATCCTCAACCAAGTTACAATCGAGCTCGGCCAAAGGACTATATACACGGCTTAGGGCATCCACATGCTGCATGAGGCCGGAAGAGCGGTGGACTACATTAAAATCATAATTTTGGAATAAAAGTACCCATCTGCTAATTTTAGGACTGATGTCCTTTTTGTCTAATGTCAATTTTAATGCATTGCAGTCCGTTACAATAGTGAATTGAATGCCATGTAAATATACTCGAAAACGTTCTAGAGCGTACACAATGGCGAGCGTCTCCAAAACATATGAATGCTGACGTTGTTCAGCTGCATTAGTACGTTTACTAAAGAAAAAGATGGGGTGTAGTTTTCCATCGGGCTGCTCTTGCAATAAGATGGCACCAAAACCATCCTTACTTGCATCCGTATGCAACTCAGTACGAGACGTTGGGTTATAAATTGCCAAAACTGGATTCGATACCAAGCAATCCTTCAAAACCTCAAATGAGTCGAGTTCTGTTTTCGTGAATTGGAAAATATCGCTTTTCAATACATCGTATAATGGCTTAGGCTTAATCGCGAATGATTCCACGAATTTTCGAAAATAGCTTGCCAGCCCTAAAAATCTTTGAAGAGACCTTAGGTTCTTTGGAATCGGATAGTCTCTTATCGCCTGAATGTGCGTATCACTTGGGGGTATGCCATTTGCATCAATATTATATCCTAAAAACTCAATTTTAGTCCTAAAAAATTCGCACTTTTTAATTTGAAGTTCTAAAAGATTCTCAGTCATAACACGGAATACATCGGATAACGATTGAAAGTGTTCTTCTAAAGACTCGGTAGCAATCAGTACATCGTCCATATAAACGATGATATCACCACGGGATAAAAGAGACTGGAAAACTTTGTTTATAAAACGAGAAAAAACGGCTGGCGCATTAGCAAGTCCAAAAGGCATTCTTTTAAATTCGTAATGCCCATTATGGGTAATGAACGCTGTATACTTTGAAGAATGTGGTTCCATTTTTACATAGAAGAAACCATCTTTAAAATCTATCTTTGAGAAGTAGTTTTTATTTCTCAATTTGTCGAGAATGTCTTCAATCAACGGAAGTGGATATCGGTCTTTAACAGTTATTTTGTTAAGTTCGCGGTAATCGACACATAGTCGCGTTTTGCCGCTTTTCTTTTTAACTAAGACAATACGACTTGCAAAAGGCGAACAACTTTCTTTAATAACACCCTTATTCAATAGATCGGCTATTATTTCTTCACCCTCCTTTTTTTCCGCGAATGATAAACGTTTCGATGAAAAATGAATTTCTTTATATTCGGAAAGATTAATATTCATTTCGTAATCTATTTTTGGGTTAATATTACGCGGCGCGTTAAGGTATTTAGAATAGAGTTCGTTTAACCTACGTTTTGAGCAAAGATCAAGATTAGTATTCTCCGTTTCCAAACATTGACCTTCCGGTTCCGTGTAGCGATCGCATTCGATCTTTAAAATTTCGTTTTCAATTACCTTGACTAGCGGCCTGCTTCCATTTAGGTCTATATCTAAATCCTCTCGCTGGATGAACGGTCTCCCCAGGATAGCGTCGAAGGTCATCGTACCATCAGGCAGAACAAAATAGAAAACTTTAGTTACAATTCCACATATTTCTGTTAATATATCAACGCTTCCTAATATTTCAACTCGCGAACCATTCACTCCACAAACACCTGTAGGTATGTTATTTTTATTAATTTCGCAAGGGACTTTCGATAGTTTTAACAAATTAACCGCGCTGCCCGTGTCAAATAATGCTTTGGAATGAATAGCTTGCGGTACATCAAGTTTAAAGTGAATTTTTACTACAAATTTATTTTCCGTAACATGCACATTCGTGTTATTTGTTGAACGTTGTTCAGGACATCTGTCACTAGGATGAGAAGTTTTACGGCACGTTGAACATCGTGGACGCCTTTGGTCTCGGGGACAGTTAATTGAAATGTGTCCAGGCTGGTTACAATTAAAACACCGTATGTTTGACTTTCGATTTTCGTCTCGTGATCTTCCTTCAGGCTTTGTTTGAGCGTCTACTTTCATAGAGTCGTACCACCGAATCTTATCCAGCAGCTCTTTCTTTGTTTGCACTGGAGTTGTCAATAGTGATGTCAAAAACTTTTCGTCGTTCATTCCACGTGTGATGTACTTGATCAGCACTACTTCATCCACATCACCTTTCGCGGCAAGTGCGCACATCGTATGAAAGAATTGTTCACCACTTTGATCTTTCCTTCTTAGGCTTTTCCACAGTTCGTGATGAATGTCACCATTATTATATTTAACTGGGAAGTATTCTAATAATGCGGATTGAAAAGTTTCCCATGTTTCGTACAATTGTTGACTTTCTAACCAAATTCGCGCGTTGCCTCGCAACTTGGATGAGATTGCGAATAGCAGCAAGCGGTCGTCGATCCCGTACAATGATTGGATTGCATCTACACGTTGAATCCACTTATCGCTTTATAATCCATACATATCATCTGGATCGAAACAAGGTAATACCTCGGCTAAATCACGCGGCGTCATAAAATGCGCGTTAAGATTTGAAGTCATTTGGTTGCGTGGTGCGGCTTTTTCTTCTTTCGTTGCCATTTTTAGAGAACGTGATGGCGTCGCTGTTGGCGTTGCTTCGATTTCTATGTTCGCTTGTGCTTTGACATATGACGAATTTCTGATTTCAAGTTCAGACTTTTCTAAACGTTTTCGAAGAGTCTGCGTTTTTCCTGACGTTGAAAGACCGCGTTCGCTAAGCGCACTCCGTAACGCACGTTTTGAGCTCATCGGCACTCGAGTCAATCGTAGACACGTGGATTAACTTTGATATTTTCTATATATCATTATCCCACTTCTGAAACTTTAGTGGTAAACCTTAGCGGCAACTAGAGCGTAGAATTAAAACATGTCCGTTCGTTCTGAATGCTAACAACGAGTGCTCTTTATTCATTTAGGCACACATACATACATATATTCATACACTTTATAAAAGGTCGCTAGGAACTTAGAGCTATTTGAATTCATTGTCTTAAAGCTAGTAATACACACTAAAACCTAATACTACACCGTCCTTTTCACTTGATAAGTAAAAAAGTTGAAAATATATTAATATTAGACAGTTGGGAATGTTCTTAAACTTAACAGGAAAACATATTTATTATATTTCAAGTGTACCAACTTAAGAAATAAATGAAATCAAAAAAAAATTACGAAAAGTAAATTAATCATAAAAATCAAATAAAATTAATAGAACATTGATTTAAAATAAAACAAGTTGAGTAAGCAGGAGAGTGCTCCTACCAGAAGGTCTTTGTAAATATCCTAGGGTTTGAAACAAGTTTTCTAATAGCGTGAATTGATGACTTGAATTATTTATACAATACTTGGATATGAAATTGTTCTAATTTATGCTAAAGATGCACAGTTTCTTTCATAAGCACAGTGCAGCCGCCATTTTGATCTAGCTTAAATTATTGTTCTGAATGTTCGGCCAATTGAATATATTCAAGCTGAATACTATTCCTTAAATTTACATAAAAATTGAAAGAAAATAAAAGTGCCCAGGTCAATTTGAAATATATATCAACCATAAACACGTGTTATTGTTGCTGTAATTCCATACAATCGTACTCGCTATAACTCACTTGATTATGATTCGATCTCGATTAAATTTTGTAAACATTCATATTTTATATCAGTCTATATAATTGCGTTTTGATTTTATAGGTGAAAATGTGAAATCTACAAATCATACTATTATTAACAAAGTTGAGTGAATTTCGATTTCTGAGGTATTTTTTGCCCTTATAATTAAGAAGGCCCACATCCGTGACAATTTTCAAATTTTTCGGCTGAAAGGTGTCCAATCACGAGGGGGGCACAAATTTTGCGTACATTTCACCTTCTCCTGGACCCCATTTGACTACCTGTGGTTAAAAAATTTTTTTAAGGGTTCATATTCGTTATAGGGGGGACATCCCTTAAGAATTTTTAAATTTTTATCAAGGCCTCTCAACAATCACTTCTGACTTTTTCACAAAGTTTGAGCATTCTAGCTTCTATAGTTTCTGAGGAAATTAGCTGTGACGCACGGACAGACGGACAGACAGGTCGCGAAACTAGTAGGTCTTTGTAAAAATTTTTTTACAGACCTAAAAAACCCACCATTACTTTAATAGCAAAAAAACCTATGAAAAAAATACATGAACTGTAAATATACATACTTCTAGGACAAACATGCAAATAAAGATTGAAACTAAACCAATACGAAAACAAGTTGGGTAAACAGACCTACGGTCATGTCAGAAGGGTTTTGTATCCAACTTCTCAGAAATACAGTCACCAGCAATGAATAACGTCATGAAATATGTCAAAGAGATGTGCACGCTTAGAAGAAAATCCATTGTTTTTCTATTGTCAATGGTTTGTTGCAAACCTACAAAAATCACTCAAATTACTGGAAAATTTCAAGAAGATCAAGTCAAAACTGCAATGACTGATTCGATGGAAAGTCCGTTAAATACCAAAATCATGTGTTATTGTAATTGGAGAAATTTCAAATGGCTTCGATTTTCATCAAACTTACATAGTGTAAGGACCTTTTGTAGGACTAATTAAATATCATATTTCGTTTAGTTTATGGGTACCCATACGATTTTATTGGGGAAAATGTGAAATTCGAATATCATACTATTATTAACAAAGTTGAGCGAATTTTGGCTTCTAAGGTATTTGTTGTTGTTGTACTCATAAATACCTCCACTTGTAGTTTTTTTCAGATTTTGCAGATCATAGGTGTCCAATCGCGGGGGGAGACACCAATTTTTCGTGTATTTCCCCTCCCTGTGCGCCCCTCGAAGCAAACTTTGCCAAACTAAGACCTTTCATTTGATACCCATATCGGCTACCTTTGATGAAATTTTTTTCCGGAGGTCACTCCCCTATATGGGGAGACCCCCCTTAAATACTTTATAAATTTTTTTGTAGCTGAACTTTGGAGAGAGCACCATTTTCCACCTGCATACAAAATTTGATGTTTCTAGCTTAAGTAGTTTGCGAGAAAAACTGCTGTGACACACGGACGGACGGACAGACAGACGGACAGGATTTTCGTAGGGTTTCCTATAATTATTTTTCAAAACCCTTGAAAATACTTCATATATGTATTGTGAATTATAAATATTGAACTACAAACAAGTAGAACAACTGAACAGGAAGAGAAATAAAATAAACAAAATTGTAGAATAAAATCTAAGAAAAAGAATTATTTAAAGTAAGTGCGTTTTAAAACGGAACAAATGAGAGTAATCACTGAAATGAAGAGTAGAATAAATATATATAAGGAAAATATAATTAATTATGAACTGCTGAATGAATAAGCACGTCTTTCCTTTCCAGTAACTCGTTGTATTTCAGTAGGATAATGCGGGCGAGAGGTAAGTATGCTGCCGAGAGTTTAGGATTCCAGTAATCCGCGAATGGTCAGCTTCGTGTTGCGGCCGGTACGCGGTGCTATAGATTAATTCTGTGTTTTTTCTTAGAGTAGGTTTTTTTCCGGTTTGAATTCGAGTAGAGAATTTCGGGCACCACGTCGGTTATATTCGGGAGCGCGCATTTTTTCAGCAGTTGTCTTGGTTCCTTTTCCGTGGAATGAAGTAACGTAATTTAAAGCAGGGTCTATGGAAGTTGTTCGACGCGTTTTAAATCGGGCATTTGAACCGGCGGCTGAGTTTTTGTCTTTCGAACTTAGTCTGCTCGCGTAAGACCCGCAATCGAAGCTCCTCTCCAAACTAGCTAGCTAGCCATCAGCTACCTTGGAGTAGACTAGAAGTGTTCAGACTTGTCAACCTGATGGGTACACTCCGTTATCATATTCCAAGACTTCGCGTCTAGAGCCAATGAGAGGCTGGTTAAGATTTCCTTCAGGAAATCTCGAATGTACAAGACGCAGAAAATCATTAGAAAGGATCATGGAAGAAGGGGTAATTTTGTACGGCTTCAATGGTTTGATTCTACAGTCTTTAGTAATAATAAAATTGCTTTTATTGACTTAAAGTAAGTAAGAAAGTAAACTTTATTGAGACACAATTTGACAAAAATGCTGCTGTGTTTACTTTTAGTGGACCGCTAACGTTATCATCATATTGTCCACCCAACGGTAGTAAATAGAAGATCGTACACATATTGTCTACAATGCACATTTTGCGTGATTACGACAAAACAATTGTTTTGCCAGAAATGGTACGATTTTACAACAAAACAAAGAGCGGACTTAATACATTTGCTCAGCTTTGCCACAGGTATCCAGTGCCCCGAAAGACACGACGCTGGCCATTATAACTGTTTTATGGTTTACTCAATCCAGTGGGTATAAATTTGATGATACTGCTGGAGATTAGCTCAGCTAAAAATAAAGAAAATATAGCCAATAGAAGAACTTACCTAAAAAAATAACCATAATAATTATAACACCTTGGCTTGAAGAACGGAAAAAGTGGCTGACTTTATACACGAATATACGTCAAATCATATGCGGGATCTTAAAAACACCAGATACTTTTGAATTTTTACTACCTACTCTTTCGAAACAGGGTCAGTGCAGATTTTGCCCGTTGGTAAAGTACCGCAGAGTGCGAAATACCTATCTATGGTGAGCACCAGATAAAGATATGTGCTAAATCTACAAACTAGATAATATAGTACCAAGTTATTAATTTTCTATGTTGTATTAACTCAAAGAATAAAAATAAAACATCATAAGTGAAATTGTAATTTTATTTACTAGAATTTCTCTAATTAAATGTATGGGTGCACTAGCGTCCTGGATAGGAAAAGTCCACTCTATGTATGTGTAGAGTTCAAGGGCTAGTAACTATTTGACATTTGACAGTATATGGAGGTCAAGTAAGCTTTGACGGTTAGAATATATACTTATTTTACATTAGGATTTTTGGATATATATAGTAGACTGCCATTTGCTCTTATGGCTTATAACTTATGCAGTTTGTTAAACAAATACGTCAAAACTTAAACCTTTAACCCTAATATAAATTGAATCTATTCCTATATCTAACCTTAAACTATAAGCTGCTTAGTATAGCACTCGATCGTATACTAATATTTGTTCTATTTGTATGTGATTAGAATGAAATGTAAAACGCCGGCTTATTGGTAGTTACGGAATTATTGGGATCGTGGTGATATTCTTCAAGGATTTTAAAGGGACTTAAGCAGTAGGGATTACTTTCAGTGGTTTGGAAAGTGCGCGAATACATCGAAGAGGGTGCTCCCGCGCTTCTCTAGGCATTTTTAGGGTTTTATACTAAAATACAAAACCCTATTGCAATCACGACCTGTGTCCGTCTGTCCGTCCGTCCGTCTTCCTGTATGCCACAGCACTTTTTCTCCGAAACTATAGAGGCTACAGCCATGAAACTTTGCAGAAAGGTCAGAAGTGGTGACTTCTTGAAAGTTCAAGGGTGGAAAATTTTTTCAAAGGGTTTAAATGGGGTCTCCCCATATAGGAAGGTGACCCCTCAAAAAAAAAAAGTTCACCATTGGTTGTCGAGTAGGGTGTCATTGGAAAGGTCTTAATGAGCTCTTTTCAAAACAAGCCTTAAAATTGCCTTATCGGTTACGAGTGGGGCAGAGGAAGGGAAAATGAACGAGCTTTTAGCGTACCCTCCCTCGCGATTGGACACCTTCCATCTGAAAAATCTTGAAAAAACCATGAATATAGGCCTTCATGAGTGCAACAACAACAAATACATGAGAAGTCGAAATTCACTCAACTTTGTCAGTAATAGTATGATTTGTCGATTTTGTGTTTTCTTAAATAAAATCTTAACGGTACCCTTAAATTCAATAAAATTCAGCACACAGATGACTATAAATTAGGTTGATCTTTTTTTCATACATATCGAATGGTATTTAACAAAGTTATAGCGATTTGAATTTTCCTGTATTACTATGGAACAATATGCGCTGTATTACTATGGAAACATATGGCTATGGAACAATATGCGCTTTTTACCGACTTAGACACTACAGTTTTGCTAGGTACCTACCATTAATATTCATAGGTGAAACAAGTCAAAGAGGCAAGAGAGAGCTCCAAGCAAAAGGGCTTTGTAATCATTCTAGGATTCAAAAAAATTGGCCTTGAATCGATGATTACTGTACAGGGGAGTGGCTCCTGAAAAAAGAGATTTCATCATAGGTAGCCAATATGCATATCAAATGAAAGTTCTTTATGGGAGCATTTCAAGACAGTTCTCAAACTGACAGTTTTTGCTTCAGTGGGAGCACAGGGGGGAAATACATGAAAAATATGTTGCCTCCCTCGCGAATGGACACCTGTGACCTAAAAAATCTGAAAAAATTATTAAGGGACATATTTATGGGTCTTACAATAACAAATACCTTAGAAGTCGAAGTTCGTTCAATTTTGTTAATAATAGTATGATCCTCGAATTTCACATTTTCTCCAATAAAATCGTCTTTAACATGTTTCGTGATTTTATTCGTTGCTGGTTACTGCATTTTGTAAGTTGAGTACACAACCCTTCTGACATGAGCGTAGGTCTGTCTACCCAACTTGTTTAGTCATTGCTAGCATGTAGTGGAGAATCGGTTCTATCCCCGTATCTTTGTAAAGGATAGAGTTTCTGTAGTAGTTTCTATTCGGAAAGGCATTTCCTAAGAATTTTTTTCTAGAAGATTTGGATTTCTTTGGCAGCAGTGGGGGAGATTGTTAGCCATGCTGGGAATGCGTAGGTAATGATCGGCCTAATAAGAGTTTTGTACACTAAGACCTTAACTTTGGGGCAGACTGATTTCGAGGAACAGAGGGACGAAATAATTGTGGACGCTGCTTTACCTTTCTTGAGTGTTTTCCTGGCGTGTCTATATCCCTTAAGTTGGTTGTTAAAATGGACTCCGAATTGTTTGATATTTTTCTTGAGAGGAATGATTTTACCAGCAATATGTGCTTGCACATTCTTACTTTGAGACACAGCAAGGCGGTGCCCTCTTCTGCTGGCATTTTTAAACCAAATCAGCTCCAATTTGCTGGCTTTTATTTCGAGCCCCAATTCTTTCGATATTGAGCAATGTTGTGGACAGAGCGCTGAAGCTTTATTTGGGCCATTGCTAGGGGCTATGGGTAACAGTGAGGAGGATATTGTCTGCATACAAATACATTGAAATATCAACGGTTGAGCAGTTCAGGCGTGGGATATCGCGAAGGAAAAAATTGAACAGGACGTTATCGAGGATAGAGCCTTGTGGGACTCCTGAGTTGATAGTGATAGGATTTGAAGTGAAATCCCCAGCTTGATTTGGGATGTTCTATCCAAAACGAAGCTTTATAGAATTCTGAGGATTGCGACTGGACAGGATGACATTTTCAATTTGTACTTAAGACTGTTGATCCAAACTGATTTGGAAACTTTTTTCAGGTGTACAGCACAGGGTACTGTGCACTTTTTCCACTGAAAATTGCAGGTGACTATTACGCAATAACATTATTGTTTGCTCCGGAGATTGTCTGCGTTCAAATCCAAACTGAAAATCAGGGGATTAGTAAAATCGTTCAAGTTTCACAAAATAATGTGTTCACATTAGGCAGAAGGGAAATTGGCCTAAAATTATTGATGTTATCTTCGCAGCCTGGTTTTGATATTGGCATTAATTTACTGACTTTCCAAGATTTTGGAAAATATCCGTTATTAATACAATTATTGTATAGTATCATCAAGACGGAGAAGTTGTTCTTCCCACACTTCTTGAGGTTTCTGTTCAGGATGCCGTCATGGCCATGAGATAGCTTGCTGTCTAAGGCATTTAGGAGATCTTTTACTGCCGTGGTCCTCAAGTTTTCTTGGGTTCTTTGCTTTTCTTTATTAATCGAAGTAGGTTATTATTGCTTCTAGTGCAGTGGAATAAATTGTTCAATTTGGTAAAGTGTACTAATAATCTTTCTGGCAAATATTGACATGTAGATATAAAATTGTATAAAATGAATTGAAATGTAAAAGATGAAATTAATTTGTAGTCACTACATCACTCCCTGTCCAGTATGACACCTGTCATACGAAATGGTTAGGCTTGGCAATCTCGATATCTCACAGTTCTTTCATATCGTGTTTGGTATGGTGATTGGGAATGGTCGTCATCGATGCGGTGGTGTAGTGATTTACTGAATTTCGGTGCTTGGTCGTCCCGATCTTGTATTGTGAAGGCGGGTTTCAATCGATCGATAGAAATGTTTTGATGCTTTCCATTAACGATTACTTTAAAACTTTTACAGCCACGCTGAATGACAATGTATGATCCTTTGTACGGTAGCTGAAGTGGGGTACGAATGGTATCGACTCTGACAAAAACATGCGGACAATCTTTTAAAGCAGGGTGGACGAAAACTTTACTACTGGTATGATTCTTGGTCTTTGCAAGTTGAAAAATGTTCATTCTTCGTCGAACCTTTTTTATAAATTCTTCATCACTGGGGCGCTTCTGCAATGGCTCGAAAAATTCTCCTGGAATGCTAAATGCTTGTCCGAAAGTCATTTCTGTTGGTGTTGCTTTTATATGGTTTTTCCAGATGCTGCGAAGTCCTAGTAAAACGAGAGGTAGTCTGTTGCACCAATCATTAGATGATTTGGCTCTAAGATATGATTTTAATGATCTGTGCCATCTTTTGTTAATGCCATTTGACTGTGGATGGTAACCTGTCATTCGCAGATGTACTCGTAAAACTCCGAAGATTTTGTTTAGCTGGCGAAACAATTCCAATTCGAACTGCCGTCCTTGATCCATGGTCATTCTTGCGGGGACGTCGTAACGTGATATCCACCCAAATATTAGTGCAGATGCGACACTTTCCGCGGTTATACTGCTAATTGGAATTGGCCTTCTTGAGAAACGGTCAATTACTGTTAAAATGTATGAGTAACCTCCTGATGGTGGAAGCGGGCCAACTTAATCAATATTTATGTGTGCAAATCGCTCTGGGATTTCCTTATAAGCGTGTATGAGTGATTTAGTATGGCGGTGCAGTTTGGCCCTTTGGAAAGAGATGCAATTTTGTACGAAGTTTTTGCTATCGCGGTATAGATTCAGCCAAATAAAACGCTCTTTTACGAGGCGTGTAGTTGCTCTTATTTCGGGATGGGATGAAATGTGAATTTTGGCTTGAACCTTCAAACGAAAGTTTTTGGTTATGAAAGGTCTAGCTTTCATACTTTTTAAATCGTCGTAGTACTTAATGTCTGAAGAACGGAGTGTGATGCGTTTAAGCTGCAAAGAAATTGTGTTTGAATGCAAGATATTTTGAAGTTAATCATCAGTTTCTTGATCTCTAGCTATCGATTTGAACTGAATTTCGGCAGAATTGATTGAATTAATCCATGATAGAAGATCGGGGATGATATTTTGACTTATGTCGCGTAATTACCGAGCTCACGTTTTTGACGATAGGCAAAGATAAGTGGCTTATGTTCAGTATATATGGCAAACTCTTTTCCCTCCAACATGTGTCGTAAATATTTAATTGCTTCAAATACTGCTAGCAGCTCTCAATCGTATGTGCACTATTTTTTCAGAGCATTATTTAATTTCCTCGAAAAAAAGGCCAAAGGTTTACATCCTTCGTCTTCAATTTGATGCAGAACGGCATCGATTGCTGCGTCTGATTCACCAGTTTCTAATGAAATGGGCGGTGATTTGGATGGATGAACTAGCAGTATTGCATTGGCTAGCATTTTTTTGTATTCTTCTAATGCATTAGATGCATATACAGTTTTAGTGACAACAGAATTGTCAATTTTAACTTTGCCTTTGATAAGATATTGCAGTTTGTCTTGAATAGTTGCGGCGTTTGGAAAGAAACACCTATAGAAATTTATCATTACTATAAATCTCCGGAGTTGTTTTGCAACAGGAGGCTTTTCGAAATGGATTATGGCTTCTTCTTTACCAAGTAATGGTTTAATACCTTGGGGTGTGACTAAGTAACCCAAGAACTCCAGTTTATATTGTGCGAATTTGCGCTTGTCCAGATTTATTCTTAGTCCATCTTGTGAAAGTCGATCCAAAACGATTCTAACATGCTCTTGGTGTTGCTCGATACTCTGATGCGATGAAAATATCATCAATGTATACCATGACAAAATCAAGTCCACGAAGCACTTTATCGATTAGCTGTTGAAATCTCTGCGCGGCATTTCTGAGACCAAATGACATAAATGCAAACTCAAACAGACCAAAGGGCGTAATGATAGCAGTTTTTGGTATATGACACGGCTCAACTGGAACCTGATAAAAAGCCTTTTTTGAATCAATCTTGCTGAAAATATTTTTGCCATGTAAAATGCATACAAAATCTCGTATGTGCGGTATCGGGTACTTATCTGGTACCGTAATAGAACGGAGTTGGTGATAATTGCCGTACCGCCACCAAGTACCACCAGGTTTTTTGACCATATAAAGAGGTGTTGCCCAATTGCTCTTTGATGACCGGCATATGCCCCTCTATAGCAAGTCATTAAACTCTGTTTTAGCCGTGGCAAGTTTGTCGGGAGAAAATCTTTATGCTCTTGATGCCACTGGTGGACCTTTGGTAACAATGCAATGTGTGACCATCGTTTTAATTTTTCCATCGGTATTACATGTTTATGCAACATTTGCTTATAGCCTCGTAATATTTTTACTTGAGGCGTTGAAGATTTGATAACGATGCCTTTGCTGTTAAGTTTAGTTGATTTACCTACTAGTGCTCGTTTTTGTAAGTCCACCCCAAGGCCATGATACTTCAAATAATCTACCCCTATTAGCGGTGTGTTGATATCAGCCACTATAAAAGTCTAGTCAAAAGTGCGACGTAAGTTGGGTGAAACGATAAGTTATCTCTAGCCATATGTATTTACCACTGTTCCATTAGCAGCATACAGTCGTTTAGAATTGGCATTACTGGCATTGTACTGTCTTGATTCTAATGTTGATGGGACGACGGATACGTCTGCACTCGTATCTATGAGAAATTTACGTTTAGTAAGGGTATCGTATATACAAAGGCGTGGTGTGGATGTGCCAAGTTCGTTCGCCTCGACACAAACTTGGTACTTTAGTTTTCTGAACTCCTGAATTAGCAAAGTGGCATACATAAGGTTCAACTTCGCCCGAGCTTACGATGATACCAGCAGTTCTTGTACTTGGACTAGCTAGCACTGCGGTGAAGTTTCTCCGAGCTGGACGATGGTTCATTACGCTTTCTTGCGTTACGCAGCTTCTGAACTTCTGCTTCTAGTTTCTCAATTTGCCTTTGAAATGATCCAGTACTTTCTTCCGAGGTTATACGGTTTGCAGTTGCATAAACCTGATGGACCTCAGTTGATTCCCAAGTTTTGTCGGCAATCTTCGTTAAACCAAGTAATGGTTCCGTTGATACAGATAGAATTGCACGTATAGTTTCGGGCAAGTTCTGTAGCCATAGAGTTTTTAAGTTATCATTGCTGACAGCTGTTGATGCTGATTGTCTCATTTCAGACACCAATTGAATTTGTGACAAGCATTTCCTTATTTTGGTCTGTTCGCTATCAGCAAATTCTTCAATGATTCTTGCTCTCAAGACGAGAAATTAATCATCTGTTGGCGGATTTTTAATGATATTGAAAGCTTTGCATGCGATGTTCGCCAACATTTGACTAACAACATGATGAAATTGGAGCCGATCCGATTTGATTTTAGCTATTGTGAGTTATGACTCAATTCGATAAAGTCACAACTTGGGATTAGCCGTGAAAAATTCCGGGAGCTTTAACTGCAAAGTGTTACATACAGGCTGCTGGGACTCCACTGGTGTATCATTCTTTGGATCAATTGATGATGATGATGATTTTCTGACGTTTCATCTGCCCCGTTATGTATTTTTGATAGCATATTTAATTATGCGGTACAACGCGAGTGTTTTTATTACAGTTTTTCTTTTTAAATACGAAAATAGATATTCAGGTGTCACCAATATGTAGCGCACTCTTATTTTTGTAAAATAAAAATTCACAATTATGTTTCCTAATTTAGATGTAATTTGATTTTATTCTCGCGTGTACGTTCTGACTGCGTACGTTAACTTATGTTTTTTTATTCCAAACCGAATTTTCTTTCACAGTGGTTTGGTTGTTATTGCTTTTAGTGCAGTAGAATAAACTGTACAATTTATTAAAGTGTACCAATAACCTTTCTGGCAGATATTGACATGTAGAAAGAAAAATTTATAAAATGAATTAAAATGTAAAAAATTAATTTGTTCCACGCTGCAACAACTCACTTCTTTCTCTTGCCGAACTGGATCCCCAAAAGAGATCTATCATTCAGATACTTGTCACCACCTGATTGAGGCTGCCATAGTGCCGATGACAGGTCTCTCTCCGAGATCAAGCCAACAAATTATTAAACAGGTCATGAGACACTTAGCTTATAAAATGATTTTGAATACTTTGATACTCTAGAATAATTGATGTATGCCTCGTTCTAGGTCTTTGTTAAATAATCTTACAAAACTTTACTATAATCGCGACACGTCTGTCCATCCGAGTCACAATAAGTTTTCTCGGGAAGTACACTATGTAGTTACAAACACGAAAAGTTGTATAAACATAAAAAATGATGACCTCTCCAAATTTCGGTATAAAAAATTACGAGGTTTTTACGATCCTCCTTCCAATGGATGGAATCGACCCTTAACAATTTTTCTTTTTGCAAAAGGTAGCAGATATGGGTATGAAGTGAAATTTTTTGATTCAAACTTTCAAAATCAAGTGTGAAAAGTAAGTATTGTAATTTCAAGTCTAACGCAGGAAAAAAATTAGACAAAATTGAAAGACAACGATTTATGCTTATACTAAAAGAAATGCTCGCTTTCATGGAGTTCTATTTTATTGAATATTGATCGCTTGAATGTTCTGATTGGACTAACTGTGCTACTGCTTGAATGTGTGTATGAGAGTGACATATAGGTTTTGACAGTGAATTTCGCAATAACAGTGCTGCCACACTTTGTGACAATGTTAATATTTCAACACTTCCACTTATTGTTACAAAAACTCTACGCTAATTAGTATTTGATTCAAAGGTTAAATCCATTAATTTGCACAAATATTTATGACGATTTTTGTTCAATGCTTTGGTCAGTACATCCGCAACTTGCTCTGTTGTGCCAATATGAATCAATTCGAAATATCCCTCTTCGTATTTCTCTCGGATATAATGATATTGAACATCGATATGCTTCGTCCGCTTGTGGAATACTGGATTCTTTACCAATTTGATCGCGCCCAAGTTATCGACGTAGAATTTTGCTTTTAAATCATCAATCATCGTGAGCTCAGACAAGACTCCCCTCAGCCAAACGAGTTCCTTGATTGCTTGACATGCAGCCATGTATTCAGATTCCGTTGAAGACAATGCTGTTGCGTCTTGTCTCATTGATGCCCAACTGATGACGCCCGAACCAATGTGAAAAACGTAGCCACTGGTTGACTTTTTCGTTTCACTGTCTCCGGCATAATCCACATCACTATAGCCAACGAAATCAAAAGTAACATTACTTTTATAAAGGATACCTGTATTTAGTGTGCCCTTTATGTATTTCATGATGCGCTTTACTGCCTCAACATGTGCCGCACTCGGTCGATCTAAATAACGACTTACGGCACTAACAGCGTAGCTTATGTCCGGTCTCGTTCCGACATTCAGATACATCAAACTTCCGACGGCCTGTCGATATGAATATGTGTCGCAGTGCTCATCGTTTACAAAATCGCCAAGGTTTTGATTAGAGTCCATTGGTGCTGACATGGGATTGCAATCCATCATGTTGAAACGATCCAATACTTTCTTTGCATATGCCTCTTGATGTATACGAATTGACCCGTCAGGTGATCGTTCAATTTGAAGACCGAGAAAATAATTTGCCTCAGAGTATGATGTGATTTTATCGATTTCATTCGCATTATTTGTCGCTATTAAGCCATCGTCAACGTAAATCGCAATAACTGTCATCGTGTTTTCACTTCGACGAATGAAAACGCATGGATCGTATGTACTTTGTTTGAAATCAAACTTACGCATGAATTATGTGAACTTCTGGTTCCAACATCGCGATGCCTGCTTGAGACCGTACAAACTTTTCCTATCCAATTGGTTGCTTCATATAAACATTTTCCTTCAGCTCACCATGTAAAAAAAGCTGTTTTTACGTCAAACTGTTTCAATTTTATTCCGTTCATCGCTACCAATGACAAAAGTAGACGAATCGATGTGTATCTGGCCACTGGACTAAACGTTTCTTCATAATCCACACCATATTGTTGTGTAAATCCACGAACTACTAAACGCGCCCTGTATCGCTCGATTGCGCCATTTGGGTTTTGCTTTACCCTAAATACCCAACGATTATCAATTACCTTCTGATTGATCGGTGCCTCAACCAATTCCCATGTTTCATTTTTGATGAGTGCATCGTATTCATCGTTCATTGCTTGCTTCCACTGTTGTTTTTGCTCTGAACGAATTGCCTCTTCATATGTTGTTGGTTCATACATTACTGCTGAATGACCATAATACATTAAACGATCTGGTGCATTGACTTTTTCTCGCAAACCGTATCGATTATTTTGTCGTTTATCTGGTGTTTGATTTGACGCATCTTCAAACGACGAATCACTTTCATTTTCATTCCCTACTGTTTCTTCAACCACCTGCTTGACGGCTTTGTCATTTGGTTGCTCTACCAAAGTACGTTCACTGCTTTCATCACTTGTTTTGCTGCTTTCATCATCGTCTGAATGCTCAATGATTTCCTCACCATCCGATTCATCTCGAATCACATATTTATCCAGTTGTTCTTTGAATTTAACATCGCAGCTCATGAAAACTTTACCTTTTTCTGGATCATACAGACGAAAATTCTTTGTTGTGGGCGCGAGTCCAACCAAATGTACTTTCCTTGCTTGTGGATCCCACTTCTTTCGACCAGTTTGCTTTGGGATTTGAACGACACATTCCGTTCCAAAAATTTTGATGTGTCCCAAATACGGCTTTTTATCGAACCATAACTCATACGGCGTAGCGCCAACGCAATTACTGTTTGTTGTGCGATTCAATAAGTACGTCGCAGTACGTACCGCTTCTGGCCATAGTGACTTCGGTAAACCACTCGCTATGAGCATAGTTCTCGCACTCTCCTGAACAGTACGGTTGTCACGCTCGATTCGACCATTTTGCTCAGGTGTATATGGTGAAATACCCTCAAATTGTATGCCCTCGTTTTGCAGTACATCAATTAACACCCGTTGGTTAAAAAATTCTCGTTCGTTGTCAAATCTAAAATATTTGATTTGAGCGCCATTCATGTTTTTGACCAGTGGAATCAATGCCTTCAAGTGTGCGTACGCTTCATCTTTTGACTTTAATAAATACGTGAAACGAAAGCTGGTTGCTTCATCTTTAACTAGCATAAAATAACGCATACCACCGATTCCATTGATTTCGCTTGGACCGCATAAATCTACATGCATGAATTCTCCTCTTGATGATTCTCGCTTATTGGATCGCTTGTGTGTTGCTCTGGTCATTTTTCCGTATTGACAATCTTCACAAAAAAACTTCTCGCTGCCAGCCAATTTGACGCCCGCGACCAGATCATTCTTCCACATTTTCTTGATAGAATCGACATTGACATGTCCAAGCCTCCGATGCGCAAACGAAAATCCAATTTGAGTCGATTCTTTGAGTCACGCTTTCCAACTCCAACAACTTTATTTGCTTCATCGATGAATTTGCAGCCTCCCTTTTCGATCAAAACGTTGATGCCTTTATCCGTTAATACACCCGTTGAAAACAAATTTTCGCTGATTTCAGGAACATACAACACATTTTCCAAACGGATTGGCTTCCACTGATTGTCAACTCTTGCTTCAATAAGAATTGTGCCAATTCCCTCGATTGGTAAAAGACATTTGTTTGCCACTTCAACTTTACACGGGCCAGTGTATTTATGTAGCTCTGTAAACCATTCTCGATGAAATGTCATGTGTTTTGTTGCGGCTGAATCGGCATACCAGCTTTCCGATTCTTCACACTTTGGCTCAGCTGTCACGACGGAACACCATGCCATTTCATTTTTGTTGCTTTTACTTTTATCGCTTATGATTGACGATTCGTTGTGCTTTGGACAAACTTTATCTTTTGCCCAATGGCCTTTCTGACCACATGCATTGCACTTCATTTTCCTCTTTAAATCATCGATTTTCGATTTTGGCTTTGAGTCTTTGGCTTTGGAATTTTTCTTTGTTTTCGCTGAAAACGCAGCACTAGAATTGGAGACTTCTTCTTTATTCAATCGTTCAAGATTGTCTTCCTCCAATTGTAATGACGACATCAATTCGGTGAGCATACGATTCGATGTAGTATTGTACCATACCGTTTTGTAATTGTTGAATCTCGATGTCAACCCAGAAATGATGCGTGCCATTTTCAAATTTTCGGGTAACTTTTCATAAACGCTGCCAAGTTGATCCATCATTTCTTTCGCTGATTTACAATCCAATACAAGATTCGCGTTTGTGGCATCAACCGATTGAATAATTGCATTCATGGCCCTTCCCTCATTTCGATTGAATTTCGACTTATCTTCTTCTTTCGCTGTATCGTCGGGTTTCTTACCCTCAATATTATCGGTCAAATCACGAGATTTCATATATGCAGTGATTTGAAATTTCCATAATTTGTAACTCGATTGATCTTTCAATTTGTGGCCGATAAAATTGTGATCATCTTTGTCGTTCATGGTGAAATACTTTCAGCCAAAATCGCACAAAAAAAACGGTATGTAAACACCGACGAAGAGTAGCCACTGTTTATTTAATCCGTTCTTTTGAATTCAATGACGACGTTCGACTGCGGTGCACGCGAACGTTACTGTAAACACAAAACGGCAACGCTTGCACACTATTGTGAAATTCAAATATTTCATGCGACGATGAAGTCAATTGATTTGGCTTTGCACTACAAACATTGGGCGATGCTTGTTTATTTTAACTATGAATATTTATGGGATTTGTCCAACTTTTTATTCACTTTAATAGAGTCCAGAAACCGTTTTTAATATTTTCCATTACGCTATGACAAGACGACTGTTGGAATAAAACACTTTACACATTCGACGATGTGACTCACTATTTTTCAATTGTCTAACTATTTTAGGCTCACTGGGCCCATAACCTATTGTAATTTCAAGTTTAACGCAGGAAATAAATTAGACAAAATTGAAAGACAACGATTTATGCTTATATTAAAAGAAATGCTCGCTTTTATGGAGTTCTATTTTATTGAATATTGATCGCTTGAATGTTCTGATTGGACTAACTGTGCTACTGCTTGAATGTGTGTATGAGAGTGACATTTAGGTTTTGACAGTGTCGCAATAACAGTGCTGCCACACTTTGTGACAATGTTAATATTTCAACATTGAGAGAATGGTAAGAGCCGCCGGGTGGCCAAAATATGTGAAAAATTTTGTTTCTTTGTGATTGCAAAGCCAATAACCACCGCAAAGTCAAAATACGATCATTTTCATTCAAAATATGTTAGTGCAATACAGTACAGGCAGATTTAAAAATATGGCAACCACTTTTTATTTTTTTTTCAACTCGATTTAAAGGGTCTATGGTATGTGTGAGCGTAATTGCTGATGTTCAGATTCTATTGTTTGATTTACTCTCATTTAGAAACCCCTACTGGCAGAAACACTTCGACCTAATTAATAAAATTTTGTCACAAATTTTTTCAAATGTTATTACATTTTTCTTATTTCTTTCAGGTAAGTCGTGATCTTTGTCTCATTGTACAGCTAAGCATAATGGAAACCGTAAGTTAAAATTTAAAATAGCTTATGAGTATTTAACGATAAAATTGTATTATATCTAGTCGCAAAGTTTGTTGATTCTTACGTTTGCGCCGAAACTTCTATTATATTATTCCATGTAACAGCTCTTCAAATGGTTGCTTAACACCATTTGGTCCTAATCAATACAAGAACAATAATCAATGACGTCAGAAAATCTTTTACTATACAATCTAAATATTTGCACATTTTGACGTCAATCCTGAGCATGAACACAAATATCCTAACATTATTTCTAAAATGAAATGCTTAGATTCAAATAACATACTTCGCTGTACAAACCATTCGGACCATTTCAAAGTGAATATGTGCAGTTCATTGAACGCATCCGATATGCAACATTGACTCCTCCGTCTGAAATCGATTTCTAAATGCAGATGCGAAGACCTTTGCCAATTCATTTCTACAGTTTAAATGTTTATAAATTTATATTTTCAACAGATTTTCCTATGTAATTGATGCTTGCTCCAATTACGAGTACGATCATTTGATGGTAATTTTGAAAAGACAACATTTAAAAAGGCCACGTTGTAAACAAACAACTGAAAAAATCTTTTTAGGCGCAAGTAAATTGTATCTTTTGAAAGTCCTTTGTCGAGGGAAGATCTGAAGAACTAATTTGAGATGTGCAAGTTATTTTGATACCTTACTCGTACATTAATTGTGGAAAATATGGCACTGAATTGAAAAGTTCTTGTCTATTTATAATTACACTGGTATTAGGTAATCATAATTTTTAATAAATTGTTAAAAAGCGGAAAAATATGAATAATCCCTTCTTAAATCATGCATGTCTTCAAAAAAGCATTTAGTCAAACATTTAGCAGATAACATACTAAACAGCAGTTCCATAGAACGCTTGGCTTACAAGCCAACTTACCTAATACAACATCAATAGCATTATCCTTGCAACATATGCCACATAATAAATATCCATTTAGCAAGAGACAGTATGTTTCGAATTTTGTTGATTTCGGTTGAGCCATGAGATGCAAAAATAGAGCACCGGGAGCTAATTCTAGCGAAAGTATTTTATATTTAGATCTGGTCGGCTTCCTACTAGGTCGTGGCTGCAACAGTGCGTGAAAGGCCACATCAAAACCATCACCACCGGCTAAACTAGAAAAAAGTTGGCTCATTTTCAAGAACTACAGCTGAGCTGGACATAGGAGATTGTTGTCATTTTCGTTATTCTAAGAGATAGTTTAGCGTGAACGGCACAGCGAGTTGGATAGAAAACGTTTTAATTGAATTAACTCTGTGAAGTACTTGATCATTTCAATTAGGAAATTCTTGTTAATAATTACATTTTCATTACCGTAATTTCTTATAAAATTTAAAAATAAATTCATTAGAAAAATATCGCAGTTACTAACACAGTAAATATCCATTTCCACATCATGTATTTACAATAATATAATATATAATATGAGCTCAATAACACTCTGCAGAATTGATTGAAATGCTATGTTTTTTTGGATTTTTGTCAATTTATTGGGGGGGGGTGATTACTGCGGATTTTTCAGTAAAAACTAATAAGCAAGATTTCTTCCCAATGAATTCACTTATTTCGTATTTAACGCACGCCCGGTGACATGTTCTAAGCAACTGAACTTATTCTTTGTTCTGTTCTCAAAGTACAAGCACAGGCAATTATACATACAATCATAAAACATACTTAAATATACATATGTATACTTTCCTAAGGTGGCGATAATAATGTTAATCTGAGATTGACAACTACATCCAGCATGCCCGAGTATAAAAACAACTTATCGAATCCATAGCCCAAACAGAGCCTCAAATGTTAGTATAGACATACATTTTCCAAGGTCTAAAATGGGCCTAAACACGACCTATTCGCAGGACATTTGGCCCAAACTCGTCCTGAAATAAGCCCAATTTACAGTTTAAGCGGCCTATACAAGACCAAAAATGGCTTAAACCAGGTCCAATTTGAAATGAATAAGGCCCAAAAGTGGCCTAAAAGAGTAAATGTGGTACAAATTTAGGCTACAAGTGAACCAAACTCGGCCCAAAAATGGCCTAAGCTCGGCATTAATTTGATACATAAATAGATTGTTCATGGCTGATGTACAAAATAAGAGATATTTGGAACATTGAACAAAAATGCGTTTTGTATTCTGCATGTCGAATTCACAAAATTCCAGGAACTCAAAGATTAGCTGAGCAATGCAAAACATGAATCTTTATTTCAAAACTAAATATTTCATTCGCGCTTGAGTTTCAAGTAACACTACTCGAGAGACTTACGACTTCAATAAAAAATTGATTTGGCAGGTACAAAACAAGGTTTCCAATCTAATGCTGCCATGGTTTATTATTAATAGTTGAATTTCATTTCGAATTCAACATCTTTCTGCACCATTGAGATGCAATTGCATTGACAATAAATTTATTTTCGAAATTCCATCTCAATCACATGCTTAGTGCGGTTTTAATTCTTTGACAATGAATTCAAGAACAAGTTAATTAACGTAATTCACAAAAAAAAACAAGTTGGGTAGACAGAACTATGGTCATGTAAGAAGAGTTTCGTACTTATCCCAGGATATGCAGACATATCTTCTTTTTCTTCGTAGCTTTACAGCCCCTCTGGGGCCTTCGCTTTCTGCAAATATCATCTCCAACTGTCCTGATCCATTGACCGCGTCCTCCAATTTCGAAATCCGAGCGACGATGATCTGTCTTCGTCGACCGAATCACACCAGCGTGTCCTTAGTTTTCCCACTGGTCTACGGTATTCAGTCCTCCCAACGAATACTTTTTTGGGTATCTGTTGTTTGCCCATACGATTCATATGTCCAGCTCATTGCAGCTTCCGGAGTCTAACAACCGTTGAGATCTCCGGTTCGTCGAAAATTTCATACAGCTCATGGTTGTATAGAATTTGCCATCGGTCCTGGTCAAGCTTCGCTCCGATTATTCGCCTTAGGAGCCGTCACTCAAAATATTTACGAATGCTTGGGTAAGGTCCATGTTTCACACCCATAGCATAACACAGGTCTTATTACAGATTTGTGTACTTGGAGCTTTGTTTTCCTGTGTATGCAGCTGATTTTCAAGATAATCAATAAAATGAATAAAATGCTTTATTTGCGAGCTGTATTCTTCGGCGTATTTCGTCTCTTTGATTACTCGTCTTTGTTCTTTTGGCGCCTAAATACACAAATTTGCTCATATTTTCGATACCGTATTCGCTAAACGTGATATATTGTGTATTTGAGGCATTTTTCCTCGACTCCCTCATGAGCTGTGTTTTATTTTCATTGATTTGTAGCCCTAATAGCTTTGCTTTCCTGTCGAGTTCCAAGAAGAGTTTTTTGGTGGTTGTTAATGTTGATGTCGTCCGCATATGATACATTTTGGCACTGCTTGTATCGTAAAGTACCTCGCGTATCGACAGGTAGCTTCCTTATGACCTACTCCAGAGCCAAACGAAATAACAATGGGCCAGCTCATCACCCTGCCTTAGTCCGATATTTGTGTCAAAGGCATCGGTGAGTTAGTTATTGATGACAACTTGGGAGAAAGTCAATGTCATTGGCATTTTGGTACGAAAGCCTAATTTGGCTGAGATGCCAAAGCAAAGCATTATTTGGTACAGTACGCTACGATCAATATTGGCGTATGCTTGCTTTATGTCAACGAAATTTTGGTGCACGTCTATTTTGAACTCCCAGCATTTTTCACGTATCTGCTTGACTGTGAACAATTGGTCTATTGTCGATCTACCTGCTTTAAAACCACTTTGAGACTTCCGAGTAATACTGACGTATGATCCGATTTTATTTTCTAAGATCTTTGAAAATATTTTGTATGCCGTACAATGTCGTGATATGCCTCTATAATTTTCGCACTGTACCTTGTCACTTTTTCTGTGGATAGGGAATATAATTGATTGGCTCCAATTGTTCGGCACATGTTCTTGTTGCCAAATGTGCTGGATGAGTTTGTGAGGAAACGAGGGATTCTCTCCTCCTTTCTCAAACGGGCTTGGGATCGTCGACGGCGGAGTTAATTCAAAAATCCAGGATGCATATAATATGACAAACAAAGAAATATTTTTAACATATTGCTTTAAATAAGCTGAACTTCCAAAAGTTGTGCAAATTCACTCTTGAATAGTAGTCGTTAAAATTTATCTGCATTCTGTATCATGCGGAATTGCAGTAGTTTCACTTTCAATGGTTTTCATCAATTTTTCATCTCGTCACTACTGGCTATGAAATTACAAAATCCTTGTAAAATTCGTTTTTTTTTTCAAATTCACTGATTATTATGGATCCATTTGAACCCCTTGGTATCTTTTTGATGTCCACGCAAATTTTTTTAATGAATTCCGCCACAAATACATGTATGAAAATAAAACAAAGCTCACGACGCAGTCGAGGAAAAATACCTCAAACACACAGAATATCACACTTGGCAAATACAGTATCGATAATTTTGACAAATTTCTGTATTTAAGCAGCAAAATAACGAGAGCCAGTAATGAAAGAGATGAAATACGCTGAAGAATACGGCTCGCAAATAGAATAGTTTATTCACTTTTAACGATCTTGAAGACCAGCTGCATACACATGAAAACAAAGCTCCAAGTATGCAAATTTTGATAAGACCTGTGTTATGCTATTAGTGTGAAACATGGATCCTAACCCAAGCATCCGCAAATATACTGTACTCTTTTGAGTGACGGGTCCTGAAGCTAATAATCAGGCCGAAGGTAGACGGAGACCAATGGCAAATTCGATACAACCATGAGCTGTATGAAATTTTTGACAAACCGGAGGTCTCAACGGTTGTAAGATTGCTGAAGCTGCAGTAAGCTGGCTACATGAATTGTATGGACAAACAATGGATACCCAAAAAAGTATTCATTGGGAGAACTGAAGGCCGTAGACCAGTGGGAGGCAAGTGTGTTGATTGAAGTCCACTGAATGCTATTACTTCGGATTTGTCAAAGTTGGTGCGATTGCTGGATCGTTTGCAGATGCCGGAGTGTTTCTACCTATGTACGCAGTCACCTCCAGGAATGCCGGTTTCAGGCAGTCCGTGGAAACATTGATTCTCTTCCCGTTGACTTCAATTGTATGTATATACAATCTGCGAAAAGCTGTTGACGATTTCATGTGGTCCGGAGTATAGTTGTGAGAGGGTTTGCGATTTGCATTGATCCGGAGAAACACAAGAGTGCACGATTCCGGGTTCTTGCTACGGAAAATTTTACGGTAACAATGATGCGCCACTTGCACTGGTCAAAGTCTTCGCATTGTTTCTCGCAGCTGATCGATTGGAAGCGAAAGCTTCTGAAAGAGTTTCTGCGCTCTATCTAGTACGTCTGCCCTTGCGGGATTCTGCTCGTGGCATATTATAGCGGCTTTGAGAGATCTATGCCAGCGTTTCAACACCCCGTTCGTTGCGGGATGAAAGGGAGTTGTACGATTTCTTTCGCTTCCCATTCGATTTAAAGAGCTCGAAAAGGAAAGGCTCAAATTGTGTTCCCTATCGCGTTGTTACTGTGCGTAGTGCGCCAAATCGGGATATCCAGCCTGAGTAAAATTCTTCTGCGACGGTTGCTGCTATTTTTGAGAGTATTTGAGCTATTCTGAGAGTATCTGTCCATCAGCGTCAGGCAGTACTTGAAATTTTTAGATGGAATCATTGGCCCAACAATGTCGATATGTATGTGCTCAAATCTGCCCTCTGGGATGGTGAACGATTGAATTGGTCTTACAGTGTATTTTGCAATTTTGGAGCTTTCCTAGGTACGCAGCACCGAGACCAATTATGTATGTCCTTGTTCATTCTGGTCCAAACGAGTTTCCGTGTGATGGCTTTGCTTGTTGCACGTGCTGTGGTATGCGATGGTTCATGGTATGTCTCATAAAAGTGTCTGCATAATGTTCTCGGTACGAACGCTCCGACTAATTCTGTTGAAATGTCACAAAATATTTCTCCCTGGTATTCGATGGAGTAGCGTTCCAGTTTTAGTGAAGTTTTGTTTGCCTTAAACAGCGTTTGAAGCTCCGGGTCATTCTGTTGCTCTTGGATGACCTCCTAAGTGTTGATCTCCATTCTTGACAATGCATCGTTCACTTTGTTCTTTTTCCCCTGGATGTGAACAATGTTGCTGGTGTATTCCAAAATAAAGCTTAGTTGTCGACTTTGATGCGGTGTTGTTTTATCGATTTTTTTTTTTTTTTGGAATGCATACGTCAGGGGATTGCGATCCATTTGGACGAAAAATCTCTGCCCTCCAAGTACTATCTAAAGTGCTTGATGCTGTCATGGATAGCGAAGAGTTCCCTGTCATAGAGGGTGCATCGTTTTCCTGTGCCAGAGAGCTTGCATTGGAAAAAGGCTAACGGTAGCCAAGGGTTGTCTTGCAGTTGCTGTAGGATGGCGGCAATTGCAATATCCGATGCATCTGTTACCAGAGACAGAAGTTGGATTTTCTTGTAGTGTACGAGGAGGGTTACATTTTCCAATGATTTTCTGCAGTCTGCGAAAGCTTTTTCTGCCTTGGGTATCCATTTTATTGGTTCCTTGGTGGCTTTCTTTGTGTTGGTCAAATATTTATTTAATGGCGCTTGGTGATTTGCTGCGTTTTGGAGGAATTGTCTGTAAAAATTAAATGTTCCAAGGAATCTTCACTGCTCTCTAACGTTCTCGTGTTTCTTAAATCTTTGTATTGCTTCATTGCGAAATGCAGGAGAGCTGATTCCGTCTTTGTTTATTTTGTGACCGAGGTGTTCGATGTTTTCGGTGCCAAAAACACATTTTGCCATGTTCATTACTATTTCGAACTCTTTAAGCCGCCCCAAGACCCATCCTACATGTTCTAAGTGTTCTTTGGCGGTTCATGATGCAATCAAAATGTCGTCGATATAGCACCAACAATAATCCAACCCTTTCAGTGCCTTCTCCATGAAGCGTTGGAACGACTTAGTGGCGTTTCGAAGGCTGAAAGTCATGACTATGAACTCGCCGCACCGCCGTCTTTGGTATGTCGTCTTTCGCGATTGGGAAGTGGTAGAACGTGCGTACTGGATCTAGTTTTGTGATGTATGTCCTGTATGTGTCAAAACGGATATCGGTCTAGCTGTGTGAGCACATTAAGTCGCCGAAAGTCATCGCACGAACGTCAGTCTCCTTTTTTGGTGCCAGCTGTAAGGGTTATGCCCACAAACTTGATGATGGACGGCAGAATCCTTTGTCGAGTATATATCCAAACTCTTGCTGGGTGATTTTTAGTTTATCCGGTACCAAATCTTGTGCTCGCTCAAAGACCGAGTGGCCTTTTGTAACTATGTGGTGCTGCACTGCGTGAATTTGGTCCACCGTAATTGTTGCTGGGCTCGTGAGCGCGGGGTGTTTTTTCACCAGCTCATGTAACATGCTTGTTTCGCACACCGTCGCTATTGCCGGTTGATTTGAAAAGCGAATTTGACTGGGTGCTGCCAGAAGGGTTGTGGATTCAACTAGTGTCTTGTTTTAAGATCGACTCAGAGAGATAATATCAGATAAAATCTGTGCCTAATACTGGCCGTGATACTTCTGCCACGTAAAATTTCCAGTTAATAGTACGCTATAGCTCCAGATTCATCTTGAACCGCTTCTCCCGAAACGTGTTTATTTTCAAACCATTGGTAGCGCAGAGTTTGTAGCCTGTCGGCTTTGATCCTGGCAAGATCTTTTGAAGAAGTACGGACAGTTCCGCCCCCGTGTCACCTAGAAAATGTAATTTTGTCTCCTTGTCGTAAATGTGCAGGTGGTTATATCGCATGTCACTGACCAGCGCCGGTTCCGTCAGTGACTTATTGCGTTTCAACTTGAAGGAAAATGGGTGTTGTTAGTTCATTGCTTTGGTTCCAAAACGAGAGTGGAACCAGCAGAGAGTTGGACCGCTTCGTGGTGAACTGCATCGCGATATGCATGTTTGGCACTTTCACCTCGCCCCTCTACTCGTTTTCGACGACAATCCGCACGCATACCCGATATCTCATTTTGTCAAAGCGTCTTGAGATTGCGAATCTACTGATATGTTCTTGGTGTTTACGTAGTCACTTTTAGTAGGCTTTGCCATGGACTTTATATTATGATTGTTGATTTTGGTGATGCAGTCAGCTACCGTCGCTTGTCCGTCAATATTGATTGCATTTCTACCGGCAGTCGTTCAGACCACAGTGGTTTTAGGAACGGCTCCGGCACTCTACTTTTCGTGATGCATTGCATGTTGCGTAGAAGTTGCGATGGGGATTAGTCGCCCAATTCTAAACCGTGAAAAAGCTTGCGAATCTGCTCCTGTTTGCTTTGTTCATAGGTGAATAGAAGATGTGTTTTAATGGCGAAATATTTACCTTCAGCTGGTGAGTTTTCCACTATGTCTGCCACTTACACTAGTGCGGCCACTTCCAACTCTCCAATGACTTTGTCAAGTTTAGATGTATCGCGAACTATTTGATGCCACCGAAATTCGACTTCCGCTCGCGCAAACCATAATGCCAAATGCACCTGCCAGGATGGCGGCATCTTACAAGCGGTAATTTTGCAGGTTCCCGCGGATTGAAGTTTTTCCTCGTGCTCACCTTCGTTTGCATCCATGAAATCCTCATCTTCAAATGGCATCTCATGTGCTTGTCGTTGTTTTATTATTTACGATGATTTTGTGCATTCTTTTTCATTCAGGGTCACCAATTTAGCGTGTGGCTTCGTGTATGTTGAGGAAATCAAAGACCACACAAGTAATATATAGTATATAGAAGGTTGCGAAACTACATCTGGTCATGATTATTGCTCAATGAGAGTATGTGAGTGATTTTGTTGGTCACTGTTGCTGCAGCTGATTGAATGTATTCAAAACTGACGTAAGATAGGAAGCCATATGGCAGCAAATTGCATATGTATTAGTCGACTACTATTGGACTTTTGTGAGCTGTCAGCCAAAAACGGCATAAAATATGCTTATATCGCGTATTATATACTATTTTCCGAATAAAAGCGTACAAAACCCATTCCATGCATGTTTAAAATTCTTTTTGCACTGTCCACTGTACTCTTACACTTTTCAAGATGAACAAATAAAGCACATGTTTTGCACCTTCCACTGATAGCTAAGCTTTGAGAAGTAAACAAACTCCTATTCGTTCACTTTGGAAGGTGATAGAAATTAATAGGGTATAAGAACTGAAACAGTTTTCACTATACTAGGAGCGTTATTGTGTTCTCCGCGGATCATCTTGATTTCACTGTAGAAATCTGTCTCAAAACCGTACAAAACCTTGAATTTTCGTTACCACCTCCACAATACTTCATATACCGCCATGTAAGCTAGCGTGGTCAAAGTTGGCCTACTAGTGGTCATGTGTGTGGTAATAAGCGCTGCTCCCATATAGCTTTCTTTCTTAAGTCAGTTTTGCCTGTGTTACCTCTGACAGCAGAACTTTGTCGCTGAGCTGCCACAGAATATCCAATTTTTTGTAGTCTACTGTAAGCTAAGTATAAAGAAAGTAGGTATAAGTAAATGTCTGTAAAGGACTGCAGCGGTGATTTTCTGCCTCAGCGGAAGAGAATGCTAAGAGGTATTTTATAATAATTGAATCAATATAAAGAAATTGTTGCTTTTATGCTCACTAAGTGATTCACTTTTCAGATTTTCGAGTCAATCGTAAACGATACAAAAAAAATAAAATATTGTACAATCCTAGTCTCTGTTTCGAAAATTCTCATGAAGGCCCTTCATGTGAGACAATAATTTAATACCATTGACGAATTGATGAAAAGAATCTTTCGAGACTTCAGCCTATCCGACACTTAATTTTATCACACTGAAAAGAGAAAACTGCTATGATAAATAACCGTACACCTGACCTGATGGACACAGTTGAGTTTTCAAATAGGGTTTCATTCGTTACAGGACTTTAAACAGGACTCAATGTCTTACAGACAAGATAAGTGGAATAGAACATCAAAAAAAGAAAAGAAGTGGTTCAAAAAAAATTAAGAGAATTTGGGTAAAATATTATAATAAATTGGTCGAATTATACGTATCGCTTAGATTGCTTAAGTTTCAATCCCAACATAACGATTTTTTATGCATTTAAGAAACCTATAGTAAAAGCTTACATACTTAGTAATAAACAGGGGAACTGAAAGGAAAGAAACTACTGCATCTAGGCTTAAAAAACTTAGGATTTGATTAATTGCTTTCAACCTTATGATAAATTAAATTATTTCCATAGGCAAATAAAGAACACTTTAAGTTCAATCTGTAAAGAACGGCCAAAATATTTTATAACCTGATCAAACAAAACAAGGATCGTTAATTTACGGAAGCTTGAGAACATAAGCAAATGTGTATCCTATTTTTGCTGGTTTTATCTTTTTAATACATGCAATAACTTTGAAGTGAAATTGCAAGCTAGTTATAGTGATGAACTCCAGCAAATGCTTCACACTAATACATGTACTTGGCAAGAATGGTTGACTACTCCCTTCTCACAAATTGCGTTGCTGTGCCTTGCTTGATTTTGAGATGACCATATCCTCAGCCAAAATGATAAAATGAACCAATCATCGCAATGCAAGAAACTGAACCGAGTTTATGCTACGGACGTTGATATCAATTTACTTCCTTAGTCAAGCGCTCCAATTCAATCATGTTAATATTAATAAAGTGCAGTTCGCCTTCCTGATTGACGATTTTGATTATGAACGTTTTCGGCCAAGGACTTCTTTCAATGATATCCTAGGGCAAAATCAAATAAAAAGCGTCCACTCACCATTCTCGTTGAAAGCGCGCCTGTAACTGCGATGCATTCCACCGTGTCGCCATTTACGTCAAGACTCACCGAATTTGAAGAGTCGTAAAGAAGGCGGTCAAGAAACGTTGGTCGTTGGTTTTGTCATGAAAGCATACGATTCACTCCACTCAATTTGGCTTTAAATGAATGCTATGCTTAGAACGACCTTCAGTAAAATTGTTGATATATCTATCAGGAAGATTAGCGCATTATTCATGAATTACGGCAGTTCTTGACGAAACTCCGTTGCCTTTATGGAATCTCGGCAACGGGATTGTGAAATAGATAACTTATTGTAGGCACTAATAATCGGATGCTCGAAAACAAACACGATTGATTGATTGAGATAAACACGATTGATTGATTCAGATAATGATCACTAATCGTTTGTTATCTAACAGATTAAACACAATCTTATGCAAGAGTAGCGCGAAAATTGTCACAAACTGCACTTTTTATTTACTATTTAGTACTAAATCGATTCTAATAACTTTTCATTCACTTGACCGACTTGAAAATTGACTGTCCATGTCAGAGAATCCTTTATGGAGAAGGAATTTTGCACGTTCAATTTGATTGCTCTTTGGCCATTTGCACTTTATTTTTCATCACTACTTGCCGGCCGTTCTCCGCGTGCTTCCTTTGTCGCGGTCGTGAGTCAACTTCTTGATTTACGCATATGCATTCAGTTCGCAATCATTAACGCGTATTTAATCGACTTCGATGTTAAAATCGATGGGGTAGTGAAATAGCCAAATAAACTTGTACAAAATCAAATATTAAACAATGGAAAATGTATATTCAAGTTGAACACCCTCCAACATGATAAGACCGACACGAGATCTCCTGTAGACTCCAAAACTCGCGTTGAGAATTCGATATTTCACAATTTTTCTTCGCGATTCCTTCTTGATTTCTCCCCGTGGTAGAACACGATTTTCTTCATAAAATTCAATTGCTACCGCCGATTTGTTGACTGTCCAAATTTGAACCGCGGCAAGCGGAGTTTTTCAATGTCTTCGCGATCCGTCCATATGCTTGGGGTGAATTCGTGGTCGAGACACCATTCCTAGCCTTTCTAACAACACCACCAGTTGAGCGCGCAGTTCTTTTTATACGAATTGACGTATGACCACGAAGCACCGCAAATCAACGGTTGCGCAAATTCACTTCCGAACGAATAACACGGAAATTCCGAAATTATGAACATGCATAACAACGACGTTTTTTCGTTATCGTTTACTGAAGGGATATTTCATGAAGATATATAATTAAAATGTGCGAAGCACGAGGAACATAACTTTCTGCAACGAGTTCCTCACTATCCACCGACACCTTCCTCCCAAAAGTAATTTGCACCGCGGCTGTGTGCCCAACCCGTCTTTCTTCAGTAGCGGCTGTCAGCCGACTCACGATCCGTCCCAGGAATTCCCGACCTTTCTTCTTTCTATTACCGTGTGCGCGGTCAATCGCCTTAGCTGAGTTTGATTGCCTTCCGTAAGCTAATACACCGTTGGGGTGCACTAAATCTGCGTTCCTGTACTCGAAACTTTATTTGGCAGATTTAAATTTTTTTAAAAACAAAAATTAACTGAAGCAAAGAAAAATGAAGAAGAATTTAAATAGGAATAAAAGTTGAATCTCATGTCGAATATAATTAAAGGGAAACATTTAAATTTAATATGAAGGAAAATTGATATAAAATTACATGTAGTAATAATAAGAAAGGAAACTATTTTACAAATTAAGATTATGAATGGGAGCAATTAAATATTTTTCTAAATCTGCCATTAAAATTTTGAATATTATCGTGTAGTTTGCTTATGTGACTGTTCGATTACTATATAAGAGAAGACACTGACCAGGGTAGAGGGCTAGAGTATAGATACCACTGAAGGAACCTCCGTTTTCCATTTGTTACGCTTTATCCGTTCGGTATATTTCTTCTCGACTCATTCTTCTCGCAGAACCTCATTCGATTCTAGATCAATTTTGAAGAAGTTTTGAGGAGCCAGATACTGTCAAGGCGGAAAGTATCTTGGCAGTACGTTCCCGATCAAAAGTGGGATAAAAAAAATGCACGGCAATTTCAACGAGAAGTAAACCTCCAAATTCAAGTAAAAGGAAGCTAAACTTCCAAAATTAATTATCGAACTTCATTACCGAAGGTGCTTACATTTTTTAAGGTATACTCGTATCTTACAATCGACGTAAATACGAGTACATAATGGCAGAGACAAAAATTATATTGAATTTATGGAAAAATTTTTAAATCTAAATTTCAACCGTTAACATGTGGGTTAATTCACTAATCTCGCCCATCTTTCATCTTGAAATTCTGGCAAATCTCCGTATAATCAATCACGCACATTGTACTTTAGTACATCGTTAAAATTAAGATGAAACGACTGCACCAGGCATTTTATGAGAAAATACAATTTCTATGAAAATTGTTGTCTTTAATCCATTTGTGTGTTCCGTGAATGAATGTTTACAAAAGGGAGAATTTATTATTGTTTTAAAATTCCAATGATTTGTTAAGACGGCTCTTTGCAATCCAAACTGCAGTTTCTATTAATACAGGAAACTTTCACGACAATGACGACGCAGCGGAAGACACCGCCGCAATCGTGAAAGCATTTGATGGGGTGTATATGAGATAGGAAACATCATTGACAGAGGTCTTTGCTGTTAACATATTTCCGGCACATTGGGTGGTGAATGTTGCACAATAAATGAAAAATAGCATCCTCGAATGGGGTCAGTGTGGATTTGAGGCTAATATTGAATTTATTTGGACTCCTTTGTTTAATACACGTCTTTTAGTGTTGTTCTGAAATGCATGGAATATTCTTTAGCTTACGTTAAATGATATGTCAGAATAAATTATGGTCCATGGGCAATGTTCGTCTTACATCATTATTTATGGCGCCGGAAGACAAATGGGAATGAAATATTGCACCATTCTGATGTCATTGTTTATTACTTGTGGTTATTTGTACAGTTCGATTTGATTTATTTAAATATTTCATTGATATTTCAATCAAAATAGTGATATTGCAGATTTAGTCAACCACAGTGCTCTATTGAATCTGAAATTTAATGTATTGAATACAGTGGAAGCACTATTCAATCACACAACATGAACGAATTAAAAAAGACGAAAAACGTCTTGATAATGTTACTGTTTACAAAAGCATACATTAATGCTCCCCTAGTATCCTCAAGATTTTTCCGTAAACGTTGAAATAATTCCAAGTACAAACAGCTTTCCATTCCGTCCCCTAAAGTCCCGAAGCAAACACGGGAAACACACGAATAAACATTTTATGATTATCCATCACAGAATGGACAACAATCTTGTAATCTTCACATTAAGCTTCAAACGCCCCTCTAAAGATATTTTATAATTCCTTGTGTCAGCGCTCCAGGACTCAACTTACAACATCACGATGTTGTCTTGTGTCATTAAGTCATTAAGATGCCAAAATATATTGTATAAACCGCATTGACCTTGGCTCTTTCTTACTTTTATGGACGACCATTAACAATTTATTATCCACTTTACTCGCCACCTATCGTCGTCCTGTATGGATGAACTTTATTCGTTGCCTTATCGAAACTTTATGAGCATTTTAGCCCAGGGGATGAGAGCAATGTCAAGCTATAAAAGTTAACCTGACCAGATTTTTTATTAATCATATTATTAACAATACAAATAAAATTGTTAATGAGAATCTCGAAAGAAAACATAAATTGTTCGCTCAATTGCATCGTTTGAGCAGTCTCTGCTTATCAGCATCATAATATCCTTCTCAGACAACCGATCAATCAAAATTTCAAATTGCTGATGTACTCAAATAACTTTTCTGACAATTTATTGTAGAAAGTAAGAACTTTCTACTGTGACAAGATACTTTATGACTTTGAAGATGAATTCGTCCTTGAGCTTGAATTACTTAATCCCACTTGCTCGTAGAACAAACTCATTAAGAAAGCAGAGAAAGACATTTTGGATTTTATGTAGCAAAATTTTCGATTATTTCCACAGTGATTCAATAAATCCTGTCAGTTATTTTGTCTGCAAATTTGATTGAGTTCTTTAGGGAATAATTTATGAATGAAAGCAAGAAATTAATTAAATTTCATTAATAAACATTTTCTTGGGATTTATATGCTAAGCTTACTCTTATAACGATCAATCAATAAACTCCTTTTGACTTGTTAAAGAGTGGCGAATGTCAGGATCTCAATAGTCCTCCATGTGCCTGAGGTAAATCTGGCTATGATTAAAATTCGAATGCAACGATTTTGCAAACTAATGTGCTTAAAAAGCCAAATAAACATACGTTGTGAGGCTTCCTAATTCATGCTGACTGGAGAGCCTCAGCATGATTCTGTGTCTACAATTATTGTGTACAGGCGTATTTTTTAATCTCTCAGGTCATTTTTTTGTTGTCAAATAATTTTTTAACCTACAACAGGAAACTAATTTTTAATTAGAAAAAGCCTATCACAACATCAATGGGGAATTGTTTGTTAAAAATTTCACAGTTCATTAGATCCTAGATCAATCTCGAAGAAGTTTGAGGAGCCAGAAACGCTCAAGACGGAAAGTATCTTGGCAGTACCTTCCAAATCAAAAGTGGGATGAAAGAAATGCACGGCGATTTCAACGAGAAGTGAGAGAAGTGAACCCCCAAATTCAAATTTTTTCCATCCGGAAATCAAGATCTACGAATGAAAAATTAGGGATGAGAAGACTGAATCAAAATTGCAAAGCTTATTGTCAAAACCGTTGTCAACTCCTCAAACACAAGCGTAGTATCCCGTATGACCTTTTTTAAGACGACTCTTCACACTGCGCACTCCCGCCTCCCATGAAAGTTTGGAGCATGGGGAGGGTTAAAGTGCCAGTTGGTTGATTCGAGTGTCAAAAGTTGCACCACTTCATTGGGTCATTTAGAATTAGCAAGCTTTAACATCTCCAAAAACTGTTTATTGGGCCCAACAAAATTTGTCCCATTGACGCTATATACTCGTAGGTCCTGGCAGTGTCCGCGACGTGAAGTAAACCTTCAAAACGTTGCAATATGTCCCTTGACTGAGAGATCAGATACAGCCTCTAAATGCAAATATACCCTTTGTATGATTTGGAACCTGTACCAGGAGAAAATCGAACATTGATTGGTCCAGCATAATCTACGCCAGTTGATTTGAAAGGTTTGCTGGGCTTTAATCTGATTTCTGAGACCTGTCCCATTAGTTGTGTCCTGTTTGCTGACGAGTATCTTCGGCAAGTAACGCATGCTCTATATATCTTTTTAGCCTGGATCCTTACTCTCAATATAAAGTATGTTTGGCAGATATGATATAACATAATTTGAGGCCCTCGATGGAGTCACCGCAGTTGCAGACATTAAGTATTAGCAGAGCAGTGTGTAGCCCGGGGTGGCATACTGAGGTCGGCTAGCGCTCAGTCGAGTCGTGGGACTTCCGGGACATCCTCTGCTCGTGCTGAGCCACCCTACATATAAAACCTAACATAAAGGGAAACGGAAGGGAGAGGAGGAGGTCATTCTGGGAAATGAAAAATATGGCTTTTAATGTGACATGGCCGTTTTATTTACCAAAAATAAAAAAAAGATAATATAAAAACAATTCGCAAATTTTACAAAAAAAAAAAAAACTAATTTAAACACCAAAATCAAATCCACCCCTACAAAATCTAAGTTAAGCAAATATGAAGGTTAGGCAAATATACAAAACTATGAAAAATAAAGTAATTTAAAATAATGCTAAAAATGTAGAGGAAAAATCAAAACTATACTCACTTACTTTCCTAAAAAGCTCCAAACGCTCGAGGAAAGGCCAAGAAAGAAGCGGGGTGCCACTGTAACTTAAGGCTGAAATCTCTGTAATGCACAAAAAAAATCAAAGGGAGATGTTAAAATGGCCACCTTTGTAATTTTTGCACTGGCTTGTTAAAACGTATAACTTCCCACTTTTATTCTTCGGCACTGTATCTTCGTTCCTCTTCACTTTAGAATAAAGTCTTGATATTCACCGTTTTTTCTTTCTTTCCTTTTACTCACTCCTTTTTAATTCTTTTGTTATTTATAAGTTTCATTTATTTCACAACACTCTTCGAATTATGGTTGTGTCTTCGTTAAAATTATATTCGGACAATTAAACTTTCGTCCACTAAAACTTTCTGTACTAACACCCAAATTAAAAATATTTTTCCCAAAATACACCAACATCCACACTGAAAATCCCAACTCCAAGTTAAAATCCCCAAAATCCAAGTTAATTTTCATTTTCGATTAAAAACTCTTTTTCTTTCACTTTCAAACTCGAAACGGAATCTCGAAAATTCACGCCAAAGCACTTCTTCCACTTTCAAACTCAAAACGGACTCCAAAAATTCACGCCCAAAGCACTCACACTTATTTTCGACGTCATATACTGACTGCCCCAATTCACGTGCCCAATCCCACATTTCAACTCCAGCAAATCCGTTCCCGCAATCCTTTCATTTTCCATTACTGCTGCCGCATCTGGGTAGTATAATCGAAGTTCAATACACTTCAATTCCGCTACCCACACATCTTTTTTTCGTATCGATGAACGCAATAATTTCCATTTTTTTTTACATACAGGGTCTGCATAATAAGTAACCGGACTGACCTCAGCAAATTTTTTTAATTGGCAAAATATGTACAATTTTTCTTTAGAAATCTTCAGAGTAGTCCCCATTGGAGTCGATAACATGCTGATACCGGATTTTCTAATCCCCGAACGCTCCCTGGAAGTCGGCAACCTTGATGCTGTCTAGAGCCCTCATCGTTGCGCGTTGAACGTTTTCCAGAGTCCCGAACCGCGTCCCCTTAAGGTGTCTCTTGATCTTGGGGAATAGAAAAAAGTCCGCTGGTGCCAAATCCGGGCTGTAAGAACTCTGGTTCGGTTTGCAGTCGATCAAGGATTTCCGAAGCGACAGCAAAGCGACGCTCCTTTTGCTCATCAGTCAGGTGTTTGGGTACCAGCTTCGTGCAGATCTCCCCATGCTCAGATCGTTCTTAATAACGTTGGGAACGGTCATTTTATCAATTCCAACCTCATCTGCGATAGCCCAAATGCTCAGACGATGATCACTGTTCAATACATCACGCACTTTTTGCACATTTGTGCCCGTGTGACTCGTTGATGGAGGACCGTCGCGCTTTTTGTCATGGACGTCATCGCGGCCCTCCCGGAAATTTCTGTGCCACTGAAACACTTGAGTTTTGGATAGAGCATCCTCACCGTAAGCCTCTTGAATCATTTGAAGAGTTTCCGTGGCCGTTTTCTTGAGTTTGACACAAAATTTGATGCTAACACGTAGCTCGATCGTACGCTCCATTTTCACTCCGACTACGTAACTGAACACGCACTCCGCTCTCGCTCGATGCTATCTCTTCAAGCGCTTGGAGGCAACTGCTGCACCTGGTTTCCTTTACCTAGGCCCCCACCACCACTACAGCACCAGATACCGGTTAGCAGACGCTTTGACGGCGCGGGGCAGACTCAGTCCGATTACTTATTATACAGACCCTGTATATTGCAATTTGCATAATCAAAGAAGCGTTTGATTAGATGTCAAGTGCCGCACATACATATACGGAAACTTTTGATTTTGTCAATACTCTAAAAAGAGTGCTTCTCTGCGCTCGGGGAACTTGAACCCAGGGTCCCAGCAGACTTCCAGTCGAGAATCCGCAATACTGCCAACGGAGCCATGTTTTGGTGATTTCCCATTCATCTAATAAGCAACTTCAACCATCCATCTATCTGGGTATGAAATTGAATTTTGTTAGTAGGGAAACGTGAATGAATTTTCGTTAGTATAAAAAAATAAAATTTGTTAGTGGGAGCTAGTGACTGGAACTAGTTAGTATGAAGGAAAGAATTTGGTTTGGTTAGGGAAAATGTATTGAATGAAGTTTTGTTAGCAGGAATTAATGAATGGAGTGTTGTTAGTGGGAAAATTTAAATTATTATTATGTTACTAGTTTTTTAAATTGAAAATAAGGGAAAAGAATAGGATGATGTGGAAATTAAAATTATAGGGAAATTGGTAAAATTTTAATAAAAAATGAATAAATACACAGAGGAAAATGTAGGAGTGCCCAAAAGAAGGTGGAGATGTTACGGCAGCAATTTGACATTGTGAATGGAAGAAAGCTGGTACGCCGGAATTCACGACAGCATGCGATATTATTAAGTGAGTGAGATTATCCTTATCTGGCTAATAACACTGCCAGATAAGGCAGTTCTGATCTTTAGATGCGTCCGTCTACTTTCAGTAAACCATCAGCGTCTAATATTGGACATAAAGTGTGTAATGCATTTCTTTTTGAAACACAACCGTGAGACTTGATGTGATCTATTTCCTCAGTAAAATGTCTGCCTTGAGCCAAAACTATGAGTTTTACTAATGTACAGTTTATCTCTTCAATCATAATAAGCTCTGACCTTTTAAGACGTTCATCTTTTGATTGTTTAAAATCAAGTAATCTTATGCAATAGGATCCAACTCTAAGCATTTGAGTAAGTGACGAGAATCGCTCTATAAATTCTGTGCTACTGTCTTCATTAACGCTTGGTGCAAAACATATTTTCTCGATTTTCTTCTCTGCTAACACCGTTTTAAAATCTCCTTTGCTATACTTGATATCTTTTTCTTTTAACTATTGAGGCCCTTCCTTCCATAGAGGCCCTTCCTTCCATAGATTTAGTAGTATCAGTTTCGATGCTTTAGACCTGTGGAGAAGCAATCCACTGGATTTTTTTCAGATCGGATATGCGACCATTGGCTATTGTCCATGATGGTAAGTATTTCCGAAACTCTATTCGCAATAAATGTCTTCCACTTACTGGGGTGATTACTTAACCATTGGAGAGCAACCGATGAGTCTGTCCATGCATGTATATTTTCTTTGGCTATGTCTAGCACTCGTGACACATCTAAAAGAAGTTCAGCTAGTAATACTTCTTCACACAACTCTAAGCGCGGGACAGACACTTGTTTAACAAGCACGACCTTGATGCAATTAGACTGATGTACACTTCATCTCGCTCGTCTATCGTTCGTAAATAGATTTACCGCTGCATACGCTTTATTTGACGCAACGCAAACCCTTGTAATTCAGTATGCATACCAGATTTGCAACGTCCAGTGCATCGAGCTATAGAAAAACTAGAAAGAACTTATAATTCTTCTCTGATGATGATCCAGTCATTTAGTAATGGTTCTGGTAGGTCGTGACCCTACTCGATTCCGAATATTTTCGCTGTTATGATTGTTGGAGCTACCAAACCCAGTAGATTGAACAACTGTGCTATATCGGAAACTACCTTACATTTTGCTACAGGTGTCTCTAATGATAACAGCTTAATTTCATATTCCATTGTATCCAGTCCATATCAGTCCTAGTATTTTTAGTGTTGTATCCGTTTTGATTCTTACTACTTCACCTTCTCTCTCTGAATCGCTACTCCATTTTTGAGAGGTAAATCCACCTAGCCTCATTAATTTGTTTAATTGCTCAAATATTTCGATTGCTTCTCTCTCTGTTTCTGCTCCTGTCATTAAACCATCCATATACAAATCCTGTTTTATTAGTTTTGCCGCCACAGAGAATTGTGTCTTCTCAGACGCTGCAGCTTGTGTAGTGACTTTACCGCTAAATACGGGGCAGAAGCCGTGACAACGGTTAAAGTCAATAGCTGATAATGTTCCAGTGGCTCATTTGCGTTAGCTCTCAACACGATGCGTTGATAATTAACGTCTTCTTTACTAACACGTACTTGTCGGTACATTTAAATCAAGTCTGCAATAATACAGATTTTGTGATCCCGCCATCTTAACAAGGAGTGATGTATATCTTGCTGCAATTTTGGTCCGACTAGTAAGTCATCATTAAGGGACGCGTTGTTTAAACCTTTACAGGAAGCGTCAAATACGGCACAAGCCTTAGTCGTATCCTTGTCATCACGTACTACAGCATCATGAGGTAGGTACACTGCTCTAGGATTTATTATGTCTTCTTTTGGTACAAGTTGCATATGATTAGCTCTTTATACTCCTCTATCACTTTAAAATATTTTTTGCATATTTTTAAATTCTGATTTAATCTCTTCTCCATAGACATGAACCATCTTGATGCTATTTGCAGCAATTGTCCGTATTGACACTCTGGATCTTCCGATTTGCACGGCAACCGTGTTACATATTCAGTACACCCTATATATACTGGTATGAACTTCGAGCTCGATTTCATGTGTATCCTATATACATAATCAAGGCTGCCGGGGAGAGATCTTACTGCATAACAATTACCTGCTACTCTATCCATCTAAACCAAATCAACCAAGGCAAGAGTTGACTTTCAAGAACTATTTTCATTTTGCTGGTTATTTTTTAAAACATTTATATTAACATCAAATTGATTAATTAACTAACTATTAATATGAGAAGATGCGCTTTTCACTTTCACCTTAACTTATCGTATTTCACAGATGAGCCCCAGCCTGTAGAGGGCACTTAGAAGACGGGCTTGTGGATCAGGGTGGCCACACGGCGTGAAACGCTTAAAGGCCGATGGAGGATCGCGACTCAAGCCAACACCTCACCCCTTGCCACTTAGTCGAACACTGAACAGCACTTCTAACTCAAACTTAAACCGCAAAGGTCACGTCACTACTTGAGTGATGAAATAACTGAATGGGTAGCAGCACGCTCCCTACTGGACTCGAACAAGACTTGAACAAGACTCCATCAAGTGTTTGTATATAGTCGCAAAACGAGCTTTTGTTCCATATTTCGCCGAAATTTGCCGAATATGCAGCATGTAAGCTCCCATTCCACGGAAGTTCTTACTCTCCGTCTCATTTGTAGACTTTTACGACAAAATGGGGAAATTAAGCGAAGGAGAGTTTTTCTTTCATCTTTTGGCTCTCCCTCTCTTCGGCTTTACTTTGCTGGAAGCACAACCCAAAGCTTATGTGCTTGATTGTAGTGAAGCTTATCATGTACAATGAAGTGAATAGCGGATTGATCTTTGCGTATGCCCATTGGACGACAAGTATATGCTTTGATAAAAATGGGCGTATGTGCTTGCTTGTGTATTTTCATTGGTGAGGCGTGAGTATATAGATGATATTTGTTTGCTCGCAACAACCGTGCAATAAACCGACCATCATCATCTCTTACAGTAGTTGATTCAAAAAGTTCTTCACATCTCATCTTTTCTTCGCTTAGTATCTTCTGCTGTACTTCTGGTTCTTTTTTTAACTCCTTAACTCATCTTCTTAGATTTGCGTGTGCGTGCTCATAATTCTATTCGCTGAAGTTGAATCTGGTGACAACTGACCTGATACAATCCAGCCTAAACTGGTGTCCTGAGCAATTAAATGTCTAGATGGATTTTTGATTACGCCCCTCTTCAGTATTTCTCCGTATACTTCAGCTGCGAGGAAGATATTAAATTACTCGGGGTTTTGAATTCTGGATTTGCTAATGGTAACTTCTCCAACTCAAGCCAATCAGGTGAATTAATTACGCTAGATGGAACCATAGATGTGAGGGTTTTTCACACAAATGCATTTGCTGGGATTGATTTACCTTGTTGATGGCGTGATTTAATACGTAAAGATACACAACACTTAACACGGGTGTGACCATCTCCCACTCCAAACACCAAGCCATTGATTGGTGTACGCTTGAGTAATTGTACAGTAGCCTCCGTAATAAACGAAGCCTAGGATCCCTGATCAATCAATGCCCTGATTACATAAGAAGGCCCGCAAGCTGATTATGCCCCAATCACTGCAGTTGCTAATGTAACGTCGCAGGATGATGTTTTAGAAAAGTTTGATAATGTCGTCGTCGTATCTTGTGTGTGTGGTTGCTAATTTTTTTATCTCCTTCAGATGTCTCTAGTGTTTCTTTCTTGTTTCTCCCTCTAGATGCAGTCATAAATGGTGGCGACGTCCACAACGTCAGCAACTCGTCGATTGATAACATCTCCTTACCTTATGTATCGGTGCAAGACAATTAAAGCATAATCTACGCGTTCTTTTGGAGTATATTTCGAAAATCATATGCACTGGTTAGGAACATGTTGACTTTTGCACATTACGCTCGTGAAATTAAACTTTGGTTGTAGTGTGAAATGATTTTATTGGTACTCGCGTTGTCGACTAAGTTCCTTCTAACATCTCTATCATTCTAAATTCAGTCTCCATAAATTTACTAAACTGTTCCCAGGTTGGGAACTTATCCATCTTCTTTACACTTCGCTGAAGCTCCTATTGTTTTCTCGATTCTTGGTCTAACTTAGAAACCACGAGATGATTGATAGTAACGTCCTATGAGCTCGTATCGATACTTAAATTTGCGAGAGACTACAAACATGCTAGAGTAGTCTCCAATAGGTATTTGATGGCGTTAGCTGTCTCGACGTTGATTTCTCTTTGTCCAAAAGCCACTTTAAAACTTCATTTGTATTGTTATAATGCCTCGTCAATAATAACCAAGCCTCGTTATAATTGTTTTTTATAGTGGAAATATTCTTCAACACAATTTCAGCTTCTCCATGAAGACAACTCTTTAGGTAATGTAGTTTTTGGGCAGCACTTAGGCTTGCATTAGTATGTATTAGAGACAGAAACAAGTCATGAAAAGACTGCTATCCTTCATAACCTCCAGAAAACTTAGGTAAATTAATATGCGGTGGGCGTACCTCGCAACTGGGTCCTGATGATACAGACGATACAAAAGGTAAGCTTACTGATGTTGAACCTTTGTTTATCTCCTTTAAATCATCTTTCATTTGGGCCTTGTATGCTTTGTATGTTTCTTCAACTTGTTCATATCTATCCTTAAATAGTAAAATAATATAAGTCAGCCTGTTCATCCTTCTCGAATTCACAAATTATTGTAGTGTGACGATCATTAAATTGTTTCCATAGTGACTCTAAAGCTCGGATTCTAGTCTCAATATATGAGGCTATTTTTCTTGACTTAGGAGACATCTTATAGTTTCCAAACGCCTTCGTAATCAGCTTAAACAATTCGTCTTGATTAAGTATGAAAGAGTCTGTAGTAGTAGCCATCTTAATTTACTCCCGTTTCAAGGAACAAATATGTATATATTCGGATTTACTTTAACGCTATTTAATTAAGTTCTCTATTTCGCTTAATATATAAGGTAATCGCATAAAGTCCAAATGAAAATCAATTAAAATATTCATGCAGTCCGAATTTTTTAAAGTTGAAGCTCTATGAAACTTTAAATTTTCACAAGTATGACGAAGTTTGATCATCACTTTTTTATGTCCGTAGTATAGATTCATAAAAAGTTACAAGTCCGAAAACACATAAAATATTTTCAAATCGCTGTATGAAGCCAAAATTTTCACAAGTCCATAGAATCGAATCTCAAAATTTTACAAGTACCAAATCGATAGAATTTTTCGATGTTCTGTCAACTTACAATATTTCACAAATCCACAGTTCACTTTTGTTAAACACTTAACTCCCGGGTTTTGGCACCATGTTCACTTTGTTCAATCACTAACTAAAACAAGGACCTTTGGTCTTTAATTAAACCACTTTAAAGCACACAATTGATTTCTTTTACCAGAAAAACTCTCACAATTTGATCGTAGTACAGCCTCATTACTTTTTGAGTGACAAATTGCTGGCGAGTTCTTAAAGATGCACACCGCCATCTAGTATGTGATGGCTAAAACGTTATGCGTAAGCAGCTCACTACACAGTTTTTGATTTTACACAAATTAAAAATAGTTGAAATATTAGAAAAGGAAACAGATAAGTTAAAGGAGCTAAGACTATTTCGGAGCGCTGAAAGAACTAAGCATGGACATACTAAAAGCCGAAATAACCGAGGTACAAAAATATCCTAGTACTGCTTTGGTTTCTGATTTCTCTAGTCGAATCACCTTTTCCACTTAAGTCTTGCCTCGGTTATATTTTTGATCGCATCTTCTCTCTTGTCTGCCATTGTTTTCTTGTCCAAATTAGTATCTAGCACGGCTGCTAGAATCCTGTTGCCACTGATGTGCTTCACTGCGTAGTCGAAAATTGATGCGATTGGAGAATACTTTGCCGTTGCAATCACTTGTGTATTCAGCGTCCATTGAAGCTGTGGTAGTTCATCATCCCAGGTGTTCGGCTTAGCACACGACGGTTTAAGGTAAGCCAGTATCGACTGGTTGACTCACTCGGCAATACCATTCGCTCGAGGTGTACAAGTTGCCGTTTTAATGTGGGCTATGTCGTTGACATTACAGTGATTCTAAAATATATGCGAGGTAAACGCTGTTCCCCGACCAGTGACTACCACATGCGGGAAACCAAAATACATCGTCAGCTGATTGACTGCTTCGAGGACAGGCTTCAATTTCGTTGACTTTGTTGCATTGATGATCGTGTAGCAAGTTAATGCATCTACCATAACCAGCACATACTCGTTACCGTGGTGACTTCTAATAAACGGACCCAAGTGATCCGTATGGACTATTTCAAATGGTAATCGGGGAATGTCCATACTATGTAATTGACATTCTTTTATTCACAGCTCTCGCACAAAGCTACAGTTGATGCATGTCTTCGTGTAGTTTTTTTATGAAGTTACGCATTCAAGGGAACCAAAAACTTCGTTTCATTTGCATCAGTGTACCATCGACGTCCAGATGCCTGGCGTCATCGCGACGCAGCATCACCACCCACCAGTGTATGTTCTTTCGAACAACGAGCATTTTTTCTCCTCTTTATCCACTTTGAAGAAACGGCTGTTCTTTATAACATTTCCCTACGAATTTGCTCCCGCTGTTGCCTGCATCTCTACTACGTCCATGATGTTTTTCACATCTGAGTCTTGTTGCTGTAGAGTGCGTACCCAACCTTCCATCGACAAGTTGACATTACCTACATATTCCTCTACTCCACTTGGTTCAGTCAGTGGCTCTACAGGCCCTCGACTCAATGCGTAGACGTTAGGCATCATTGACCCAGGACAAAATACAACCCGGTAGTCGAACTTTTGTAGTTTCAAAAACCATCTCGCCACTCGCGAAATGAGGGGCTTCATCCCTTTCAGACTGGCAATGGTTTGGCAATCAATTACTATATCGAACTCCTTTCCAAACAAGTACATTCGGAACCGTTCACCTGCGTCGACGATCGCGAGCACCTCCAGCTCGTAGCTATGGTATCGGCTCTCCGCTGGATTACACAGACGGCTATATTACGTAACGGGATTCATCTGTCCCGATCCATTTTTCTGCAACAAGATGCCTGCAAAGCTCACGGAGCTCATATCGGTATGCAACTGATCCGGTGATGCCTTGTCGTAAATGACTAGGGGGGGTGCCTTAGTCAACAACTTCACCAGCTGTTGGTGTGCCTCCTTGCATTCGTTCGACCAGTTGAATAGTACATCCTCTTTTATAAATCGCGTTAGTAGTGCGGCTATGATGGTATAATCTGGAATAAAATTCCAAAAGAAGCCAGAGAGCCCAAGAACACGCCTGACCTCGGTAGCATTTTGTGGACCAGGGAATTATTGCACCGCCACGGTATTTATCTTCCCGGGCCTGATTCCCTCTGCCATTAGTTCATGTCCAAGGAACTCCACAGTGTTCTGGAAAAATGAACACTTGAACTTACGCAACGTTAGTCCTTTATAATCTTAAATTATTAGTAAATGTAACTGAGCTTACAAAACAAATATTGGTTTCGTTGTTCTGAAATTTCTCAATAAGCATTAGTTTTTTCCTTGATTTAACTTCTTCAATATCATGTAACAGCAAAGTTTTTATAGACTTCAATTCAAATTCAATTCGCCAATCGAAACAAAAAAACACACGAGTGTATAAAAATAATAAATAAATCCTTCTCCTCTTTTGCTTCTTAAAACTAAAGCCCCTCTCGGGCCATCCATTCCTGCAAATAGCGTCTCCTATTGTCTCGGTCCATTATCCGCGTAATCCAATTTAGAGATCTGAGCAGCGATGAACTGTCTACGTCGACCGAGTCTGACCAGCGTTTCATCGGTCTCCCCACCGGTCTCCGGCCTTCAGTTCTCCCAACGGATACCTTTCTTGGTATCTGTTGTCCATCCATACGATTCATATGGCCAGTCCATTGCAGCTTCGTCAGTCTTTCAATCATTCCGACCTCTGGCTCGTCAAAAATTTCATACAGCTCATAGTTGTCGCGGATTCACCATTTGTCCCCGTCTAGCTTCACTCCGACTATTCGCCTCTGGACCCGTCGCTCAAAGGCGTTCAATATATTTGTGGATGCTTGGGCTAGGGTCCATGTTTCACACCCATAGCATAACACAGGTCTTATCACAGATTTGTATATCTGGAGCTTTGTTTTACTGTGTATGCAGCTGGTCTTCAATATCGTCAAAACTGAATAAATTATTTTATTTGCGAGCTGTATTCTTTGTTGTATTTCGTCTCTTTCATTGCCCGTTTTCGTTATTTTAGCGCCTAAATACACAAATTTGCTAACATGTTATGTATTGTATTCGCCAAGTGTAATATTTTGTGTCTTTGAGGTATTTTTCTTTGACTGCGTCGTGAGCGTTGTTTTATTCTCATTGTTTGTAGTACTCCTGGTTTTGCTTCGCTGTCGAGTTTCAGAAAAAGCAATTTGGCAGTTTTTAATGACTGTGAAAAAATTTTGATGTCGTCCGCATAGGCTACTAGTTGGCTCGACTTTAATAGTAATGTACTGAATGTATTGTAATGTACCTCGCCTATAGACTAGCAGCTTCCCTATGACGTACTCTAGAGCCAAATTGAATAGTAATGAGGCCAGCCCATCTCCCTGCTTTAGTCCGATATTTGTATCAAAGGCATCGGTGAGTTGGTTATTGTTGCGGACTTGAGAGTAAGTCGAAGCCATTGTCATTTTGGGAAGATGGCCTAATTTGGCTGGGATGCCAAAACCAGGCATTATTTGGTACAGTACGTTACGATCAATACTGTCGTATGCTTGCTTAAAGTCAACGAAAATTTGTGCTCGTCTATGTTGAACTCCCAGCATTTTTCAAGTACTTGCTCGATTGTGAACGATTGGGCTATTGCAATCTACCTGCTCTCAAACCACCTTAATATTCCTCAATAATACTGTTGGCGTACGAACCGATTTTATTTTCTAAGATTTTAGAAAAAATTTTGTACGCCGTGCAAAGTAGTGATATGCCTCAATAATTTTCGCACTGTAGCTTGTCCTTTTCTGTGGATAGGGAATATAATTGATTGGCTCCATTCTTTCGGCATATGCTCATCAATTCAAATGTGCTGGATGACTTTGTCAATAGCTTTATGAACACTGCTGCCACCATATTTGATGAGCTCCACTGGAATCTCATCGATGCCCAGCACTTTGTTATTCTTTTGTGCATTGATGATGGAACAAACTTCATCCATAGATGGTGAGGCCAATAGAAGCCCTCCATAGACATCTGTAGGCTCGAATGATCTGGAGCTGTACGAAGGATTATGGAGTTTCTTGAAATATGATGCCCATCTTTCCTTAGTCTTAGTTTCATCGGTGATGATGTTGGCAATTTCATCACGACAGATCGTGGTTTTGGACTGATAATTACGTTTTGGGCTTCTCGCTACTTTGTATGCTTATCTTATGTTGTTGCTCGCTAGACTTACATCCATTACTCTCAATTGGTCGTCATCGTATTTTTTTGCTTACTTCTAATTATTTTACTCGATCCTCTTCTGAGATTTTCATAGTGCTCTCTCTTCGTCTTGGTTTTCCTACCTACCTATTCTTTGTACGCCTGATTCTTTTTAACTAACGCATTCTGCCACTCATCATTGAACCAATCATTTCCCTTTTGCCGGAATTGATTTCCGATCGTCTTTTCTGCCAAGGTCTTAAAAGCCGCTCTCACTTCCATCCAGAGCTTGTTGCTCATCTTTGACGATACATCTGATAAGATGGGAGCCTGCTGGTTGTTGAAAGTCTCCGTGAAACTTTTGGCTACAGACGCCGTTTGAAGCCTTTCGATGTCAAATTTTTGTAGAGGGCTGGTCTTCGCCGAATATGCCTTTGTATGTACGAACGTATGCTCGAGCACCAACGTTGTTGGATCAGAACATGATTGATCTGGTTTTCTGTGCTGTCATCAGGTGACTAGATTTCTGCTTCATGCAAAGTCAATCTGGCGCTAGCGAATGTCATTTATTTCATCGTAGAGGTTATATCCTCCAATCGTTCCTCGATAAGATAGCTCATTGCCAACCTTAGCGTTGAAATTACCCAGAATTACTTTTGTTTCGTTTGAAGGCAATGGGTCGACTAGCCTTTCCAGGTGATTCTTGAACGTTTCCTTCGTTTCTTCTAACTTTTCTTCCGCCGGAGCGTGAACATTAATCAGCCAGATTTTGAAGAATTTCCCTTTTACGAGTATATGGATCGCACACAATCACCCATTGACTGCCTTTAAGCCAATAACGTGCAATTTGAACTCCCTATCCACAGTGAAGTCCACTCCTAATTCTTGTTTTCCAGTAGGCTTCCCACTTTTGAATATTGTGTGCGATCTCATGTCTTTAATGTCGTTTCCAGTCCAATTCGTTTCCAAGATTGCCGGTATTTTTAATTGATATTGACTGGCCTGTTGTGAAACGTCCCTAACAGCGCCAGGGTAATTGAGTGATCTGGTATTCCAGGATCCAATTTCATGGCAATTTTTTCGTTTGCGAGGTCATTGCCGTGTGTCCGCTCCATTCCAAGGGCAATCTGCAGGTTTCGAAACATTCGAAGGTTTCCAGGGACGGGAAGTTAGCCCGTCGCCCAACCTCCATTTCGGCGGCATGGTTATTACGTCAACTCTATTATCAGGTACGAAAAATTCGCCTTCACCCTCTTACGTCCGATAAAGGAGGTATCAGTAGGATTTAGTAGCAGAGCTATAGATGCATTTACACTTATTAGCATTTCTCGGCATTTAATGCCCCGTCATTGGGGAACCAGTAAACCCAATGTGCGACCTCGAGAACATTTACTACCATCTAATTTTGGGATGAGGAATCATGGAAGCTAAGGGGTGAAGAAAAAAGGGGGTTCCCTCCTCTTTTCTCAAGCGGGCTGGGAAACGTCTACGGCGGACATAAATTCCAACAAATTCCATTTTAACCTTTTTTTGTCTTAAGTTTTACAGAAGAACTTGTCATCACATATGCTTATTTTAAATATAAAACAAATAAGTTGGGTAGACCTACGCTCACGTCAGAAGGGTTTTGTACTCAACTTACAAAATGCAATCACCAGCAACGAATAATATCAAGAAATATGTCAAAGAGATTTGCTCGTTTAAAAGAAAATCCATTGTTTCTCCATTTTTAACTAACAAAAATCACTCAAATCATAAAATCTCAAAAGCATTTATGTCATCGATCTTATCTGGAAATTTTAAGAAGATCAAATCAGAACTGCAGTGTCTAATTCGATAGGAAGCCCATAAAATACAAAAATAGTGTGTTATATTTGTTGTAATTAGCGAAATTTCAAATGGATATAACTTCCGTGAATATGATAGGAATTTCATTAAGCTTACAGAGTATAAGGACCTTGTGTAAGGTTGAGTTTAAAGGCATCCATTCGGTTTTATTGGAAAAAATGTGAAATTCGAAGATCATACTATTATTAACAAGGTTGAACGAATTTTGACTTCTGATGTATTTGTTATTCATACATATCTCCCTTAATCATTTTTTCAGTTTTTTTGGGATCACAGGTGTCCAATCGCGAGGGGGTAACACATCTTTCGTGTTCCCAATGGAGCAAAAACTGTCCGTTTGAGGACTGTTTTGAAAAGCTCTCATAGAGACATTTCATTTGATACTCATATCGGCTACCTCTGATGAAATTTTTTTTCAGAGCCACTCCCCCGTACAGTAATCATCGATTCGTGGCATGGATTTTTTTTTATTAATTGTAGGTACTCATTTTCAGTCATTCATTAAATTGAATCAAGTGATAAAAGCATGTACCTTAAACGTTGAAGTTGGGAAAAAATATCTCAAAATTATTCAACCTTCGCATTTAAAACAGCCACCATTTTGTCTTACGATTACTAAAACCACTAGCTGAACTAATTCTCAAAGCTATTCACGATACCTATCGTTCCTGAAATTTTCATGCAAATCATAGCAAACCTGTAGTGCGTGAGTCGGTAAAAAGCGCATATTGTTCCATAGCCATATGGTTCCCTAGTTATACAGCGCATATTGCTCTATAGTAATACAGGAAAATTCAAATCGCTTTAACTTCGCTAGATACCATTCAATCTTTATGAAACTTGCAGGGCAGGTCAATCTTGTAAATAGTCATAGTGGTTGAATTTAAGGGTACCGTTAAGAGTTTATTCAAGAAAACATAAAATCAATAAATCATACTATTACTAACAAAGTTGAGTAAATTTCGACTTCTCACGTATTTATTGTTGTTGTACTCATAAAGGCCTATATTCATGATTTTTTTCAGATTCTTCAGATGAAAGGTGTCCAATCGCGAGGGGGGTACGCAAAAGTTCGTACATTTTTCCTTTTCCTGCCCTCCACGGTACAGATCTCATTGAAACCTTTCCAACGACACCCTCTTCGACTACCAATGGTGAAAAAAATAAAATTGTTTGAAGGGTCACCTCCCTTTATGGGGAGACCCCCCTTAAAAACCCTTTGAAAAAATTTTCTATCCCAAAACTTTCAAGAAGTCGCCACTTCTGACCTTTCCACAACGGTTCATGGCTTTAGCTCCTGTAGTTTCGGAGAAAAAGTGGTGTGACATACAAGCTGACGGACGGACAGACGAACACAGGTCGTGATTGCAATAGGGTTTTGTATTTTAGTACAAATCCTTAAAAAGGCCGACTTTTGATGACTCATTCAATTGTCTTGTAAGGTTTATAAGTAAAAATTATCTTTATGGTTAGATTATTTCAAAACTATAATCTTAAAATTGAAGATGCTTGCAATGGGTAGGATCACTTTCGAAATTTCATCACAATTGATTATCTATATCCTAGATATATGCTCACACTGAACTAATCAGTTGACTATTGAATACAATATTAGATATGTATACCATGCCTTCAGCAATTATGTTATTTATTAATGGTTTTCTGAGTGGAATGAACTAATCGCTCTCGGGGTGGTTTTAGCTGCGCGTCGGTCAATTCAGGCGTTCTAAGCTTGTGAAAGGAAATATAAGGCTGAAATTTTGTCTTTGAACTTAGCTGAATATCTAGCTGAAGAAGCATTCTTTTTGCGGGTTTCGACACTAGAATTGGAATTTTTAAAATATAAGCTAGGGTCTATCAGCAGCATCGCCGTTCCACTTCGGAAAAAACGAGGTCTGACAATTAAGTAACGTTTTGCTGCGCTTGTGGTAAACCTGTGACCTTCAAATTCCCTTCCCCTTCCCCGCCATCTTCCCCCTCTCCATTGATATACTTACCATTGCTCTAGCTTGTTTACTATGTTTACGCGTCGCGATAAAATTTTGCGCCAGATTGGAGGGAAGACTTCGGAAACGTACGCTAAAATTGTAAAAGTGCATGGTGATAGTGTTCTTAGTCGTGCCCAGGTGTTTCGATGGCATAAAGAATTAAAAGAGGGGCGTGGAAAATGAAACGCGGAGCGGGAGACCAGTCGAGGTGCAGACTGACGCAAATGCGCAGCGTATGCGTGCCCTAATCCATGAAGATCGGTGCTTAACAGTTTGAATGTTGGCCTCGGAACTGGGTATGAACCGTGAAACAGTCACATAAATTTTAACCGACGATTTAGGGATGAAAAAGTTGTGCGTGAACATGGTTCCAAAGAACCTTTCTGAAGGGCAAAAGCAGCATCGAATGACTGTCGCAGAGGAATGTTTTGAACAAGTGGAAAACGATCCCATACTGTTTGATCGAGTTATTACAGGCGATGAGAGCTGGTTTTTCCAATACGATGGTGGTCAAAGGAACCCTTTTTGAGTCGATTGAGGACATACAGGCGGCCGTGTCGAGGGTACTTGCGGACATCCCAGTTGAAGCGTTCCGGAAATGTTACAACATGGAAAACGCGCTGGAATCGTTGTATTACTGCCTAAGGGGACTACTTTGAAGTGGATTGCAGAGTTGTAGAATAATTTTTAAATATACGGTTTTCATGGAATCAGTCTCATTACTTAATTATCACACATCGTATCTTAGCAATTAGTCCAACATAGTACTCTACTTTTTAAAACCGCAGCATCCTCACCCATTCTGTTTTTTTCCTTCTTCTGCAATCATAGTCGTAATATCAGCGTATATTTAAAATAATTTCATTTGCAACCAATTCCTTCGAAAAATTTTATGCTATTACTCGTACTCGTATATTGCACCCAATGATATTATATTACAAGGAATTGAAAGTAGGTATTTTTTTATAAGTTTAATTAATTGTCTAAAAAAAAAGTATTACGTTTGAAAAAGTTGTTTTTAAATTTTTGAAATATGGATGTTTGTAAACCCGGTTTTAATCGCTTTTGTTAAAAAAAGAAATATTAGTGGAGCCTATGTTCGAACATGCCAGTTATATGAGAACCAAAGTATTATAGTGAACGAGAGCTGGGTACCAAATATTGTGTGTAAAAACTGCTATAATCGTTTGATGAATTGGAGGAGTGGAAGACGCAAGTCCATGCTGTTTGGCAGTCCAATGGTTTGCGCTAATCCTGGTGGTGACCATGATCCAGTGAATTGCTACTCTTGTTGGAACAAAACTTCCGCGTTGAGAAAAATGAAAAGAGTATCATTTAAATATGTCTCTGTTCCAAGCGATCAAAAGTCCCAACCCAGATTTTTTATCTGAAACGACTACTCCAACGGTTGGCCAAATATATGATTCCGGTAATGATCCACTGTTTGCCCTTGAATTATCATCAAATCAGCCAATTCTAATTGATCAAAATCAACGGGATAGGATTGTGGCCAAATTGGAATTATGACAAAGTAAGTCACAAGAACTAGCCTCATTTTTGAGATGAAAAAATCTTTTGACACAATGTACAAAAGTCTCAGCGTAGAAAAGTCGCCAATCAAAAATTCAATCCCTTTTTTGTTGTGAATGATGAAAAAAGTGCAGCCTATTACAATGATGTTGAAAAATTGATGAACGCAATGGAAATAAATAAGTGATGATGGCAATGATTGAAGATTGTTAATTGACAGTTCAAAATATAGTTTGAAAGCCGTATTTCTGCAGAAGACCAATACCAAACCATCTGTTCCAATCGCATACAGCACCGATACTAAAGAGACATTTGAAGGACTAGAAACTATTATGAATATGTGTAACTACTCCAAACATAAGCGGCGCATCCGTTGTAACCTGAAAGTGGTAGCAATGTTATCTGGCCTTCAAAGTGGTTATGTCAAACATATGTGCTTTATGTGCGATTGGAATAGTCATTACACTGGAGACCAATATTCTTTCCACAATTGGAGAAACGGAGAATATAGCCAACTTCAAATGGCCAAAATAATCGATAAACCATTGGTGTCAAAAGAAAAGATTCTACTCCCACCACTTCACATCAAACTTAGAATTGTAAAGAGTCTTGTCAAAACTGTTGCCAAAAGAGATGAAGTTTTCTCTTTTCTGAGCTTGATTTTTCCGAAACTTAGCAATCGCAAACTTAACAAGTTGAGTAAGTAGGAGAGTGCTCCTACCAGGAGGTCTTTGTAAACATCCTTGGGTTAGAAACAAGTTTTCTAATAGGGTGAATCCATAACTTGAATTATTCATCCAATACTCTGATATGAAGTCGTTCAAATTTATACAAAAGATGCACATTGCCATTTTAATCTAGCTTAAATGATTTTTCTGAATGCTCGGCCGATTGAACATCTTCAAGTTAAACACTATTCCTTAAATTTTCATGAAAATTGAAAGAAAATAAAAGTGCCTAAGTCAATTTTAAATATATATAGGGTTTTCCTATAAGAGGTGCTATTTTGAATAGATCTTGTGATTTAACACCATGCGACTTATTCCTTTGGAGCTACGTGATAGAAAAGGCCTACGCCAATAGCTCAGCGTTGATTCAAGATATCAAAAATGAAATTCGTGAGGCTATTGAGCACATACGGCAGCCACTTTGCGATTTGGTTATGGAAAATTTCATGAAGAGGTTATGGTCCTGTAAGCGTGTTGCAGTGGTTATTTGCCTGATGTTAGTTTTTGCTATTAACGGCATATCTTCTTCTTTATAATGAAATAAACATCCGATCATTTATATTAAACAAGTTGGGTAAACAGACCTACGCTCATGTCAGAAGGGTTTTGTATTCAATTTACAAAACGCAGTCACCAGATCGAATCAAATCAAGAAACATGTCAATGACGATTTTATTGGAGAAAATATGAAATACGAAGATCATACTATTATCAACAAAGTTGAACGAATTTCGACTTCTGAGGTCTTTGGTCATAAATGTTTCCCTTGATAATTATTTCAGATGCCCATCCGCGACGGATGAAACACATTTTTCATGTATTTCCCCCCTGTGCCCCCACTGTAGCAAAAACTGACAGTTTAACAACTGTTTTGAAGAGCTTTAGTGAAAACTTTTATTTCATACTCATATCGGCTACGTTTAATGAATTTTTTTTTCAGGGACCACCCTCCTGTACGGTGATCATCGATTAATGGTCAATTTTTTCGAATCCTAGAATGGTTACAAAACCCTTTTGCTAGGAGCTCTCTTCCACCTCCTTGAATTGTTTCACTTATGAGCATTAATTGTAGGTACTCATCTTCAGTCATTCATTCAATTGAATCAAGTGTTCAAAGCATGCACCTTAAACGTTGAAGTTGGGAAAAAATAACTCAAAATTATTCAACCTTCGCATTAAAAACAGCCACTATTTTAGTTTACGATTACTGATACAACTAGCTGAACCGATTCTCAAAGATATACATGACACCTATCATTCCTGAAATTTTCATGCAAATCCTAGCAAGACTGTAGTGTCTGAGTCGGAAAAAAGCGCATGTTGTTCCATAGCCATATGTTGCCATAGTAATAAATGCAGCGCATATTGTTCCATAGTGATACATGAAACTTTCAGGATAGATTAATCTTATAAATATACATCTACGCACTGAATTTCATTAAATTTAAGGGTACCGTTAAGATTTTATTCAAGAAAACATAAAATCAATAAATCATACTATTATTAACAAAGTTGAGTAATTTGCGACTTCTCACGTATTTGTTGTTGTTGAACTCATCAAGGCCTACATTCCAGATTTTTTTCAGATTTTTCGGATCACAGGTGTCCAATCGCGAGGGGGGGGGCACAAATTTTTCGTGTATTTCCCCTCCCTGTATACCCCTCGAAGCAGATTTGGAAAAGTTCTCATCAAGACCTTTCATTTGATACCCATATCGGCTACCTTCAATGAAATTTTTTTTCGGGGGGTCACTCTCCTATATGGGGAGACCCCCTTAAATACTTTGTAAAATCTTTTTGTAATTGAACTTTGAAGAGATCACCACTTAACACCTACACACAAAATTTGATGTTTCTAGCTTAAGCTGTTTCCGAGAAAAACTGCTGTGACACACGGACGGACGGACGGACGGACGGACGGACAGACGGACAGACGGACAGACTGGTCGCGAGACTAGTAGGGTTTTGTAAAATTATTTTACAAAACCCTAAAAATGACACTTTTCTTTTAATATCAAAATAACACTTCTTATTGGAAAATCCTATATCAACCATAAACACATGTTATTGTTGTTGTAATTCCATATAATTGAAAAGGCTATAACTCACTTGATTATGATTTTGTGAACATATTTATCTTATGTTAGTCTAAATAATTGCAAAATTTCAAGATGTTTAAAGGTACCGTTTTGATTTTATGGGCAAAAATGTAAAATCTACAAATCATACTATTTTTAACAAAGTTGAGCGAATTTCGATTTCTAAGGTATTTGTTGCCCTTGTACTCAGTAAGGCCCACGTTCGTGATAATTTCCAGATTTTTCGGCTGAAAGGTGTCCTATCGCGAGGGGGGGGACACAAATTTTGGGTACAATTTGCTTTCCCCTGGACCCCCTAATTCATTAAATGATCTTTTTATTTCAGATTCTAAAAGTTCTAATCAAGACCTTTCATTTGATACCCCACTAGACTACCTTTGATAAAAAAAAATTTTTAAGGGCCAATTCGTTATTAGGGGGACCCCCTTAAAAAATTTTTAAATTTTTGTTAAGGCCTTGACTTTTGAAAGACCATCACTTCTGACCCTTTCACAAAGTTTGAGCATTCTAGCTTCTATAGTTTCTGAGGAAATCAGCTGAGACGCACGGACAGACGGACAGACGGACGGACGGACAGACGGACGGACAGGTCGCGAAACTAGTAGGTCTTTGTAAAAAAAAATTTTACAAAGACCTAAAAATGGTAAGTCGATTTACAAAATGGCAAATAAAACTTTTAGACTCATGTTGATCATATTTCAAAGCAATAGTAATTTTTTTTTTCGTTTCAAGAGTACTTAATGGGCCCCACACTCGGAAGCTGATAAAAAGTGATGCATTCAACACAACTTTAACTAGTGTTGAATCAGAGGCTTGGAAAGCTATCAAAGAAATCATTGGGGGCTTATTGGGGAAACCAGCAGCTATGCAGCTTCAGTCAGCCAAATGTTATCAGCTTCATCTGAAATTGGAGTGCATATTTCTGCGTAGTGTAATGGTTAGAGCACTCAATCCATAAGCCGAAGGTCTCTAGTTCGAGTCTCGTTGGTGCCAACGAGATTCAGTTCGAGTGATTCTTAGGACGGACTATAAGCCCGTTCAGTTATGATGCGTGCTGGTTTAAAATCAGAATGTATCGCAGCTGGGTGGACGGACGCATGGCCAAAGCGTGGCCACACTATGGAGTGCCGATACGTTCCATCAAGATAATCAGATACTGTAGCTATCTCTAAGCGAAGGCCCAAAAGGGACTGTAGTGCTAAAGCAAAAAATGTCTTTGAAAATTCACTACTTGCATCATCATTTGGACAATTTCAGCAGACAATTAGCCACCGAATCAGATGAAAATTGTGAACGTTATCACCAAATTACAATTCGTTTGGAAATTAGGTAATGTTCTGACTCATTTTTCACCGTTTATTTTATTAAAATAAAAATTTACGAGGTACAGAGGAAAAAGAGTAAGCATGTTTTTGAGGAAGAAAATTTGAACAGTGATGATGATGACGATATTGGCGATGTTGTATTTGGACCATCAAAATTCAAAAAGACCAAGATTCTTTGTAAATGGATATATTTTTTAATTATTAAAATCATCAATTTGTATAAAATACATAATGTCAATGAAAAATTATAAAACCTCAATGAAAAGTAGAAACAGTGATCGAACAGTGATGATGATGATGATATTGGCGATGTTGTATTTGGACCATCAAAATTCAAAAAGACTAAGATTCTTTGTAAATGGATATATTTTTTAATTATTAAAATCATCAATTTGTATAAAATACATAATGTCAATGAAAAATTATAAAACCTCAATGAAAAGTAGAAATTTTACAAATAAAAGTTTTAAGCTATCATTAATTTTTGATGAAACACATTTTTGGCTTATTTTTAAATTGATTTTTGTATCTTTTTACTGCAGAAATTTGTAGTTATTAAAGAGTTATTGCTAGAAAATCTTGACCCAATGGAGAAAATACGCAATTTTTCCAATGTGTCATCTGATTAAACACGCTCAACTTAATTTTTTTGCATTTATATCTTAATAAAAATTCTTATCTAAGTTGCTTCTAAAATATTGTTGCGGACTGTGATACCAGATAATCAATATTGCGAGAGTTATGACCCTAAAATTGCTGAAATGAAAATTCAATACCTCGATTGATGAGTAAAAAATTTGAAAGGCGATAAAAACATGTTTGACCTGACAACGTCAAACCCTTTCTCCAATGTTCTACCTAGTTGTACCAGGTCCACTATTGAGGAGATCGGCACCAGACTGAGCTGAGTCTGGTAGAAGGGTGCAATATTCCGCCTTATCCAGCGCAGTTTCTCCTGTTCCGTGCACGGTACCGTAAGTCGACGAAAAAGGCCTTCCATCGCCGCCACGTACACCCCAATGGACTCATCCTTTCCCTGTGTCCGGTGCCGAATTTCCTCAAAAAGCCTGTCGTCATAGTCCGGTGGTAAGAACTCTGCCCGCAACTCCTTCTTTACATCGTCCCAATCTTTGCATCTATGTTTTATCGCTCGGAACCATGTTAATGCCTTCCCTTCGAACAAGACCACCGCTGACCTAAATAGATGGGATTTGGGTACCCCCTTCGCCTCTCGCCACTCTTCCACCCTTACCAGGAAAGAGCTCACTGAATTCGAATCCCCCGTAAAACGAATACCCCACTTACTCACATCTTGATGTTTCCCCAAGGGCTCCTCGACTCGGGGGGTAGAGCATATCGGTCCCATAGCACTTCCCGAAGCTTCTCCTGATATCACACAATCTCTCGCAGTTGGTGCGATCACCTCTGCCTCATCCTCATCTCCTTCAGCCTTAAGCATTAGTTCACCCATGGACATTCTCAGGGCGGACCTCAACTTGCTCACCTCCTTCACTAAATCCACTTCATCTGTAGGTACCTTACCCAAACGTCGGAGACCATAATCCACCTTCGACGTGATCTTTAAGAAGTCCCCACTGTCCGTTCCACCTTCAAAATCTCTTAACAGATTCCTAATTTCCTCCACTTTCTCTTTCACGGCATCCACATCCTCTTTGGCCGTAAAAGGGTACGCATCTGTCTCAACCATCGAGCAGTCCAACGCTCGCTCCGCCCTGAGTGCTATCCGCAACGCCTTCCTCATTTCATCCACCGTGCCTAATGCCTGCTCCCGAATCCTCAGCTCATAAGTTAACTCATCCTTACTCAGCCTATCGACGAGGATCTTCCCTTTCAACGCCATTTCCCTTTGCTGAAATCGAACGAGTCTAATAAATGCTTAAAACTAGTTACACAACCACTTAATTCTAAATGAAAAAAACTCTGGATTTCTTATAAATTCAATCTAGATTTATATGATCACAAATTACAATTTACAAATGTTACCCCCACTTATTACCCGGGGAAACTGGGGTGCTCCGGCGAGGCTTGTGGACCCGGTTAGCTCGTCCGAAGACGGGCGTGGAGCGCCACTCGCTTTTCCTCAAAGCCTCAACTAGCCGCCAAGCGAGAATGCGACTAACCGATTGCACTCGATGTTATTCGGCCGATACCCTCACTACTAAATACCCTACGCTCTGTACTTCAATCCTACCCTTACACAACTTCACTAACCATTAAATTCCTCGCTTCTCAATTAGGATGTCCCCCCGCGGGGACCACAATACCACCCCCGAACACTATAACCTCCGCTATCACGGCTTTATTCACCCTCCCGATACTTTCACTTGACTTGACCGTCCAAGCCGCACTCGTTACAACAACGAACTGAAACAAAACAAACTTACTTCTTTTTAGTGTCTTGAACGGCACTAAAATTTCTTCCTTTGATTGTGACTTCAAACACCAATAAATTTCAATTATCTACAACTTTTCTACTTTTATATTCACTCAAGAAACTATAAACTCAATAAAGAATACACTCTATCAGAACAAAAGAAACTTACGTTACTTATAACCCTACACTAGGGGCTCCACCCCTCCCACTGTAGCGATCACTGTAGCCGTCTTTTTACCATCCCAGAATCAAAGAAAAGACTGCTTTGACTTCCGTGTATTCACAAAGTAAAGAGACTTGTACATGCCTAAAAATGTGTAATCTGTTGATTTACTTCTCTATCATTCTTAGTCAAAAGCAAAAACGTAGCACTGCCTTACTTTATTATAAGCTACGACAATATTCTCCAAGTTCTGTCCAACACAACATTGTCACTGTCTTCTAATAATCCATAAGACAGAAATTACTAACATCCCACCCAGCCATAAATTTTTTAATGAGGTGTCACTAATTAGCCGCACGCGACACAGGATTGAATTATTTCAGCGGAAAATTATTTTCCTGGAATCGAGCTAACAAGTTCGAGACTTTCATGAATTTGACGTAATTAAGAAGGGAGATTCATCTACGATAAGAATGATTCCTTAATTATTCTCAATAATTTTCTTAGACACACGCCGATGACGTTCAGGGAGGATTTCTAGAAAGTATTCTTTTGTCGAAGTTTCTATGAAAGTGATTATGAAAATTTCCACGAGGATGGGAATATATAAATTTTTATTTTGAAGTCACTGATTCAAAAAAAAATATCATTAAATTTCTTGAAATAGACCTTCAATCAGATTTTATTCGGAAAATGTTTTTGTTTTTGATTTTTTAGGATTGGTTCACAACACAATTTTTAACCTGTTAATGTACACTAACTAAGCTTTCTTTAAATTTTTTTGCGAAATGGACAAGAAACGAATATTTTGCCAAGTTTAAAAAATTTGGCTCATAATGGTCTTGGAAAAACCAGAGCCACGCGTCGATTTCTTTTAAGTCCATTATACAACCGGCATGAAAATTGCCCCTAAAACAATTCCGTCAACGCTCCCAACAACGACGACTTCATCAATTATAGAAATTATTCAGTCAAAATTCGCTTTTGCTGTCAACCTGGGTGAATTTTATAAAGAATAAAATAGTTGATTTATGGTTACTTGAGTGACAGACTGCGAAAGCTTTGCGTTCAATCGCGTGGCAGAAAATTAGAAATAATCTTCATCGTAACTCCCCAAGCGAGCGGAAAAGCCGTAATTAGAAATTTGGCACAGACGGTATGGCGCAGCAAAATGACAAGCACATTTCTAGGATTTTGTCTACGTTTTATATTGTACATTCATATCCACGGACATAAGCATAATCTGCTATTTTCACCTGGCCATTAATCTGCTTGAAGCTCGGTGGGGAGAAATTTTTCATCCCCCTTGGAGTTTTCAACGCTTAACGTTTGTGGTGTTTTATTAAAGCTACGCAGCAAATTCTTGCGTTAGTATGATTTTCAAGTAGATTAAGTCAATTGCGTACAATGGCGGACAATTATTTTGATGTTTGCCTAATTCCTCCCTTGATTCCATTTCAAACGTGACGTCGCGCCACAATAACAAAGAAAATTATAAATTAGGGTGGATGATGAAAGGGGCGAAATGAACAAATCTCCAGGAAATTTCAGTCATTTATTTATGCTATAATGGTTCCATGAAAAAGCTACAAAATAAGTTACAAAGCTTTAACAGCTCTTTGAGGTTTGTAGTAGTTTGGTAACGTAAAGGATGATAATTATGTGCAACATGATGGATGATCCCCAGAGTAATAATATCTTTCTTGTATTCTTTTCAACATCCAAAGACGAGAGTAATTGATTACTTTTTTATTTGATTACCCATTCAATTTCCAATACAGGTAATTTTAATTGAACGTTTCAATTCCTGACTAATCGAAATTAAGTTTTTTTGTTAACGACAGTTCTATCATTTACTTTAAGGAATTGAAATCAGAAAGGGATAAAAAGGTATCCAATTATTTTCAAATTACAATGGAAGTTGCAACTTACTCTTGATTAGAATTTCGAAACTCTATAGGTTAGCAAATGATTTTAATTCATCGCTTTTCAAAAAAATCTTTCAGTATGTAGAGCCATGCATGAAAAATATAATTGAATTACCATTCATACATAGCCTTCAAGGTTTTTTTTCTAAAAATCTCAAGTACCTCTGGGACAGGGCCGAGTGATTAACAGTTAAAGTAACAATATTTTACCCCATGATGATTCAATTCCCAATTTCCTTCTAAAAATATGATAAACTATACTAGAGCCTATATGCAGCCGCGGTAAGCCTTCTTTATCCGGGACTCTACGTCTAACATTCGTTGCGTATAAACGTTTTTTAAATAGACCCGGTCAATTTTTAAAATCTCAGCCTGAAGTTAATTTTTATTGGAAAAAGTTTATATTGTCGAAGCAATCGGCTCAGGAAATTTCTATTGAATATTATTTTACTTGGATTAGTAAAAAAAAGTTCTCAGGGAAGCTGGACCAAAAATTGAATTTGTTTCTTTCAAATCTCAAACGAAAGCAGTCTAAGTGATCTTCAGCAAATAAGGTACTTGATGTTCAGAGTGATAAGGTGAAAACACCTCCAGTGTCAAAGATTTGACCATTTGGCAGCGAACTGCGTCATGCACTACCGCTGTGTAAAATGCAAAGATGTTCATGCCCCAGTGAGTGCAAATTGGCTCAGAAGGAGCCTAAAGAAGAATAGTACTGAGTTAGCTGCGGTGTATTTGATCATCCAACATCATATCGGAATTAATGTCGATATCTAAATGCAAAAGTTGAATTTATTCCAAAACAAACACAAGTAAACTACAGTGTAATGTCTTCCAACTTCGTCAAGCCAGGGTATTATTTGCACTCGCCGCCAGAGGACCAGCGGATAATGCTATAAATAATGTAAATAGTGTAAGTAGCAATAATGAGCTGCTTCTTAAAATTTACCAGCAACTTAACTCATGATTGGAAAGAATCGATACGCAAGGTTCAAAAATTAGCATTGTTTTTCAGCGTTTAAATCTTTCAAATGCCACAAAATAGCTTGTCATCCAGTCACATTCCCATGGATAGGCTTCGTCTAATCCCGATCAACGTCAACTCCATCGTTACTTTACATTGACGTAGCTATCAGTTTGAGTTCATTGTTAAGCAAAAGCCCGATATTTTTTTTTTTTTTTACCTCCATTCCCTTCCACTCTCTCCATCACACTTTCTTCGTCGCACTACGCTCGTGCGATCTGCACTTCACATTTCGCCGTTTCCTCAGGTGTGCCACCCAGGCAATGTATAACACATCGGTATAAGGGGGCACACAAAAATATGTGAAGTCCTCCGGTTAATCTTGTCTTGTCCATATCGTGATCAGCTCTCAGAGATAAAAAAAAAATTATAAATTCGACGCAGTAAAAAAAAAACTCTGAGTTAAAAGAATAGCTGTCTCTTCAAGCATCTCGACGATAGGGTCAACAATGCCCTAAGATGCTATGTTGAAATTACTGGACTGATATTATAATAATAGTAGGTGTTTCTCGAGGCATCTCGAAGATAAGATCAATAATTGACCTAAGATGCTATGTTGAAAATTTCTACACTGAATCGTTATTCATTAAATAGTTCCTAAGTCTTTTCTTGAAAACCATAAGAGAATTCGCTTCTTTAACTGATTCTGGAAGATTGTTGTATATATGAAGGGCGTCATTTGTAGCATCGTTCTTCAGGCGATCTGTCCTTGCAAAAGGAATTACAAATTGGTTTGAGTTCCTAGTACTGTATTGATTCTTTTGTGAGACTTTAATAAATGGTGTTTGTGACGACAAGCTGAGATTTAAACTTTTGAAGATAAACTTGGCTTTCTCCATTTTAATGATTTGGTTAAAAGTTAATGCGTTTGGAGATTATGTACATTTTTATACGCCTTGGTTAATATCCTGGAAATTATATTGAGGTGTTGCTTTGAGGACTGACTCCAAATTACCACTCCGTAATGTACTTTTGACAGTACGAAGGCATTCAGAACAAGATGCTTGATGTTTTTTGGAAATTCCTCATATCTTCGTAACAATCAATTATTGGTGCTAATTGCCTCCTTAAGTTATTTATATGCGGGAGCCAGGTCAGACGGTGATCGATAGTAAGGCCAAGATATTTAAGTTCGAGCACTCTTTGCAGCTTTTCACCATTAATTTTTATATCAACATCTATGTCTTCCCTGTTCTTTTGCTTAAAGATAATATATTGTCGCGTGTTATTGGTTCGCGGCCAATAATTTTAATGTTCCGGGAAAGTGAAAACGCAATGTCTTTTAATTTAAGTTAAAAGTGTTTATTTAATTAAATAAAATGCACAATAATCAGTTAACACTTTCACTAATTTTAATTGTCACTATTAAAATTATCTAACACTTGTCCATAAATTTATTATCGCAATTGTCTTCTAAATCACTTCACTATTACAAAAATCACTTTTCTACTACTCGAATAATTTCGCTTCCCACACACAAACGCAGTTCTTATCGCGGTCGAATGAATGATTCCCCCCATTCATTCAGCTCGCCTTTATATAGGGTCTCTACCTACTCACCCATTTCTCGCATATTGGCGAACGTTCTACCGAGAGGTACCTGGTACGTTCGAGCAAATTCATGAATGGAGTGACGTCGCTTGCAGATGTTGATTATGCTTGTTGAATTTACTCGCGGGTTCGAGTAAATTCATTTGTTGACGTTCTTAATGATGATGAAAATAATTGCGACAGTAGCTCGCAGAATTATTTGTACATGTAATTATTTGTACATGTAACACTGCCCCCATCTCAGTTCTTTTCGCCTCGAAAAGATGTGTCGCTATTTGTAGTCAATTCTCCCTGGGTGTAATATGGGGCAAGACGGTCCAGATGCACGATTTTCATTTTAGCTCTCGGCTTACGATGTTCCTGTATTCGGTATACGACGTCGTTGATTCGCTTTGTAACTCGGTATGGTCCCTCCCAATTATGTTGCAACTTTGGAGACCTACCCTTTCGCCGTTGCGGGTTATAAAGCCACACCAAGTCATCTTGCTGGAAGCCAGTAGAATTAGCCTTTAGATCATACCTGGTCTTCATGCGGTCAGTAGCCGATTCGAGGTGTTTTCGCACTGTCCGATGTATCTGGTTCAACCGTTGTCTTAGATCACTTGCGTACTCCGAAACCGTTTGGGGTTTCTCAGGGGGTGTTCCGAACTTTATATCGGCTGGCAAACGAATAGTCTTTCCAAAAATGACTTTGGCTGGGGCTTGGCCCGTCGACGCATGTTCAGCGGCTCTATATGCCATTAAAAATAGTGGGATATGTCGGTCCCAGTCCCTTTGGTTCTCGTCAACCATCTTGGCAAGGTGTTTATTGAGCGTGCCGTTGAAACGTTCCACCATTCCATCGGATTGGGGATGCAGTGGTGTTGTCCTCGTTTTCCGTATTCCCAGCTGCTCGCACATTTCGCTAAAAACTAGTGACTCAAAGTTTCGGCCTTGATCCGAATGTAGTTCACAAGGCACGCCGTACCTGCTGACCCAATTTAACACTAGCTGTTCGGCTACCGTAGTTGCTTCCTGGTTGGGAATGGGGTAGACCTCGGGCCACTTGCTGAAATAATCAGCTACAACCAGCGTGTATCGATTTCCCCATTCAGGTTCAGGAAAGGGTCCAGCGATGTCAACAGCAATCCTTTCGAATGGCACGCCTACGTTATAGGTTTGCATTTGTCCTCTCAGTCGTCGTTTTGGGCCTTTGACGGAAGCGCAAATTGTGCATCTGCGACACCAGTCCTCTACGTCTTCTCGAGCGTGGAGCCAGTAGAACCGCTCCCGCGATTTCGCTAAGGTCTTGTTAACACCAAGGTGGCCTCCCGAGGATCCTTCATGCATTTCCTTAACCACATCGTGGATTCGGCTTTTGGGAAGTATAGTTTGCATCCTATAGGAGCTACCATCCGCCGTTTCCCATTTCCGCTTGAGTACGCCACCCTCCACCTGAAGGGAGTTCCATTGTGCCCAATAGCTTTTCAGGGTTGCGCCATGCATTGAAACGTCCTTCCACTCAGGTCGCCCAGTCGTCTCCTTCCATACGAGCAATGGTCCGATATCTTCATCGGCTAACTGGGCATTTCGAATCCCCTCCGATGACCAACCTTCATCGAATTCCGCCCTCATCAGTCGCAGATCAACGGGCGGTTCCTTTTCCTCAATCCGTCGCCAATGCTTGCAGTTAGCTGGACATGGATGACGAGATAGGGCGTCAGCAATTCCATGAACTCTGCCCTTGTGAAGCAGTTGGGGCCTCACTAGGTCTGGTCGGATCGTCAATCGGGTTGCAGCAGTGTCGTTTGTTAGGGTGCATTGTTCTTCATCAACTTGACCAGGAAGGCATCTGTCTGCTTCTCCACGATGTTGCCTTGGCACGGTGCTGGGGATGTCGATACTCCTAGCCAACGTTCGCCCCACGAAGTTGGCCCTTGCAGTTGGATGGGCCTCCATTCTAGGCTCCTGACACGGTCTGGATCTCCACCACCCTGGACAATAGCTCGGTCTTCTTCCCTTCTTGCAGTCTCTTTGCAGGTGCCCTTTTTCCCCGCAATTCCAGCATCTAGGCGCACCATTCACCTGCAGCTCTCGCTCAATTCCCACGCGCTCACACCTGGATTTATCTGTCACTACCTCGCGAACCCGGACAGTGGTACGGGTCACATTTTTGGCTGCCTCAAAATTTAAACTATAAGCCAATGCTTCCTTGACTGTTTGCTTTTGAGCTAACCGCACGGCTTGTTGCAATTCCTTGTCCTTTAAGGCGCTGATGAATGCTTCTGCTGCTACGTCATCTCGATGTTCTGGGTCGTACGCTGGGTAAGCCAAAAGTGCCAATCGCTCAATGTCTTGTGCTAGCTGCTGCAAGGTTTCGCCAGACATCTGCATCCGATGCCGTAGCTGCGCCCGGTAAATCTGCTTCAGGTGATCGTCTCCATAACGCATGTCCAGCGCATTCATTATAGCAGCCGGGTTTGAATGCAGCTCAACGGGGATAGTCTGCAAAAGCTCGGCAGCTGGGCCTCTTAGAGCCAGAATTAACTCAGTTGCTCGTTCCTGCTCATTCCAGTGATTTATCCTAGCGGCGGCTTCAAACTGGATTTTGTAAATACTCCAGACCGTTTGCCCATCGAATATTGGTGCTTGCACATTTCTGGATGTGCTTTGCGCTGCGGTTATAAGCGGGGCTGGTGAGGTGGTTACTACTGCCTTCGCTGCTTCCAATTCTTTTTTCACTTTTTCCATCTCATGGTTTATTCTCTCTTCGACCTGGCCGACCTTTCCCTCGACCTGGCTGACCTTTTCCTCGACCTGGTAAACCTTTTCCTCGACCTGGTCAACCTTTTCCTCGACGCCTTTTATTTGTTTGTTCAGATGGCCGAGCTCCGCTTTTATTTCGGTTGACTGTTTCTCCAGCTTCTGTGTGATGTCTGCCTTGATTTCGATCGCTTGTTGGTCCAGCTTCACTGATTGTTCATTTAACTTCGATGATTGTTCATTTAACTTAGATGATTGTTCATTTAACTTCGCTGATTGTTCATCAAGCTTCGCAGTCAGACTGGATGACATTAGCATCAACATTTGCATCAGCGCATTTTCTGACTCCTTTGATTTTGGTGTGTCCACTTCTCCACCTTCCGCGCCTTTTTCTGCATCTGTAGGCTCACCCGAATCTAGATACGCACCTTCCGACTCGGTTGCATCACGCAAGCGTGCAATCAGTATGGCCTTTGTACCTTGTGTAGCCAGATTTCGTTGTTCCAATTCCTCTTTGAGCTCCGATATGCTCAATTGATTAATTTTTAGATTTAAATTTCCTGGCATTTTTATTGTTTCGGCTATTTTTCCACGTTAACTTTCACAATTGTGCACTTCAAAAATGTTTAATCGTTTTCACTTCCAAAATTTTCTTTCTCACTTCTGACACCATTGTCGCGTGTTATTGGTTCGCGGCCAATAATTTTAATGTTCCGGGAAAGTGAAAACGCAATGTCTTTTAATTTAAGTTAAAAGTGTTTATTTAATTAAATAAAATGCACAATAATCAGTTAACACTTTCACTAATTTTAATTGTCACTATTAAAATTATCTAACACTTGTCCATAAATTTATTATCGCAATTGTCTTCTAAATCACTTCACTATTACAAAAATCACTTTTCTACTACTCGAATAATTTCGCTTCCCACACACAAACGCAGTTCTTATCGCGGTCGAATGAATGATTCCCCCCATTCATTCAGCTCGCCTTTATATAGGGTCTCTACCTACTCACCCATTTCTCGCATATTGGCGAACGTTCTACCGAGAGGTACCTGGTACGTTCGAGCAAATTCATGAATGGAGTGACGTCGCTTGCAGATGTTGATTATGCTTGTTGAATTTACTCGCGGGTTCGAGTAAATTCATTTGTTGACGTTCTTAATGATGATGAAAATAATTGCGACAGTAGCTCGCAGAATTATTTGTACATGTAATTATTTGTACATGTAACAATATTTTGTCTTTGAAATATTCAACGCTAGTTTATTCTCTTTCAACCATAAATTATATGAATTTAGATCCTCGTTGATAGCGTCTCCGATGTCATTTTTATCGCGTCCCGAGTAAAGAAGCACTGTATCATCAGCATATAAAAAGTAATTACCACTTAGCCTGCATGTATTTAAATTATTAGTGTATAGCAGGAACAAGGTTGGGCCAAGTATTGAGCCTTGTGGAACACCTGATTTCATTGGTGCCGGGTCACTCAGAACATTATTAAATGCTGTTTTCTGCAGTCTGCCTTTTAGGTAATTTTGAAATAGTTTATTTGCTGTGCCTTGAACACCATATGCTTCTAGTTTTCGAAGTAAGAGGTCATGATCTACCGTATCAAACGCTTTCCTTAGATCCACAAAAATGGCAACAACATAATCCCCTACATCAAGTCTCTCGTTGATGAATCGCGTTACCGAGAGTAGAGCGTCAAACGTTCCCTTGTTTTTCTGAAAGCCATATTGGCGGGAGTTTAGGATAGAGTTATCTAATATGAAGGATGTTAAGCGAGAGTTAATTACTTTTTCAAATATTTTACTAAATCCGGTCAAGAGTGCAATTGGGCGATAATTATTGGGGTCCGATCGATCTCCTCCTTTGAATATAGGTACAATTTTTGCAAGCTTCCCCTCTTCAGGAAACGTTCCGTTTCTGATATGCTCATTTAAATAATTAGCCACGAGTTCTGCTATTTCATTTTTTACAAGCGCAATTTCCTCCATCGTGATCTGATCAATACCTGGAGCCGTATTTTTCTTCATTGCCTCAATAGTCTTAAGAACTTCGTTTTTATTGGTTGGATGAATATGAAACATGGAATCGGGTGAGATGTTAGCGTGATCTAGCCTACTTGTTGGGACATCACCAAGCTCTTTTGTAATTTTTTCGCCCACAGTTGAGAAAAAGTTGTTCAAGAAAGTTGCTGCTCCATCTGGTTGTGATAAAATATTAGGGGTCACTGGAGAAAACTGCGAATCCGGTATTAAAATTCGGGGGGGAGAGTTGTCTTTTACTTCATTTATTATCTTCCATATTTCATGATTGTTATCTGCCGCTGTCTCCAAACTTTTAGCGAAGTAAGAGAATTTAGCTTCCTTCACAAGACGTTTTGATTCCTTTTTCGCTTGTATGTACATGTTTTTTAGCACACGATCTTCCATGTTCCTTCTAAAGCTTATGTACGCCTTTCTCTTTTTAATACTGGCTTCGATTACTCGCTTTGTTATCCATGTCTGCTGGCGGCATCTAAGCTTTTTCTCGACGATGGAGTAACGTTTGGACTCTGTGATCATATTCGTAAGTTCCATTAGGTTCAGGGGACTCCGGACTTCTAATGACCTTTGCAGATGTGATTTGAAGAGTTCTTTGTTCAAGTGTTGGAATGTTTTGTATACAGGTTTTTGTTTTTGTGCGCTTATGCCTTGGATGCTTATTTTGAAGACACGATGATCCAGCTCTGGCCAATCCTCAAATATGAAATTGATTTTTCCCACAGTTGACTTATCGTTTGTAACGATATGATCGAGGCACGTATGCGAAACAGGACGAGTAATTGTTTCGTTGTTGATGATAACAGCACCATTAGTATCCAGTACATCCTTGTAAAGCCTTGCTTCTGAGGAATCGGTAATTACATCAATGTTTGTGTCAGCTACTGTAAATAAATTATTTTCTGAGGAATATAGGTTGTCGAGTACCGAGCAGAGATCTTGCGCATTCAGACGGTTCGGGTTATAGAAGGTACCGATTTTAATTTTTTTGCCTACGAGGTTTAATTCGATTATTATAATATTATATTTATCAGGTGTATCGCGTTTAATGATGAAGTTTATTTTATCTTTTACAAAAATAGCTGTCCCACCACCTCTTCCAGGTCTGCAGGAGAATACCGAGTTATAACCCTCAATATTAAAATATTTCGATTCCTCAGGATAAATCCAAACTTCGTTCAGTATCACCACATCTATCTCACGATTTTGCTTCAAATAAATCTGCATGTCATTTAGTTTGTGCCGTAAACTTCTTATATTGGCATATAAGAGCGTTAATTTCGTCCCAATTAATCGATTTGCGTTGTTAAAAATCATTTGAACTCGTAGTCAATGCTCCTCCTAGCAATTGTGATCCTTCGCTGGTATTCTGCGCACTCCGTAGAGTCTGCTCTGTGAGAATAATCTACGTTCTTACTATTTCCTGCACAGTTACAGCATTTCTCGCACGAGCTCTTGCAATCCTTCGTTTCGTGCTTTCCTCCACACTTAGCACATGTTTGCTCTCCTTCACATTTTGATGTCTTGTGGTTGTATTTCTGGCACTTATAACACCTCGTTATATTGTAGTCTTCCTTCACAAGGTAAGACCCATAATCAATATTGATGTACCTATTCACCAGTCTTTGGAACATACTCTCATTTACCTGCAGAATATGCAACCATTTACCATTTTTTGTTCGTCTGGCATGAACCAATTCCAGTTTATCATTTTCTCCAATATTAGGGTTCAGTGAGTGAATTTCGTTAATTAACTCCTCATACGAAAATTGTTTTTCTAGTCCATTAATTACTAGCCTGGGTTGACGAGATTTTGTCTCCATGACATCATATTCATCCTTCAGGGTATCCTTTGCAATGTTGTAGAGCGAGGTTGTATTGTCATTTGTGGAAGTTTTTATGATGGCACCACCATTACGAAGAGGACGCATTAGTTGGAGAGGAATTTTGCATTTTGAAGGCTTTATTTTCGACTTGAAGTCGATGAGTGTTTTTTCAGAGGATGAATGCTTCTTGGGCTTAATTATGATTCCTTTTTGCGAGGTAGTATTTGTACGGCGTTTGGGTAGAAAAGTGGAAATACTTTTCGTCATATCCGCATACGAAGGTTTTCGCGTGGATGAACTTTTATCAATTAAGGTGGCCACGGTGGTTTTCAGTTCTATTAGATGGTTTTCCATTTCTTTCATTTGGTTGAAGAGACGATCTTCTTTAGTCTTTTGGTGTTGTGACTTACACGAAGGACACATCCATATCACATCCTCGGAAATGTCCATGATCTTCAAATATCTCTCCTCACACATTTTGATACACTTTAGGTGGAACCACTTGTTGCAAATGCCTCCGCAGCCCATTCCTTTATGGTTCTCCTCCGCTTGCTTCCTACATTTTCCACATTTGTCTGCTGCTTGTGATGCCATGATTTATTATTTATCTCTATTCGCTTAGTTATATGGTATTAAATGAATTTATTTAAAAGAGAATGGATTTAAAATGAAAGTTATTAAAACAAGTGTCTTTAAAAAGCAAAACTATGGGTTTAGAAGATATATATGCAAAAAAGAGAGAGTTTAATAAGTTTGAATTTAAAATTTATAAAATTATTAAAATTATTAAGAAATTATTCTCGCATGAGCACGAGAATCGCACTAATGAACAAAAGAGTTCAGTTGATATAATTTTATACCGTTAACGGCAATTAGAAAATTAAAATGAGAAAATTGTTCAAAAATTTCCACTTAGCCGATTTTCCTTTGATTTGCTACAGAAGCTAATATTTCTTAGCAACTCTCAAAGTCAAGAAAACAGCTGATCGATTTCCTTAATCACTTCTAAAGAAAAATTTTTTATTGCGAGCGATCACTTTACACTTGGCAACTTTGACACTTCACTTGTCACCATATCATGCTCCTACCTCAATTTATGGCACTCCATAACATTCAAAGATTCTAAATTCATCAGAAATGAGAGGGTAAGCCGTGAAATTGAATACAGTTGCAATCTATACGGATCGGAAGTTCCAACGTACCCTAGGACAAATTAATCTGTGGACCTCTGCATTGCTAACGCAAGACATGAATTCAGCTTCAATAGTCCTCAACAGATACTGCAGGTGCTTCCTTACGATAGCGACCATAACGCAATCGTAAGTAAATCAATCATCATAGGGATAATGTCTTCCTCATTCCAGTTCAACATGAAAATCATCAGTCGAATTTAGAAAAAATGGAATCGGGAAAAGTTTCAAAAGAAGTTTATTCGGGATTACCAGAAGCAACGTTCTCCTGCTGATGATGGCAATGCTTGCTCAATGGTTCATCATCACACGAACCTAACTAGCGATGAACTTAATCTCTATTTGACGAAGTCAGAGAAGTTGATGTTGGAAACGATTGAAAAAGTAGTTCCCGAGATAAAACATCGAAACAATATGGGAGGATATGAAACACCAACCATTGCAAGGTTGAAAAGCCTTCTTCTCACATGCGTTAACAATGTTTAGACTAGAACCATCCCTCGTTGACTTTCTTGAAACTTCATCTGAAGAATGTCCGGAACTTAACCCATTCATACCACACGGGTGAAGCCAGTATTCAGTGCGCGGAAAACTGAAGGATGGTGGGGCATAGAACCCAGATGGCGTTTTTAAAAAAGCGAATCACTTATTGCGTAGGAAATATTGATTGCTGGTATTGAAGTCTTTAGTGATGAGATAAATCTCTTTGATATGGCTGGTATTGAAACTGATAGTACAAATCCAGATAGAAATGGAAACAAGATTATATGTAACAGTTTGCAGTAACTTTCCCTGATTGGAATCAGTTTTGAATTTATTCATTTATTTATTTACGCTATTTTACAGATCCATTAATCCTATTACAAAATAAGTAATGAAATATAATATCTAACTCCACCGTAGATGGTCCCAAGGCCGTTTGAATAATAGGAGGGAACCCCCTTGTTTCCCCAACCCACAACTTCTATGATTCCTCATTCCAAACTCCAATTAAATGGTAGTAAATGCTCTTGGAGTCGCATATTGGATTTACTGGTTCCTCAATAATGGGGCATTAAATGCCGAAAAATGCTAACAACTGTAAATAAATCTACAGCTCTGCTATTAAATTCTACTTACACCTCCTTTGTGGGGACGTAAGAGGGTGAAGGCGAATCTTCCGCATCTGATAACATAATCGACGTAATAACCATGCCACCAGAATGGAGGTTGGAGACGGGCTAGCTCCCCGTCCCTGGAAACCCTTAAAACGTTTCGAAACCTGCAGACGGGCCTCGGAGTGATTTGAACTCACGGCAACAGCCTCGCAATCAGAAAAAGGACTCTGGCATGGGATTCTGGAATGTCAGATCACTCCATTACCTTGGCGCTGTCAAGTACCTTTCACAACAGACCACTCAATATATAGTAGATTAAAAATACTGGCAATCCAGGAAACGAACTGGACTGGTATTGATATTTAAAACACGAGGTCGCACACAATATTCAAAAGTGGGAAGCCTACTAGAAAACGAGAATTCGGAGTGGCTTCGTTTGTGAATGGGGAGCTCAAGTCGTACGTTATTGATTTTAAGGCAGCCAATGAGCGGTTGTGTGCGATCCGTATGAAAGTAAAATTTTTCAAAATCTGGCTGACTAATGTTCACGCCCCGACATAAGAAAAATGACGAAGAAACGAAGAAAATGTTCTACAATCGCCTAGAAAGACTAGTTGACTCATTGCCAACAAACTAAATAAATAATTCTGGGATGGCAATACACAAAACCAGATCGACCATGTTCTGACCCAACAACGATGAACTTCGAGCATACTTGACGTCCGTACGCACAGTGGAGCCAATTATACCTCAGATCATTACTTGATCAAATTAACCTGTCGATGTCATATGTCAAAGGCATATGCAGTGAATACCAGCCCATTACAAACATTTGACATTGAAAGGCTCCAAACGGCGTTAGTGGCCAAACATTTCATGGAGACCCTCGACAACCAGCTGGCTGCCATCTTATCAGATGCATCCATAAAGACAAGCAACGAGCTCTAGATGGAAGTGGAAGCGGTTATCAGGACTGTTGCAGAACAGAGGATCGGACATCAAGCCCGGCGCAAGAGAAATGATTGGTTCGATGAGTGCCAGAATGCGTTAGACAAAAAGAATCAGGCACACAAAGAACACCTAAGTAGAAAAACCAAGACAAAGAGAAAACACTATGAGAATCTCAGAATTGTAGCGAATAAGATCATTAGAATTAAGAAAAGAAAATACGATGACGACTAATTAAGAAGTATAGATATAAATTTTGCGAGCAACAACACAAGACTAGCATACAAAGTAGTGAAAAGCATACAAAGTTGTGAAAAGCCTCAAAGCCCAAAATAATAATAAAGCGCGGGGTATCCATGGGATTCCAGTGGAGCTCATCAAACATGGTGGCAGTACTGTTCATAAAGCTATTTGAAATGTCATCCAGCACATTTGGTAACTACAACATATGCCGAAAGAGTGAAGCAAATCAATTATATTTCCTATCCACAAAAAAGTGATAAGCTACAGTGTGAAAATTAAAGAGGCATATCACTACTCTGTACGGCGTACAAAATACATTCAAAGATCTTAGAAAATGAAATCGGATCATACGCCAACAGTATTATTAGGGAGTATCAAGATGGTTTTAGAGCAGATAGATCGACTACACACCCATTAGTCACAGTCAAACAGGTACTTGAAAAATACTGGGAGTTCAATATAGACGTGCACTAAATTTTTGTTGACTTTAAGCAAGCATACGACAGTATCGTAACGTACTGTACTGTTTACTGTATTGTGCTTTCGCATCCCAGCCAAATTAGTCCGTCTTACCAAAATGACAATGACGTCGACAACCTGCCAAGTCCGCATCAATGATCACCTCACCGATGCCTTTGACACAAATATCGGGCTCATGCAGGGAGATGAGCTGGCCCCAAAGCTATTCAATTTGGCTCTGGAGTTCGTCATAAGGAAGCTTCCGGTCGTAACACGTGGTATATAATTATGCAAGTCAAGCCAAGTGGTAGCCTTTGTAGACGACATCAATATTTTGTCACGATCATTAACAACTGCCAAATAACTCTTCCTGAAACTGGACAGCGAACCGAAACTATTAGGGCTACAAATCAATGAAAATAGAACAAAGCTCATGACAAAGTCGAGGAAAAATACCTCAAATGTACAAAATATCATACTTGGCGAGTACAGTATCGGAAATGTTGGCGAATTTGTTTATCTTGGCGTCAAAATAACGGGGACGGGTGATGAAAGAGCCGAAATACGCCGACGAATACGGCTCACAAATAAAATATTTTATTAAGTTTTGACGATCCTGAAGGTCAGCTGCATACATAAGAAAACAAAGCTCCAAGTATACGAATACGTGATAAGACCTGTGTTATACTATGGGTGTGAAACATGGACCGTAATCCAAGCATCCGCAAATACATTGAACGCTTTTGAGTGATGGGCCCTGGGGCAAACAATCGGAGCAAAACTAGATGAGGACCAATGGTGAATTCGATACAACCATGAGCTGTATGAGACTTTTGATGAACCGGAGGTCTCAAAGATCGTAAGACTGTGGTACCTGTAATGGGCTGGACACATGAATCGTACGGACGAACAACGGATAACCGTTAAGGTATTCGTTGGGAGAATTGAAGGCCTGAGACCAGTGGGGAAGCTGAGGAACCGCTGGTTTGACTCGGCTGACGAAAACAGTTCATCGCTGCTCAGATTTTGAAATTGGAGGTCGCGGTCAATAGACTGAGATAGTCAGAGGCGCTATTTACAGGAAGCGAAGGCCCAAGAGGGGCTCTAGTGCTACAAAGAGTATGAAATATAACATATGCAACAACAATAAAGTAAGCAAATTGAATAGAAAAAAACTAGATTGTAAAATACTAATAAACATTTTGGAGCTAAGAAGAATGTTATGAATGTGGCAGGAGACCCAGCTGAAGCTCATTTTAGTGACGTGATACGTGTACTAAATACGAATAATAATAGATATAGGTTCGAGCAAAGGGGACAATGAATATGTTAGCTGAGCACGTTCTTGATGTGCGACGTATATAAACCCCCTTCTCGAAGGTTGAATGAAAGGATGCCGTGCTATATTTTAAATAAGCAATACAGGTCTAAGAACTCTCTCCTTTTTTGAGTGATGGGATGTTGAGGATCTGTAGGCGCGCAATATAGGAGCAGTAAGTGAGATTATAATTGTAGAATAGAAAACGTGTGAATTTACGCAGTACAGTCTCACCAGCATCCGATAGGTTGGTATTGTGAGGAGACCATACTTGGGAGGTATACTCAAGGATTGACCTGGGTTAAGAGTCCAACTAGATTGAATTGGTTCATCTACCAAACCCTGAGAGAGGGAATCAAATATTTTCAGAGCTCGTTGAAGCAAAAGTTTCCGGCTTCAAATCAAGCCTGAACGGCAAATCAATTGTTCATTTTACTAAAACATTAATATCTGACCTCACAGCAAGCTTAAATCTTGTTGATTATTTTGTCAGCTACAAAGACTTGTGTTTCATATTTCGCAGGAAAAGCAAAAAGAAATCATCTGGTATTGATGATGTTCCAAATCTAGCCTTCCGGCTTTTGCCTGAGGTGGCTATTAGGAATTATTGCATATTCTTCAACAACATGTTGAGCAAAACATGTTTTCCAAATGAGTGGAAAAAGCTAAGGTATTCCCGATCTTAAAGAAATAAAAAGAATATTCGCACCCTTAAACTTTTCGCCCGATCAGTTGGCTACCTGACATCAACAAGGTGTTTGAAGTGATATTAAATAAAGCATTAAACGCCCACATTGCGAAATGTGAGCTGATGCCGAATTCAATTTTGTTTTTGTGCCAGGCATTCAATCTCAAATATTTGTTGTGAACTAAATGATAGAGAATGTGCTGAAGCGTTTCTCACTGATATGAACAAAGCCTTCGGTACGGTGTGGTTAGATGGATTAATTTTTAAACTTCTTCAGGACAGGTTCCCCAACTACTTTGTCGCCAATGATGTGCAACATGCTATGCGGGAAATCAGTTGTTGTAACTGATGGCAATCTGACGGTGATGCACGAATTCAAGGTATTGAATGTTCTGCAGCAGGGAACAGTTACTGTGCCTCTACTCTTCTGAATAATCATTCGCAAGCTATTGAATGGCTTTGATTATAACGTCTCGCATATGCAATCACTGGTGGCGTTTGTTGGTGATCTGATCGTCTATATAGCAAAGTGAAAAGCTATAATAAAACGGCGCAATCTTCAAAAAATATTTAGTAATGTGCAGCTCTACCCTGACAATTGGCAAATGAAAATCAATGCCCAGAAGTTCAAAATAATTTCGTTTGGAAGAATTCTGCAGGGGCCTAGTCAAGACATGAAACGTAATTGCAAGGATTTCCACATTATGGCTAGTGCGAGTAGTTCAGAACGGGCTCCACATAAATCCTACGCTCAAAACCTCGGTGTTATCTCGATTAGTATCTGTATTGTACTAAAATGTCAAAATCATGCTCAGTAGGCACAAAAACTAATCATGGCCCTTCGAGGACTCTCTAGAAATATCGATCAAATGGTCGAAGTTATCTGTCAGGAAGACACTGGATGGACCAGTTTTGACATATGGATGTCAGGTCTGGTATAACCAGACTGCTAGAACTATGGGAAAGTTAAGAGTTTTTGAAAAAAAATGTCTTCATGCATGTACTAGTTTATACAGGAAGCCTGAGACGGAGTGGAAGCACAATTTATCGAATAGAAGAATGTATCAAACTGCAAAAGTGACGAGAGTTTATATCTTTGTATTGGGACTTCTTTGGAATTAAATCGTAAGATCTGTAACTGTGAGTGGAATTCACAGCCGTTCTTGTCTTGCTTCTGGCTTCAAGCTTCAGAAACAGTCATGTATTTAGACATGTATCAGTATGGTTTTGATTTCGATGGTTTCCTGAATATCTATCACATTTACAGACGGGCCACCAGTAAGAAGATAAAATATGCTCTGACTGAGTTAACGAGATCAACAATTCAAATGGAGATACTTATTTACTAAATTTATTGATGCTGGTCGAGCTGGGATGGATCAATCTTGGTATTGGTAGCTAAAGGACAATCATTTTTAGGGTTTTGTACTGAAATACAAAACCCTATTGCAATCACGACCTGTGTCCGTCTGTCCGCCCGTCCGTCCGTCTGTATGTCACAGCACTTTTTCTCCGAAACTATAGAGGCTACAGCCATGAAACTTTGTGGAAAGGTCAGAAGTGGTGACTTCTTGAAAGTTCAAGGGTGGAAAAGGGGGTCTCCCCATATAGGGAGGTGACCCTTCAAAAAAAAAATTTCACCATTGGTAGTCGAGTAGGGTATCATTGGAAAGGTCTTAATGAGATCTTTTCAAAACAAGTCTTAAAATTGCCTTATTAGTACCGAGGGGGGCAGGGGAAGGGGAAATGTACGAATTTTTCGCGTACCCCCCATCGCGATTGGACACCTTCCATCCGAAAAATCTGAAAAAAAAAATCATGAATATAGGCCTCTATGAGTACAACAACAACAAATACATGAGAAGTCGAAATTCACTCAACTTTGTTAGCAATAGTATAATTTATCGATTTTATGTTTTCTTGAATAAGATGTAAATGGTACCCTTAAATTCTATAAAATTTAGCAAAAAGATGACCATTTATAAGATTGATCTTTCCTGGAAGTTTCATAAAGATCGAATGGTATTTGACGAAGTTATAGCGATTTGAATTTGCCTGTATTACTATGGAACAATATGCCCTGTAATACTATGGAAACATATGTCTATGGAACCATATGCGCTTTTTACCGACTTAAACGCTACAGTTTTGCTAGGATTTGCATGAAAATTGTTGTTGTTGTATTTTTGATTTTGTGTTGTGCGTTACATAGTCTTGAGTTACAGTGCGTTATTGCTATATTGAGTGTTGTATTTTATGTTAAAAATAGAGATAGGTTTCAATATTTGTTTTTTTGTTTTTTTTTATGATTGGAAGGTTATTCCGATTTACGCACAGAGTGTGGGGCTCCCACGTTCGCAAGAAGGCGACTGCACTACCCACTTAAAATCTCTCTCCAGTCAACCCGAGAAGCTAGCCTAGAACCCTTTGGCACATTTTCATTACGACGTGAGGTGCCTTCAATCTGGAGGATCCCTCTTCCAGCGGGAGGGGAGAGGGGAAGAGGAATCGCTGGACAAGCGATCCCCCACCCCAACGCCCCCGGCTGCTGTGAGTCCCTTCTATCTTTTAGGACTGCCCGAGCATAATGTGCAACATGCTTCCATTTGTCAATAGATCCAAGCACTGCGACTATACTATCCGAAATGAGCTCTCCCATCTTCCTGTAAAAGCCCCGTTCGAGCCTGTCCTGATTTTCGCACGCAAAACATATGTGGCAGGCATTGTCTTCCCCTTCTAGGTAAAACTGACAAACGGAGGAACTTGACATACCAATATTTGCAGGTTAGACTGTAAACACCCATGACCGCTCTAAAGCTTAGCCTGATTGATGTCAGTCTCACCAGGTCTTCAATTTAACTACGGCCTCACATCCGGGATGAGGTGTGCAGTCCAACTTTACTTCGTGGAATTTTACCAAAAACTGCTGCCAATCGTTGAACGAGCGCTGTCTCTCTTCGCGGGCAACCATCCCCTGCGCAACCTCGCTTTGACACAAGTAAAAAGCACGGTACTCTCTAGCAGGGAGGGCAACAAGTATCAGGCCTGCAATAAGTCTCACCATCGAATCAGAGCCCTTCGGATATTAAGATGCGATCCTCAGTGCTCCTCTTCTCTGTGTCTGTGCCAAGTGATTTCGGTATACCTCGTTACTGAGAGCGTTGCCCCATATTCTTACTCCGTACAGTAGTGCTGACCCTACAGCACCCATCAAGAGGCGTCTATTTGATGGGCTAGGTCCCCCTACGTCGGCCATAAGTTTACTCAGAGCCGATACTCCCGAAGCAGCCTTCTCAGCCATTGCCCCGATTCACTCAGAGAAACCCATCTTTGAGTCGATCACTAGCCCCAAGTACTTCACCGCTGGCTGTTCGCTTGTTCACATGTCCTGTCCGCCCGCTTATTGAGTACTGCTCAGTAGTGTGGTCTCCTAGACATTTATATCTTGTGAACTCACTAGAAGCTGTTCAGCGTAAGTTTACCCGTATTGTGTTCTTCAAATTCAACTTAGCTTATGAGTCTTATGAGCGTCATCTATCCATACTTCGTCTCCCCTCTAGAATCTTTTTAGATCAATGTTTCCTTTATCAGTTGTACCACCAACAAATTGCTTCCACCCTAAGCGGAGACTTGCACGTATGCACGTCCTAGTCAGTTAATAACATTCTCGAGGTTCCGTACGCCCAGAGAGATTTATATTTTCACTCAATTATGCCACGAATCATCAAAAAGCATAACAGCCTCGAACCTGGTTCTCTATTCACGTCCTACTTTGTTTTTAAAATTAAACTAAAGACGTTACTTTTTGTGAAGAGTGATTAATGTTTCCTTATCACATACTTTTTCAAACTTTGATCTACACTCTAATTTCATTTCTTACATGTTTTAAGTAACTTTTTTATGCTTGATTTTTTTTGTATTAATGTGTCTTACTCTAAACTATATTTAACTATATTTAATTGTCTAAGTCTATTTTGTAATTGGATTTCTGTCTGTCAAATGGATTTAAATAAATAAAAAAAAATACTGATGATCCTTGCTCTAAGGATTCTCTTTGTGTCATGATGACCACTTTGGTTTCCTCCAGTGCTAGACTGAACTCGCGAGCAGTCATCCAGTCTCTCTCCGCACATTAGCATACCTAGCCCAAGCTGTGCTTGTCCCGCGTCTAGTCACTAGAGCCACAACATCATCCGCATAACTGATCAAGTGCGGCTGGTCTGGCACTTTGGAATAATCGAGCAGTCGCCTAAACAAACCCTCATAACACTTATCCGAAATTTTAGTTGCAGATTTGGGAAAAATTCCATTACTTCCATTCAAAGTTAAAAATCATAAAAAATTTTTTTTATTATTGTTATTAAATGTAATTTTTATATCATTTTTTTCTATATTAAATCAAAATGTTTCCTCTTAATTATATTCGTTATGATATTTAACTTTTATTATTATCTAAAATTTTTTCATGTTTTACTTCTGTTAATTTTTAAATCCAAATCTGCAAATTAAAATTTCGGACATGGGAACACTGATTTAGTACATCACATCATTGTATTGCATGGGCGAATGAAATCTAACTTAGCTGAGCTAGTAGCAATTTGAGATTCACCAATGTGACAACTAAATCATGGAGAGATTTGAACAGATCGGGGAGTCGCCTATCAAATCTTCACGGGGACACGTTGCGACGCCCAAAAAAGAGCGTAATCGAACCTGTCGTGCAACCAGTTTGGCAAATTGATATCGTTATCATGATTATTAAAAGCATTTATTTGATCGTTGCTTGTTAAGTGCTCCTACTGAGGCATTTTCGAATTTGTGCGTGAAAGATTTCGAGTATTTCCGGAGGCCACCGTGTAAAGCAGATTCCACTCAGGGACGGGCGGACTGCCGTTGCAACACCTTTGTTTGTTTCGCTGATTTTGTTTAGTTTCGCGTTTGATGGCAGTGACTTCTTGTGTGCTGCATGTATTCAAGCAATTCTTGAGTTTTTGATGTGACCGCCACGCCAAGCGAGTAGTGACTCGGTGCGAAACTTGGTGCCATTATGTGGACAGGAACGGTTAGCGCATTACCATATTCGAGTTGTCAAGAAACGGACAAATGAGTCTGCTTGGGATTGTGCACCAGCGCGGACGCTGTTGCAACGCAGAGCGTAATTTTCACTCGTTATGTGTCGTACAATTTTTCTTGTTTTGATGCCCCCTGAGTTGGCAGAAATATAATTTTCATGGGGAAAACTGACTCCAAAAGCTATCCTACAATCTTGATCGTGAAGTTTATAAGCCAATTTGAGGATTAAGTACACACTGAACGATTGGTACTTTCACCTAGCAAGGTCCAGTGGATGGAGTAGGAGCCCCGTTTTTGGCATTTGATGCCCACTAATGCATGCATGCGAAGGTTCTGAATGCAGTTTGCCTATAGGAATTGTGGAACAATACGCTGAATGTGCGGCTTGTTTACTCACACAAACACGTCAACGGCAAATTTATGTTGCAATGAAATGCCCGAAATTCGTTTCCAGGACGAAGTAACGCGGTTATGAATATTATTGAGGCATACTTATATTGAACGTTATGATATTGTGATTAACTGAAAATAAGCACTGGTAGCACAAATATATCAATTGCCGGAGCGCGGGTTCGACGGTGTTTTTGTCGCAGAAGGGAAGTACGCCGAAAGTACATTGAATAGTGCGTGATGAAGTCGCACATAGTCGAGGACGTGGAAATGCCGGATGGGATTGAGAAGTTGATATAATATCTGAATAAATGGGATACTGTCTATTTTTCGAATTAATGTTGGATGCAATGGCGCTCGCCAAAGATGATTGGCTAAAAGAAAATGGGATGATGTTTCCAGATAGCGGAATATAAGGATGAGAAAAAACATTAATGATAGAGCGAGGCTTATGCATTTGATATGAACTTTATTCGAAAAGTAGCGATAACTGAACAACTTTTTGATGTAGTTGGCCCAAAGCCTCTTGTCTCGATAACTTATTTGATAAGGAACATAATTTATATACAGTGCAAAACATGTGATTTGGAATTTTCCTCCCTATTTCAATTAAGGTTTCAGGCCTCACCACATCTTCGGTGGGCACCCGGAGAAGATGTTGGTGAGTACACAGCTTGTTTTCTTTTTTATATTTTGTTAATATTTATATATATTCGTATATGGTTAAAGAAATATTATATTCAGAGATTGAATGAAAAGAAAGAAATATTATATTCAGAGATTTTGATAATACATAATTATTAAGCATACAGGGAGTTGATTCATTCACGAGTGATTTGACTCAGTGATATTATATACATATATAATATACGTACGACTTTAAATGGTAATAGAATGAAGTCGGAAAGCAAGAAACAAAAATTTACTGGAATTAAATTTAAAAATCGGTCTTTCTTTTTCGTAACACCTGACCCCTCCACTGAAATGAGCTAGCTGTCGGGCGAGCTCTCCCCTTTTATTGTGCTATAGGGGCTGTTGCCCGGGTAAAGCGGCCTTCCACTCACGTACGCTTTTATGGTATAGTGCTATGTGATTCCATCGCTTAATACTATAACATAAATTGGTCACGTTTATATTTCTTATTTGAGCAAAAATTCATGCAAATTATGTTTGTATGAGCTTTTTACTCAAATTGGAAGTATATGGCCAGGTCTACATTTGGATCTTGATCCGGTTGGGAGGGTGCGAGGGGGTACCACTTCCACCTGAATACCCCACTCTGATTTTTGGGCCATAAGATTCGTCGAAAAGGACGACCTCTCTTTAAGTCCGTCCGTTTTCTCTAGGCCCTATTTGTTTTCTGAACCAGCAATTTCCTAGTCCTTAGCAGGTTACCTCCTTTCTCGACTCCGGTCGATAAGTATTAAACCGATTCCGAAAATCGTAAATGCGAGGTTTTTTTGTAGTGGGTCTTCTGCTGGGGAAAAGAACCCATCCCATGGCACCGCAACGCTAGTCTGCCAGCGCATTCACGGGTTCCTAGACAAGGCCAAATCTTGGCGTATACTACTATCCTCTCCCGCCGAGGCATTAGACCATAACTGCAGTCCCTCACGGATAAATTATTCATCTATTTCACTACAATCTGCAATCACAGTAGCCCATCATGAGACACGCTCTACAGGTCTAGACTAAGGATAAGTTCCTGGCTAACATCCGATGTGTCTTTTTTCCTTCGTTGGCCATGTGTCGTGCCGTAAAGCAGGCTTCGGTCCTTCAGGTAGTCCCTCAGAAGCCGCGTTAGATATTCTGGAACTTGAAAAGGGCTTTCCAGGGTATCCAGAATATCCACTCATCTAGCGGAGCTGAAGGCGTTCCTAGCGTCGAGTGTCACCAGCAGGAGGATCCGCCGCTTGATGCGCGGCTATATGCCTCTGCCTCTTTGACCACATCTTCGATCGCATCAATGGTTGAGCGTACTTCTCTGAAACCACACTACCAAGGAGATATGTCCCCAGCAGCACGAATCCACGAGTCTTCCCCTGACGAGTTTTTCTAGCATTTTTTTGCAGTGTCTAGCATCCATAACCGGCGGTATGCAGACGGCGAGTTATGTTTTTAGGGTTTTGTACTAAAATACAAAACCCTATTGCAATCATGACCTGTGTCCGTCTGTCCGTCCGTCCGTCCGTCTGTATGTCACAGCATTTTTTCTCCGAAACTATAGAAGCAACAGCAATGAAACTTTGTGGAAAGGTCAGAAGTGGTGACTTCTTAAAAGTTCAAGGGTAAAAAAATGTTCAAAGGGGTTTAAGGGGGGTCTCCCCATATAGGGAGGCGAACCCTCAAAAAAATTTTCACCAATGGAAGTCGAGTAGGGTGTCATTGGAAAGGTCTCAATGAGATCTTTTCAAAACAAGTCTTAAAATTGCCTTATGAGTACCGTGAGGGGGAAGGGGAAATGTACGAAGTTTTCGCGTTTTCGCGACACTACAGCTTTGCTAGGATTTGCATGAAAATTTCAGGAATGATAGGTATCATGAAGAAGAGTACATACAATTGAAACAAGTTGAAGAGGCAGGAGAGAGCTCCTAGCAAAAGGGCTTTGTAACCATTCTAGGATTCGAAAAAATAGGCCATGAATCGATGATTACAGTACAGAGGAGTGGCGACTGAAAAAAATTTCATGAAAGGTAGCCGATATGAGTATCAAATGAAAGTTCTCTATGAGAACTTTTCAAAACAGTTCTTAAACTGACAGTTTTTGCTTCAGTGGGGGCACGGGGGGGAAATACATGAAAAATGTGTTTCTTCCCTCGCTAATGGACACCCCTGATCTAAAAAGTCTGAGAAAATTATCAAGGGAGATATTTATGGTTATAACTATAACAAATACCTCAGAAGTCAAAATTCTTTCAACTTTGTTAATAATAGTATGATCCTCGAACATGACGTGTTTCTTGATTTTACAGGTATTCGTTGCTGGTTACTACATTTCGTAAGTTGAGTACAACACCCTTCTGACATGAGCATAGGACTGTCTACCCAACTTGTGTAATATTATGCTTAGAGATTGTATTAGTATGGTTAAAAATTTTTGATTGAATTTGATTAGAATCAGGTCATAACATATTAGATGTAGGATAAAAATTCACTGTTCTATTGTTTTAACATTATAATTAATTTTTGTCAATTGGTTTTTTCACTTTTTTCCAAATGAATCATAAAATCTATAATAATTTTAATTAAATTGAATTTGCTTTTGTCTTTTGATTAAATATTATTGATTATTAGCCTATGAATTTAGAGAGCTGTTTGGGCTTTATATTCTTTGAGAATTTATAACGAATAATATTGAATAAAGCGTTTATGACTTTGACGGCCTGGCGCAATCGAAGGCGTGTTGATGCTGACTTTTAGGAGACGCAGCTCTTGAGTGGACATTACTGTTTTCGGTCTTATCAGTTCAGTATGGTAACAGTCTACTGACATGTTTTGCGCAGGAAAAGATGAAAAGAAAGACAGCGCGGTGACCTCCCAGAGGCAGCTCTCTCCAAATAGTCGAATCGACGAGGTGCTTAGATCGGTTGACGAATTCGGCTCGGGCAGTCCTAATAATTAAAAGAGCTTTCCTTTTTATATGTTGACAACAAACTTTTGTCGTTAGTTCACCCAATTGGGAGGTTAAGTGATAATGCCTAGTAAAATACCTTCGAGATGTGGCAATTAAGTTATGAGACTATTGCCACGCTTGTGGCAAACCTGCGACGTTGAAACTCCCTTCCCCCTTCCCCGGCATCCTTTATTTACCATTGCTGTAGCTTGTTTAGTTCGCCTGCTGTGTCATGTTAAGTAGACGTGTGTTGGTGATGCTCATCACGAAAATGGAGAAATGAAATCAAGAGCATCGCGATAAAATTTCGCGCCAGATTGGGCGATCCCACGCTGCTTGATCGAGTTATTACAGGCGATGAGAGCTGATTTTTCAATACGAACCGAAAACCAAACGCCAAAGCTCACAATGGTTGTCTCCGCACGCCTTCCGTCCGAAAAAAACTCGCATGAGCAAGTCAAAGTCGAGTATTTGGCCTCTTAAGGGATCGCCGTGTTGCAACAGCCGCCTTATTCGCCCGATATGTCACCCTGGGACTTTTTTTTTGTTCCCTAGAAGAAAATCAGTGGTCAAAGGAACTTAGTTTGAGTCGATGACGGATATCCAGGGGGCCGAGACGAAGGTTCTCGCGGACATCACAGTCGAAGCGTTTCAGAAATGTTACGAAGCATGGAAAACGCGCTGGAATCGATGTATAGCTGCCCAAGGGGACTACTTTGAAGGGAATGGCAGAGTTGTAGAATAATTTTTAAACATAACGTTTTCATGGAATCAGGCTCATTACTTAATTCTCACACCTCGTATATATGTACAATAAATAATTACATCCAAATTTTCCATGGTCAAGAAAATCTCTATTTTTTTAAAATAATAAATTTTGAATCCATTGTTTTGGCTGAGAATCACTTCTGTGAAGCATACACCATATTGAAAAACTTTCTAAAACGTTGATTTCTGCTTAAAATGGAGGGACATAAGCTCTTATTCAAGAATTGAAATGTTAACATAATCCGCTGTCATCTCCAGAATACATTTTGCGCACTTTCTCCCACAAAAACAGCCCACACACACTGCCATTTTCTCTTCGATTGCCACTTGTTTACGATTTTTCCCACAGCTCGCGTGTTTATTTGCCCGCAGATAATTCGCATGCATATTAACGATGATGTATGTGATGCTCCAGAATTGATCATAAATCATTCTTTGCTCTACAACTGGAGCACACATTTGGCATAGAAAAATATAGTACTGATGAATCCGCCACCTCTATTTATCCCACAAAACCTTGACCTTAGCACGTTCAGAGTAAGCAAAAATATCTGGACTATGAAAAATTGACCATTAGTGCGCTCATGTTGGGGATTGACACTTTCACCGAAATAAAACCGCGAAAAAAACCGCCAAAGAAAAAGCAGATTTACGAAAAGTGGAACATACATACGTGTGTTTATTGTAAGTAATATGGTGGCCTACTTTTTTTTATTTTTAGGCAAAAGTTACGCTGAAAATCCAGCAGTTGCATTATTTTTTTGAAATTGACATAAATTTGCTCTGTTGTTTTTTTAATGGATCTGTTTGCATTGGATAAGGTGATAAAAGTGAGGAGGTTGTCTATGGACATGAAACACGGCGTCCGAAATAAAATTTATTACATTTTAATGAACGGGTTAAAGGCATTGGCGCTTAACAAAACTTTAAGCATTTTAACATTGGAGCAAGGACATGCTGAGTATTTGCTTTGATTGCGTAAATTCAAAATACGAAATGTTTACATAATGCAGGAAATAACTTTTATTGCACTCGTTACAAATGAACAAGAGTCAAGGTGGAATATTTAAAGGCTGGATCTCATTTTAAATTGCCTTATCTAAACATGGTCGATGTTTGGCAATTGCAAGTAGAAAATGATATTCGAGTAAGGAAGGATGTAGTAAGACCGGAATGTTAGAGGTTATACTGCAATGAATTTAAATGAACTCTTTTATTGTTGAGCATGAATTTCTAGCACTGCAAATAATTCTTTAGAGTATCATTGAGTGGGGCTAATAATCGTTTTCAAGTTTGGTTTTTCAGATGTTCAAATTGAAAGGAGTGATGCAAAATTGAAATAATTCACTGTTTCAGAAATTTTCAACATCTGGAGCCGTGAACTAAAGGTAATTTTTCGATTTCTGGAATAATCAGTCAATGAACTGATATAAAGACTCCTTCGATAATCTCTTCAAGGAAGACTTAAAATAATTTTTAGCTTTTATTAAGCTAAAAGTCATGACTTTTATTTGCGTATGAAAAAAAATGTTTTCTCCTTAACCCTTTGGAGCATGGTGGTATTAAAAAATGTCCCACTTATTTTATGCATCAATATGCATGGTGGGATATTTTCTGACCCATCTCTGAAAATTGCAATAGCTACATGCACAACGGTTTATTTTTAGTCCCACTTGTATACATCGGCTGATAGTACCGTTCAACAAGTGTTAGAAATGTGTTCACTTGTGTGAGCGAATTCGAACTAAGCAGTACAGGTCTATCAAGGACTGCATGCGGAAGTTTTTCTTGCAAAACAGTTTTTCTTCAAATTTAATGTGAAAAATCAAAAAAGAGAGTTTAGTTTTGCTATTTATTGTTTCTAAATAGGTGAGTCAAAGTATAGAAAGAAAAATACAGTTTTTAGTGTTTAACGTTCTTGAGTAAATGATAAATAATGGTGGGATTTTATTCATCCCACTTTGCAACTTGGGTAATAGTTAAAAATATTCCAATTTTAAGCCTTGTACGGTATTAGCATAGAACAATAATTTTTATTTCAGATTTAAATCAAAAATAAGTGAAAGTCACCAACCAATGTTTTCTTCCGGGAATTTTAAACCCAAAAGAGAACGAGAGGAGAGAGATGACACATATTTCGAAGAAATACCTTCGGATCAAGAATCTTGTATTGATCTTGAAACTGACAACGATGAGGAATTCATTCCGCTGCAACTTTCTTCTAGTTTCCATGATTCCAATCAAAGTATAGCACAGACGCAGCTATTGCAGCATAAAAAGAAAGAATCTAAGAAAAACATAACATGGAGTCAAAATGGAAACGTAATTCCAGCAGGAGTCTTTTCTGCACATTTTGGCCCGACGCAATGTATAACAGATCTCATAGATCCATCTCCATATGATGTGTGCTGTAAATTTGTAACTGACGACATTATCAGTGCCATTGTTTTCGAAACGAATCTTTATGCAGAACAAAAAGGCAAAAGAAATACGAGCATTTATTGGAATAAGTTTCTTAATGGGAATAAATAAACTTCCAAGTTACAGAGACGCGTGGAGCACTATACCTTATTTACGAAATGACTATATATGTCAAGTAATGACTGTGAACCGTTTCGGGTGGCTTCTCAGTCACATTCACATAAATGATAACACGTTAATGCCAGGAAGAGGAAGTGATAACAACGACAAATTATATAAAATTCGTCCATTTTTGGAAAAAATTCAAGAAAATTTCAAGAAAAATTTCAGTCCTGGTCCCAATCTTGCAATCGATGAATCAATGATAAAATTTAAAGGACGTAGTTCAATCAAGCAGTATTTACCAAAAATGCCGATAAAAAGAGGTTACAAAGTCTGGGTTTTAGCAGATAAATCGGGTTATTGCTACAAGTTTGATGTATACACAAGAAAAATCGGCAATCAAGTGACCAAAAATCTGGGTGAGAAAGTTGTTAAAACGCTTTCCTCCGATTTAGAAGCAAAATATCATATCATTTATTTCGACAATTATTTCACCAGTGTAAATTTATGAGAAGACCTAAAATGTAAAAAAATCAATGCTTGTGGTGTCGTAAATAAAACAAGAAAGTATCTACCTACCTTTGGAAAAAATATAAAAAATCGAGGAGAATATCAATCATTTGTAAGTAATACGGGAATAGTGGCAACAAAATGGATGGATAATAAGGAACTCATCATTCTTTCAAATTTTCATGATCCTGAACAACACTCCACAGTACAAAGGAAAAATCGTAGCGGAACTAAAATATCCGTTACTTGTCCATCTTTAATTACCGATTATAATGAAAATATGAATGCTGTGGACGAATTTGATCAATTGATGTCTAATTACTGCCTTGATCGTCGTAATAGGAAATGGTAGCACTACATTCTATTTTATTTTCTTGATGCGTCAGTTGTAAACGCATATATTTCATACAAACAGCTGGACAAAGACATTACATTGAAAACATTCCAGGGTCGATGTGCCGAAGGATTTGTTGCAAGAACACTGATCAATAAAAGCATGCCAACGATATCGAAGCAACCATCTATTCAAATCAGCAAATCAAAACCGAGCGTTTCATTAGAAATAAGACGACAGGACTCCAAACATCAGCCGGAACGTTCGACTCGTAGACGATGTGCGGTTTGCAGTACCAAAAAAAATGAAATTCGCACATCATGGCCATGCACCGTATGTAAAGTGCCTCTCTGCCTAGGAAATCGAATGTGCTTCAATAAATACCATAAATGAACCGATGTGGCACTCTTTGAGTCCCACGCTATAAAAATGAAATATCTTGAATTTTTCTTAAGTTTAGTCTTATTATATTATTTTCATGCTTTATTTAAAAATAAATAAATCAAATTTGATAAATTTTGAAAGAAAAAAAAATTCTATGCTAATCGAGTATTTTTATTGTCTAAAATCTCGTGCTTCAAAGGGTTAAACAGCAAATCCTCACGAAATTTCAGCATGTTGCAAATACTTTGCGTCAAAGGTCTGCTACCACCCGCGGTATGCGCCGCTTTCACAGGCATTCTGAGCCGGCTATAGCTCAGCCGTTTCGGGCTTCTTTAGGAAAAATCTCTACCCGTGCTGGGCCACCTTACGTAGAAAGACAAATACAACAAGAAAAAACAGGATTAAGAAGATCATCTTGAGAAATGAAAAAATAGGAATTATTTCTTCATGATTTTATTCGTTTATTACTAAGATTAAGAACAAAGAAATTTCTCTGGTGGGCTCGATAGCAAAATAATTAAGTTCGAAAAAAAAGTCACCTCAAGCAGCTCTAAAATAAAACTAGTAAAGTAATAGGAAAAATTTAATTTTTCAAATCATTTTTTTACATCATAGGTTAATTTTCAACTTATCCATTGTTTTGTTGTAGATCGCGTTATTTAAAATCTTATAAATACTTTTTTTTCTTGAAAACCCGTCGGGACTTGTTTTTTAAATAAGCAGACGCGTTTCGACTCCTTTGAGTCATCTTTAGTATCTTATAAATACTATTCATATAAACTTTTCTTATGTGCAATCACCTCAAATAAATTAATTATTACATCGAATTGTTACGGGTAGAGAAGAGAGGCATCAACACTAGCTCACCTCACACACTACCATATCAGTCGCGTTATGCCTTGATCAAGACAATACTAAGCCGCACTCGTTTAGGGTTTTCTTTAATAATTTTTAAATGTAGTTGTAGCGACAATTTAAGTTCTTGTTGATCCAGCAGTAACCGAGCAACAACATAATTCGGAAGAGATGTCTTAAGCCACTGGCCAGCAACAATTATATCCTGAACAAGGAGTATATCGCCACGTATCCAAATGCTACCGGGATTTTGTCTAACAAACGCACATCAGGGTTGAACATCGTTTAAAGGCAGAAAGCTCACTAACGATTGACTACGATAGTTTGTATCATGACTGATACAAGTATTGCATGCAGCTAAGGAAAGAAGGCCAGTCAACATCCGTAGCTGACCAAAATTCTGGCAATGATAAATACGAGGAAGATAATGAAGGTGAAAAGGATGAGAAAGCAGTAGGTGAAGACAAGATCGACCGCAAATTAAGTCAACAAGTCCGTCCACGGAAAACGCGAAAAGCGGATTAAAATATACCAAGATCACACCATCATTGGCGTCAAGACCATAAGCAGTGGCAGCTTCTGCGCGGAAGTTGAGTTTACCGCGATATGTCGCACAATGTTTAATAGCTCCGTCAAAAGAAAACGCAAAAAGCAATGTTTCTTAAAGCACTAGTTAACTAGTGACACAATTTATAGAAAAGATACTACCTAACACGCTGAAATAAGTTGCAAAATACAACATTAATGTTTACCAGATATTTGCCTCCAAGTGTACCTGACGTGTTGTCATATTTATTTATTTATTTCAGAAAATGAACTTACAGACTAGTAGTCCAATTACAAGTCAATTAATGCAATATTTAAATACAAACATATGAATTCAAAGTATGGCAGAAATTAAAGAAAAAAGATCACAATACGATATTAAAAATTAAGATTTATAGGAATATTTATAAATTTGATTTTGCATTGAAGTTTTGAATACAGCAAGAGCCTGTGGTAGAGGACCAAGACTTCGCTGGTTGTACATACGAGGTAAGCGTAGAATAGGAGAGTGGAAGAAGGTGTTAGTACGTGCGTACGGAATCTGAAATTGAAGCGAAGATCTATTAGGGCGAGCCTTGTCGAATGTATTTATTTGCCTGCATAAATTTTCAGGTAAAAGGCTATGATGAAGCTTGAACAAAAGGCATTCGTCAAGGAAAGATCGTCTGGACTCGAGGATAGGAACGTTCAAAGTATGTAGTCGGTCATCATAAGGGGAGTAAGAAAGGTTGAATTTGAAGAATAGAGACCGTGTGAATCTGCGTTGAACTGACTCAAGAACATCGATGTGCTTCCTGTTGTACGGACTCCAAATTTGGGAGCTGTACTCCAAATGACTACGTACTAGTGAGAAGTAAAGACACATACAGGAGTGAAAGTCAAAAGCGCTTTATTTAATACTAATCGTTATAAATTTTAAAAGAATATAAAGCGAATTCCAAAAAATAACAATAAAAAACTTAATGGCCCAAATGGCTCTCTAAATTTATACGTTATCATTAATGACATTTAAAAAAAATTATAGCAAATTCCAATTAATGAAGATTATTACATATTATTTCATTCAATTGGAAAAAGGCGAAAAAACCAACCAACACTTTCCTTAAAATTATTTATAATCTTAACACAACAGTGAACTTTGATCCTATATAGGAGTGATATGTTGAAATGACGAAGCGGATCGTAAAATAAACCCAGTTAAGCGAGAGGCTTTCTTTATAATTAGAGCAATGTGGAGATCAAACTTCAGCTTACAATCGAAAAGCACACCAAGATTCTTGAAGGAGGTTATATTGCTCAAAGGGATACCAACTATTTTTTACGTTGAGAGAGAACAGAATACATTTTTTGCAGGAGAATGTCATCTGATGGCATTTGGAAACATTTAAGGAGAGATGGTTTGATTCACACCAGTCACTAAGACGCCGAAGATCGGTTTGAAGGATATCAATATCTAACAGGGAATCAATAACTCGAAAAATCTTGAAGTCATCAGCATAAAGGAGACAAGGGGATGTGATAACAGAACCTAGATCATTGATATAAAGTAAAAATAGTATGGGGCCAAGTATTGAACCTTGCGGAACTCCCGAGCTCGGGTGAAAAGAAGAAGAGAAGCAAGAGTTTGAAGTGACTACACATTGACGATTCAAGACATAGGAGAGAAGCCAAGAATAGAGGAAACTAGGGACATTGAACCCTAAAAGTTTCTCAAATAGGAGAAAGTGATCCACTGAATCAAAGGCTTTAGAAAAATCCGTAAAGATAACGTCCACTTGTTGTTGTTGATCGAGGGCAGCTGCAATATGATAGGTAAAAGAAAGTAAATTTGTAAGGGTAAATCTGCCTCTGACAAAACCATGCTGTTGGTGTGCTAAATTTGGGAGGACAAGTGGATACAGCAAATCAAAAACTATCTTTTCAAGAATTTCACTAAAACAAGGAGGAAGGGAAATAGGACGATAGTTTGAGACGATCACCAGATTTGAATATAGGAAAAATGTGAGCAATTTTCCATTTGGAAAGGAAAACCCCACAGGATAAACTCAAGTTAAAAATAATTGAAAGGGGAACACAATGCGAAGTGGATTAAGATTTTGCTAGAAAATTTGGAATGCCATCAGGGCCAACACTGGTGCTGTTGTCAAGATTATTTAAGAGTTGCTCAACCTGCAAGGGGTTTGTACGAAAATTAGTAGAGGAAAAAGCGCAAGTAGATTGGTTGAAGGAAGGGGAGTGCTTAGCCCTGTCAAAAAAGGAAGAAAGATAAGAAGCGAAGAGTTCACAAGATTCTTGAGGAGACGATGATGTCACGCCATCCAGACTAAAATTATCAGGGGCATGATGTGAGGTCATTAAAGATTTTACGTACGACCAGAACGCAAGAGATTGATTCGACATTAACGTAGTTTCAATGTGGTCAACATATGCATGAAGTGCAGAAGTGGCAATTTTCTTGGCCGCGGCACGACGCTCTTTAAATTTAACGAGGTCAATTGGAAGACCACTGGATAAGAATTTTGTGCAGGCAGCATCTTTAGCTTTAATTGCAGTAGCAACATCTGAATTAAACCAAGGAGCATCTTTAGGTCTTCTTGCTGGACACACAGGAGTAAATTGCGAGATTAAGGACGAAAGAAACATATGAAGCTTATCAACACAATCTTCAGTGTGAAAATTGCCGAAGAAGGAATCCCAATTCACAGCATTAAGGTTAGCTTCCATGCTCGATAAATCGGCTTTTGAAAAATCTAAGCGGGAAGGCGAGGAATTCTTCAAAAAATGAGAAGATGTGATAGCAAACTCAATAGATCAGGTTTCACAAGGAATGGAAGTGCCACTGATGTGGACAGAGAAGAAGACGGCGATTTGGAAAGAACAAGATCAAGCAATTTGTTATTGGCATTAGGAATAGTGGTGAATTGGGTGAAAGAACAGAGGGAAATGTAAGAAGAAAGAGCAAAAGACACGCTACCGCCAGAAACTATGGAGACATACAAATCATTTCAAAAAATAAAGGCAATGCAAAGTCACCACTGACCAAAATAGGGGTAGAAGGGAAACGAGCATTAATGTAGCTCGAGAATTCTGCAAAGATTTGTTCGTAAACAGTAGCAAGACAGTTACAAGGGATATACACAGATGATGCGAGGAAAGAGAGTCAGATAGAGAGACTAGCACAATTATACACTCAACAGGTGCAGATGAATGAAATCATCACAGGATTTGCTAGTAAGGGAAACATGTATACCCACTAGAACGCCTCCATTGTCAGACTTACCAGTAGCATTCTGGTCTCTATCTCTGCGGAAGATTAAATGGTTCGGGAGTAGCTCACTATTACTAATGTCATCTGTCAGCCATGTTTCCGTTAGACAGATGATATCATACGGAAAAAGGATGGAAGAAATGCCAAGTTCAGTAGTCTTAGTCCTCATGCCACGAACATTTTGGTAATAGCAAGTTAAGAATGAATTACGAGGCCTAAGAGATGTTTCTTCTGGAGCGAAAGGACACAGGATGGTTCCGCTTACGAATCGGAGAGAACTTTTTGACGAATATGCTAGGTGGCAAAAATTCGTTATCAAGCTTGTTTCCGATAGTACTAGCGAAATCTCTAAAACAAAACCTAAAAATCACTACTAAACTTCGGGAAGTGTGAAATCGCGACATTACTATTTGCTAGCAAACAACTTTCTCTGACATTGCAAACTGTCAGAGAAGACATTCAACCGTGATTGGGGTGATCGCTACCAGAGTAGTTGAAGGTGAAGTGGAAATCACGACGAGTTTGAGTGGAACCACTCTTCTTTTTCCTTTCGTTCGATTGCAATCGTTTAGTTTTGTTTGCTATTTTCATGACAAAATCAGAAGAAAAAAAAGTAATACTATAGTTTTTTAAAATTAAATTAAAAGTGAAAATTAAGCAAAGATTAAATTTTCTTTTGCTATGATATTTGAACTTGATAAATATTAAGTTCCAGGTTGTAACGGGTGCGGCTCGGGAGTGAATTCACGATTAAAATTCAAAGCGGTGTCTAGTTTTCGGGGGAGGTGTAGAGTGTGACAAATTCTCGCGGTCTTAATTTTCCTGGATAGATTTATAGAGGGTCATGTAGTTCTCGTATTGTGGGTAGAGCCCTTTGTTTTGCATCGTCTAAAATGGTTCAAGTATCCTTTTACGTGCTGCTAGAAAATGAAACCGGCAAGCCGTATTCTCACTTGGCAGCTTATTGGACAAGCAAGTGGTGCCCCATGCCCGTCTCCAGACGGACTTAACAGGGTCCGTAACCCCCCCGGAGCATCCTATTTCTTTTGGTTGTCACATGATATAAGCTATAAAAGCGACAGTTGAAAATAGAAAAACGGATTTTATTTTAAACGAGCGCATCTCTTTGACATATTTCTTGACGTTATTTGTTGCTGGTGACTGCGTTTCTGAGAAGTTGGGTACAAAATTCATCTGACATGGGTGTAGGTCTGTCTACCCAACTTGTTTGCAATAATTATCGGATCACATCAAGTTATGGGCCTCTTTGCTCCTTTGGCTTTTCTAATAAAATCTTGAAAAAAAACTTCGGTCGGAAAGTGAAGCAAACATGCTCCACGTTATTATCGTTGTCGATTGTAAGGCCGAGATTACTATGAATGCTGGAAGGCTTCGGCACATGCTGCACTGGAATTATCGGATCTTTGGCAAGATGTTGGCGGAAAAGCCGTCGAGAAAGATCCAGCAAAAATTGCTGAAGGCGAATGGAAGGAGAAGGCCAAACTGATGCTGATGGTTGACGAACCATCAAAAAAGCAAAAGAAATGTCGGAAAAATTTTTCAAGGTGTTTGATGATGGCGGATTAATGCGGCGTGTTAGTCCAATCCGAACAATCATAAATAGGAAACTCGACAATTGTTCGTCAATGGAAGTGTATATGAATACAATAATTTCAACTCCGCATCGGTTGTCTGCAGCAGATCTCACAGTCGACGATGAATGGAATGGGACAATTCTTCTGGCCGGTCGGGGAGACCAATTCAAACCCATGATCATGGCGATCGAATTGAGTGGCTAGACAATCAGTTTGGACTTTATGAAATCGAAACTGCTACAGCATTATCAACCGAAGCCGCAATAAATCATTCAAATGCGTTGTTCACAAAGAAGTGTGGACAGTTTGGTTGTAGTAGAGGCAAGCGAAATAGCGGGGCGAACAGCAATGGCAACAAAAAACAGAATGCCAAGTGGATTCAAAATGCGAAAGGTTTTTCTTGTGGGAAAATAGGGCATCTGTCACGAAAATGCCCAAACAAGCAGAAAATTACCAATACATCACTTTTCTGCTTTGTGGAACCTGTGACGAGCATAATAATTGTCAATTTTAGTTATTCGAAGATACAATTGAAATGGAGGAAAATGATGATGTGGATGGCAACGGCGATGGTGCACAAGTGGCCAATGAATTATTGGCCGATGTTGTGCCAACGATTGAGGAAGCTGATGAAGTCATCACGATCGACGACAGCACTTTGTCGCTTGATGGTGTAGCATTGACTGGTTGCGACCGGACGGTCCCATCATCGTACATGTCATGCCAGTCGTGTGTGGAATGTGAAGTTGGAAAAGGTGCTGAAGAGTTTCGGCTCAAAACGTGCCAGATTAGACACCTGCATTTGTCATCTCATCAAAGATGGACAAATTCTCATCGTAGCCATTTATATCAATAATCTTGTCCTTGTTTCCAACGGTGCGATAAACCAAATACAACTGAAGAAGCATCTGATGAAATACTTTAAAATGTAGGACATTGCTCAAGCGATATTCATCCTCGGCATGTACGACAAGCGATAAGTCCATATCGATTGACCAGTGCCGATTGATTAACAACATTCTGGAACGTTTTGGCATGGGTGAATGCAACCCAACATCAACACCAGACGGTGCCACTCACTGGCTGAACAATGATATGTGACTGAAATCGACAAAAGAACGTGATGATATGGCCAAGGCACCGTATCAGCAAGCAGTTGGGTCGTTGCTTTTCCTCCCTCAAGTTTCCAGGCCAGCCATTCAATATGCCGTGAACAGTTTGAGCCGTTTCATCATCGACCCAGGGAATGCTCATTGGATGGCAGTGAAACGCATTTTCCGCTATCACAAAGCAACCATCGGTCTCAAACTCACATACGATCGATCGATGTGTAGATACAAATTGTTTTTAGTTGGCTACTGCAGCGCCGACTTTTGCAACGATTAGCTCGATCGGCTTTTAGGAACTGACTACCTGTTACTATGCAGAACGGTGCCGTTTCATAGAATTCGAAGGAGCAATAAACGGTGGCATTGTCAACGACTGCTGAATATATGGCCATGTCCACGTAGACCCAAGAAGCATTATGGCTGCAAAGTCTGTAGAGTGAGCTAATCGACGAGAAATTTAAGTGCTCAATCTACTGAGACAACATGAGTGCTATTCATCTTTCCAATACCACCGCCCACCATGACAGAACCAAACATACCGAAATTTGTCATAATTTTTTGCGTGATCATACTGCTACCAGAACAATTAACTTCGAATATGTTTCGACTTCATCAATGTAGGCCGTCTTCCTCACAAAACCGGTAAACACATCAATTCAAGCAGCAGGATGCAAAGGATCAAATTTAGTGTAATTTGTTTCATGACTATATTAAATTGGAATATGAAGAAATAATTTATTTAGTGGAGGTGTTGGAAATAGAATAGAATTATTTGAAAGAATGAAATCATAACGTAACGTAAATGAGAAAGAATTCGAATTTGAACGTCATGTATTGACTCTTTACACTTGCCCCATAAATTTGTTTTGCCCAGTTGTACGACAGAATTTACATACGAACAAAGTTGGCTGGATATCGTATATAGGAGCATAGCCTTCTCTGTGTTCCTCGGACCGTTGAACCATAAACATCCAATCTAAGGAAAAGTCTTCGGAGTTGTTTTATTTGAAATAATCGTCGGATCACATTATAAGTAAGCCGGCAAACAATTTTTCAATTTTTTTTGTGATAAGGAAGTTTGGTAAGGGTTAAAAATTGGGGATTAGAAATATTCAAATTAAATACGACAAGAGTTGCTAATTCATAATAATTAATGCATAATAAAAAATCATTAAATTGTTTCTTTTTTTCAATCCTATATTAAAAGGGGATGCTTCATAAGGTATGAAATAAGTCAAAAAAGGTTAAAAAAAGCTAAGTAGTACATTCAAGCATCATTGAGCCTTAATTCCAGCCCTTTGACTATTTTTAAACTTATTGCATACTTCGTTTTCCAATTTTATTGAATTTTTGCAGAAGGGGGTTGTTTCCATCCTTAAAAACAAGAAGCACATATTCTGATAGGGTCAATTTTTACGTGAAGGGTAAGCAGAGCTTATTTCCGAAACTTCCCGAAAATCGATGGGTCTTCAAAGAAATGGAGGTTATACTTCATATAATCTTGGTAGCATAGGCGGAAACTTGAGCGAATTCGTGTATTCAGGCACCAAAATAACGAAGACGAGTAATGAAAAAAATGAAATATGCCGAAGAATACAGCTCACAAATATAATATTTTATTCAGTTTTGACTATCTTGAAGACCAGCTGCATACGCAGGAACACCAAGCTCCAAGTATACAAATATGTGATACGAGTAAGGCGTGTGCTATGCTATGGGTATGAAAAATGGAGCCTAACCCAAGTACCCATGAATAAACTGGATGCTTTCGAGCGATGGATCTTGGGGCAAATAATCGGAGCGAAACTAGATGGTGAATTCAATGCAACCATCAGTTGTATGAAACTTTTGACCAACCGAAGTTCTCAACGATTGTAAGTGTGCGGAAACTCCAATGGGCTGGACACATGAATTGTATGGACGAACAACGGATATCCAAAAGGTATTCCCCTGGAGAGCATCAAACCAGAGACCCCTCTTTTTTAGAGTTTTGTACTAAAATTTAAAGTCCTACTGAAATTGGAACCTGTGTCCTTCTGTCCGTCTGTCTGTATGTCACAGCAGTTCTTCTCCAAAACTATAGAAGCAACAACTATGAAAGTTTTGGGATGAAAAACTTTTTCGGTGAGTTTTAAGGGGGTCTCCTCATATAGGGAGGTGTTCCTTTAAAAAAAAATTCACCATTGGTAGCCGAGAAGCATGTCATGTAAGAGGTTCCAATAAGAACTTTTCAAAATGAGTCTTAGAATTACGCTATCAATACCGAAGGAGGCAAAGGAAGAAGAAGAATGTACGAAGATTTTGCGTACCCCTCTCGCTATTGGACACGTTTCATCCGAAAAAAAATTATGAAAATAGGCTTCAATAGGTACATCAACATACGACAGTATTGATTGTGATGTACTGTTTCAAACAATGCTTTGCTTTGGCATCCCAGCCAAATTAGTCCGTTTTACCAATTACAATGACGTTCCATTGCTATTCAATTTGCCTCTGGGATACGTCATAAGGAAGCTACCTGTCGATACAAGAGGTACGTTATTATACAAGTGGAGCCAAGTAGTAGCCTATGCAGATGACATCAATTTTTGTCATGGTCGTTAACAGCTGCCAAAGTTCTCTTCTTGAAACTCGACAGCGAAGCCAAACGAGTAGAGCTACAAATCAATAAAAATAAAACAAAGCTCATGCAGCAGTCGAGGAAAAATATCTCAAATGCCCAAAATATCCCACTTGGCGTATACAATATTGAAAATGTGGACAAATTATTGTATTTAGGCTCCAAAATAATGAGAATCGGTAATAAAAGAGATGAAATACGCCGTAGAATACACCTCGCAAATAAAGTTTTTAATTCAGCTTTAATGATCTTGAAGACCAGCTGCATATACAGAAAAAAAAAGTTTCAAGTATACGGCCTATGTTATGCTATGGATGTGAAACAAGGACCCTAACCCAAGCATCCGCAAATATATTGAACGCCTATCAGCGACGGGTCCTGAGGCAAATAATCAGAGTAACGCTGGTCGGGGGCCAATATTGAATTCGATACAACCATGAGCTGCATTTGCGTTGCGGAAATAAAATCTTAGAAAAACTAACGCATCCAATGTTTCGTCCTCAAGCCTAGTTCTCAATTTGTTGCACATACGAGTATAAGCCGACGCTGAGAAACCGCGTACTGCCTCGATGGAAGTCGAAGGTATTGTCAACAAATATTTATAAATTTCTTCCGAATTGTGTTTTAGTTGCTTCGAAAAGAGCCACTTCTTGCTTGATCAAATTCGAAAAGTCTGTTTCTTTAAGTTAATGTTTTCATACAATTGTTGATTTCCAGCTGAAGCTTATATTTTAAGGTTGAAGTCGCCGTACTGCAAGATGTCGATCCCATTGGCGTATTGGGATAATTTTCTTCACTACTTACACAAAACTGGTATTCAACCTTTCAAATTATCTGTTTTTTTTAACTAGGACTTTGTTTGGACATGAAAATAAATCTTTTGCGTCATCATCTAGACAATTGCTCTCATTGTAAGGATTTTGTAAACCATTTAACACGCCACTTAATTCATTATGTCGGCGATGTTTTAAGCGTTTTAACAAATGTGATTTCAATTTGGTCGCCATAATTGACTGATTTTCACTTTAAAGTTTCATCAGCCGTGCACAAATTTGCATCAGAACGACGAAATGCTTCAATGGATAGCTTAACTGGCGCCAAGACATTGATTATTTCATTTACGATAACATAATCAGATTCATCGGAAATCTCTGGATTATTCAGGTCTATAAGAGCTTTTTGAACGCTATTCTTTATAAGAACAAAGCGTTCAAGCATTGCGAAGAGGCTATTTCATCTCGTCTTACAGTCAAGTAACAAGGTTAGCTCTTTTCTACATATGTTCCTACTGTACATGTTTATAAAGAATTCTATCATTCTTCATAAGTGATCTTATGAACAGAACAGTTGTTCGACGAATTTTTTCAACCATACTTTTAATATTTAGACCGTTCGTCGAATCTTGAAAATGGCTTGATTCGATAATCAAACCTGATCTAAGATCTTCGTCATCGTCTTTGAATCCACGTTCGAAGATTGGCTCTTGATTGAATCGTCTATTTTTGCACAACAAATAGCAAACGGCTTAATGAATCCCATGTGCAAAGCAAACTTAGTGCTCTGCTTTCACAAGTTTTCCAATCTTAAGCTTGACGTTTGCACCATCAGTTATTATTGCAACAATATAAGAATCAAGAGAAATATGTAGCTCAGAAAGGTGCTCCTTCAATATTCGCACAGATGCGTCAGCTGTTAATGATACATTTATGCGAACCAATCCTAAATTCCAGGTTGTATTACAGCTTAAACTGAATCTTTCTCCTTCATTTTTTAATGTTAATAATTCAGCTTTTAGTTGCGCTTTAATTTTATGGCTGTAATTTACCATGCGATTGGTAAATCTGAATACCCTTTTGATAGGATCGAAGTCCTTAAATCATTTGATGTCACAAATGCACTCATAGGAAAGCCATCTTAAGCAGTCATCCGAGCTAAAACATTGTCGAGAGTATCAGTTTTACAAAAATAGTCCACGAACGAATTGCTTTTTCGTTTCAAGAGTGGTTATTTCACGTTATGAGCATTTGACATAGACGATATTGTCGAGCTTAATGTCAATGAATGTTTCGCATGAAGATGGGTATGTAATCCTTTGGTAAATATTCCAAGGGTTTTCAAAACTGCTGGGCAACGCTTACAAAAAATGACTCCATATAGAGGAAACATCGCTTTCTTTTTTATGCTCAATATGTCTATATTCTAGATAGCATAAAGGGAGTAGCATGTCCACAAAAAGTGTCTACTTTTTGTGGGCATGCTCTCCCTTTATGCTATCTAGAAACAAACAAAGGTGTCTCAATGGTGACTATAAAACTAAAAATCAATAGCTTTAAAGTAAAAATAAAAAAATCAACGATTGTTTGTTTCACTCAAACTATTCTAATTAAAGAATTTCTACGAACAGGAATGTTAATTTTAAAAAAAAACTTACTTTTTGTAAAGCGTGAATCGGTTCAATTAGCACTGCACTCAAAAACGAATCGAATCGACTGGGGAAACAAACGGGAAATGCAAAAGAACGGACAAAACCGTATTTGAAAAATTTGAAAAGAATTCCTACCAACAACAATGTTAACGTTTAAAAGAAACTTCCTTTTTGTACTTTTCCACTTTTCTTTTTTGTACTTTTCCACTTAATCTGCTCGATTGTCAGGCAACACATAAACTAGTCGAATCTGTTCGGACAGCGTGAACTTGCCTGATTGTCACCGCGCTCAAAACTAATCGAATTGACTGGGAAAAACTAAACAAGTTAAGCAAACAAAACAAAAGAGTGGACGAATTGTAGGTAAAAGCGGAGGAGCTCATTTCAAGCAGGATATTTATAAAAAGTTCAAAAATTGTTAATCAATCCCGGGACTAGCTAAATAAAATCACGAAATTGCTAAGTCTATAAAATGGTCGGGATCTCGGGATTGAATTCCCTAATTAGGAAACATTTGTTAACATTTATCCACCGGCAGGTTTGCCACTTTTGAGATTCAGCTGTTGCGTACTCTTAGGCGAGCCTACCCTTTCTCTCTTTATAAAATGTTGAGCAACAAGTTATGTATTTATTCACTATTAAATTAATCCTCAGCATTACCAAAATTCTTTAGAGGTGAAAACGAAAAACAATTCTTTTAAAAACCCGGCCAACGCTCACATCAGCACAAAAATACGTGAAATTCCCTAACAATTAGCTTTTAAGATTCCCTTTGTTAGCCTCGGAAATCATAAAGCTCTATTTAAAATGTTCATGGAAAACATTTGAGCGGAGCCTTATTCTCTCTTCATGAAAAACATTTTGATGGAACTTTATTGTCCCTTTCATTTCCTTTGTTTATTGCTGGCCAATCGTTAAATCTATCTTTTTTGTAGCACTTCATAAAACCCAATGTTTTCTTGTGATGTATTAAACTTTTATTGAGTGGCAGTTGACAGCATGCTTTTTCAGTTTTTTGTAGAAAGATTTATTGTACTTTCTCCAAAATGCAATCACTCTTTTCTTGGATTTTCTGCGTGATGAAATATTTCAAATCTTCCGACAATGACGCTGCACATCTGGCATCGAAAGATACTTTACCATCGACTGACAAACTGCTAAGTGCAATATTTATGGATTTCATTTTAAGTTGCTACATATGATAGGAAAAAATAGAAGTTACGATCTTACTATTGTATGTATAAATAAGACATTAGAAGGTTGACATGTTATCCAGAAAAATTTAAGCATGGAACCATTTCAATGAGAACAATCCTTTCTATTCACGGCTGCTGCAGCAAGTACTTAAACCATAAAGCAATAATTACAAAGACCTAAAAATGCCTTAAATTGAAGGATGACGAAATTCCAAGTATTAGCCAGACGGTCGGGACAAACAACGCATTCAATGCAGGATGATATTTTTGTCATCTTTTTCTTTTGTTATTTACTGTGCGCTGTCTGTCATGTCCACTGGATGCTTTATGAAGATCAAGAGATGAAAGTAAAAGGCCATATTATACGGGAAAACTTTTGAATGTTGACACATGTCATGTGTGAGCATCACGATGACCCAAAATCAAATAATGCGGAAGCAGCAAAAATCTTTTTCGAATTGATTCAAAACATCTGTCCATTTATATGATGTAATTAAAGTATCGTCATATTTGATTTTATTTTTTGTGAATGAGCATGTGCCGTATTTGTTGGCAAATAATTCATTTTTTTTGTCAGGAATACGAACAAATTTAATTTAATTGGAATTTTTCAATATAATTTATAATAAAAATAAGAATTTCCTCAAGAGTTTTTAGTGTTAATCACCTGAATGCAATCGTTAAACTCAGAATACGACCGCAAAGCATCACTCATTTTATGATTTTGAACGTATTGTATTGTACCATCGACAAATGACGATTTTCTTTACATAAAAATCATTTCATTTAAAATATTGGTGAGTTTCGATAAATCGATTTGTTCTTTCAAAGTACAATTTTAGTTATTTTTCAATATGTTCATATATTGAGTATTTAATCTCCACCTTATAGATATATCCTAGTACATGCTCATTCTTCTAAAGCGGGCATGTGTGCGTGCGCTTCAGTCGGATCAAATTGGAATATGCAAGAATTGAGCCGGTTGAATCGCACGCACATAGGCACGCATACAACGACAAGAGTATGACCAGGAAATTATAACATATATTATATTAACCCTTAATTATAGTCGTGGGTCCAGTGAATTCATGTTAAATCTTTGAACGCGTGAAAAAAACACGCCTCAGCGCACGCGTTCCTATGTACCTTCCGACAGTACACCAAAGCACGTTGAGGAAGACGGCGGTGCTTCACTCGGTAGTACAAAGGTGAGTATTGGTGTGCGTGCGGGTCCGTGGGACCCACTACTATAGTTGCGTGACTTTTTTAGTTCTTATTGGTTGTTAATTTTACTGTTTGTTTTTGTCAGTTATTTATAATGGCAAACTGTAGCAATATTTCTACGAATAGAGTTAATATAATAGGGCAGTGTTTGAACGAATCAGATAGTGACGAAGATTAAATCGGCAGAAATTCACCTACATCTCGAAATGATGCTTCGACTACCCACTCAGAAAATGAGTTTTCTGACAATGAAAAGGAGTTTGTGCTTACGAGTGATCATGACTCAAACTCTGAATTTTCTGAAAGCGAAGACACTCACCAAGATGAAGAAATGGATGTACAGACCAGTTCTACTGGATATTTTTACGGAAAGTAGCCAAAACGCCACCTGCAAGAAACACCCGTATCAGGAGACAAAATATTATCAGATTGCCATGTACTACATCTCGATCAACACTTATTGAATCATTCAATTCAAATAATAATTGATGCGGATATCAAAAACCAAATACTTTTGTGGACAAATAACAAATTAGCAGGGTTTGAATTGAAGTTTCAGTCAGCAAATCACACTGAATTGAGGGAATGCACTCTGCAGAAGCTAGACGCTTTTTTAGGTTGTCTGCTCTACTCTGCTGTATTCAAGTCAAATAATTAGGCCGTAATATCGCTATTTGCTACTGATGCCACTGGACGAGAGATTTTCCGGCTATATATGTCTTCATTGCGATTTTATACACTTCTGCTGTGCCTTCGCTTTAATCACCCCAATGATAGAGAAGAACGAGGAAGAACTGATCCGCGGTGCATAGTGGCAGAGATCAACATTGTCAATACAATTTCAGAAGTGACTTTACGAAGTGTGACAATTAAATAATGAGACCGATTCTCTACAACTCTGCCAACCCCTTTAAAATAATTCCCTTAGGCAGCGCGTTTTCCATGCTTCGCAACATTTCTGGCACGCTTCCGTAATCGACTCAAAATGGGTTGTTTGACCGCCGATTTTGTTCTAGGGAACAAAAAAAGTCACAGGGTGACATATCGGGTGAATAAAGCAGCTTTTGCAACACGGCGAACCCTTTTGAGGCCAAATACTGGGGCACGCTGGGGCGCTCTTTGAAACCATCTTCGCGCACAACTTTTTCATCCCAAAATCGTCAGTTAAAATTTGTCTGACAGTTTCACGGTTCATACACAGTTCCGAGGCCAACATGTGAACTGTCAAACGCCTATCTTCACGGATTAGGGCACGCATGCGCTGCGCATTCGCGTCAGTCCGCACCTTGACTGGTCTCCCACCCCGCGCCTCGTCTTCCAAGCTTTCACGCCCCTCCTTAAACTCTTTATGTCAACGGAACACTTGGGCACGACTAAGAGCACTATCATCATGCACTTTTACAATTTTAGCGTACATTTCCGAAGCTGTTTCGACCAATCTAGCGTAAAATTTTATCACGACGCGTTGCTCTTGATTTTGTTTCTCCATTTTCTTGACGAGCATCACCAATACACGTCTACACAACACGACACAGCAGGCAAACTAAACAAACTAGAGCGGTGGTAAATATATCAATAGAGAGGGGAAGGATGCCGGGGAAGGGAATTTCAAGGTCGCAGGTTTACCACAAGCGCGGTAATCATTACTTAATTGTCACACCTCGTATGTTCTCCTTTCACCACAGTATTTTTTTTCAAGTGTACATATACTAGCAACTTCGAAACTTAGTTAGTTTCTTTTTCAGTGTAATTTTATTATGGCTTACAATTCATTTTTCCTACATTTATATATGAATAAGAGTTAACATTTTATTCAAATAAGTACAGTATTTTAGTAATAAATAAGTTGAAGTAGCAGGGGGATACTCCTGCCAGAAGGGTATTATAAAACAATTATTAAATCAAACAATATATCCTGCATGTTAAAACTTGACTTATATACAGATTCCATAAATTGAGTTCGAAGAATTATTATGGTTATTATGATTTTAAACTCGCCACTATTTTGTTTCAAGTGTTTGACCCCGTCGCTTGATTAGTCATGATAACACATGAATATTACAAACCATTTCTAAAATTTTTATCGAAATTCCTACATATTTGTAGTGTCTAGGTCCGCTGCAAGCGTGTATCTTCCTAGTATAACGTGTTAATGTTGTTGTAAGTGTTAGATATTCAATTGGCTGTAACTTAGCTGTTTATTGTTCAGAAAACTTAAATTATAGATTTTGGGAAATTCAAGGGTCCCATCTTGATTTTATAGACAAAAAAGCAAAATTTATAAAATGTACTATTATTAACAAAGTTGATCGAATTTCGACTTATAAGGTATTTGTTGCCCTTGTGAAGGAAAAATTGTCAGTTAAGTATTGTTTTGAAAAGCTCTTATAAAGAACTTTCAGTTGATGCTCATATCGGCTACCTTTGATGAAAATTTTTGTTCAGCGGCCACTCCCCTGTACTGTAATCATCGATTCATGGCCTATTTTTTCGAATCCTTGAATGGTTACAAAGCCCATTTGCTAGGAGCTCTCTCCTGCCTCCTCGACATGCTTCACCTATAAGTATTAATTGTAGGTACTCATCTTCAGGCATTCATTAAATTGAATCAAGTATTAAAAGCACGTGCCTTAAACGTTGAAGTTGGGGCAAAATACATCAAAATTATTCAATCTTCGCATTTAAAACAGCCACGTTTGCTGTACGATTAAAAATACCGCCAGCTGAGCCAATTCTCAAAGAAATTCATGATACCTATCATTCCTGAAATTATCATGCAAATCCTAGCAAAGCTTTAGTATCTGAGTCGGTAAAAAGCGCATGTTGTTCCACAGCCAAATGTTTCCATAGTAATACAGCGCATATTGTTCCATAGTAATACAGGAAAATTCAAATCGTATAACTTCATTAAATACCATTCGATCTTTATGAAACTTTTAGGACAGATTAATATTATGGATAGTCATCTGTGTACTGAATTTCATTAAATTTAAGGGCACCGTTAAGATTTTATTTAAGGAAGCATAAAATCGATAAATCATACTATTACTAACAAAGTTGAGTCAATTTCAACTTCTCATGTATTTGTTGTTGTACTCATAAAGGCCTACATTCATGATTTTTTTCAGATTTTTCGGGTCAAAGGTGTCCAATCGCAAGGGGGGGATACAAAATTTTCGTACATTTCCCCTTCCCCTGCACCCCTCGAAGCAAAATTTGTCATTTAAGACCTGTTTTGAAAAGTTCTCATTTAGACATTTCATTTGATATCCATATTGCCTATATGCGATGAAAACTTTTTTTCAGGGGCAACTCCCCTATATGGGGAGACCCCCCTTACAGACCTTATAAGTTTTTTTTTCGTGTTGAAACTTTGAAGAGGGCGTCACTTTGCACCTACTTACAAAATCTTATGTTTCTAGCTTTTGTAGTATGCGATAAAAAGTGGTGTGACGCACGGAAGGACGGACGGACAGACAGGACGCGATTTTAGTAGGGTATTGTAAAATGATTTTACACTAGATCATAATTAAGTCTCCTTTGTTCAGGTATCCTGTGGATCTGCAGGCTTTCAATTGCATCTAATTTTCGCATTTGGCTTACCTGTGCGATGACCTTTAAGTTGTCGGTGTTGATACCGTGACCTGTTTCGACGATGTGTTTCGCTACTGTTGATCCGGTATCTGCGTGTTTCTTTCGTTTCTTTATCACATTGTCCGCTTCACTCTGAAGTTCTTTGCAACGGGTCATGACTGACCTTCGTGTCGATGTAGCATTTGTCGCATGTGGGACAGGTGATCTCGTATACGACACTTTTTTCGTCAGTTTCCAGTGGGTCCTTAACTGATTTCAGCCGGTTTCTCAGTTTTGACTTTTTGCTAGTGGGAACCATTTGAATTCGTTCAGCTTTCATTACTTTCTTTATTGTTTCTGATGTATTAGGTAAATTTCTCGAGAGAAATTTATTAGGTAAATTTCTCGAGAGAAATTTACCTATTGCGGAGAGCATCATATATATATATATATATATATATATATATATATATATATATATATATATATATATATATATATATATATATATATATATATATATATATATATATATATATGGGATATAACGAAATTTGTGACCACGCTAGAGGTCGCAATTTTGCTTCGATTTTCACCAAATTTTCAGGAAAGGTGTATTGGGTAATTATCTCGATTAAGTTCGTGAACCAGCTATATCGGCCGGGCAAAAACAAAATGGCGGCCATTTTAGACGAAAAATCGTGATTTCTGTTCTGACCAAAGTATAGCTCCGATTTGGATGAAATTTGGTACAAAGGTTCATTGCTGTATGTGATGAATCTCACAATAAAAAATCCAAAGTCGGTACGGCAGAAACGAAATGGCGGCCGCTCAAAGGTCGAAAAACGTGCAAAATTTTGTTGTTGTAATAGTAAAAGCTTTCAACAGATTTTTATGAAATTTGATAACTTGATAGAAATTATAAGTATCTAAAGAATTACGTGAAAAAATTGGAGGTCAGGTTGCAAAAAACAAAATGGCGGCCAGTTAAAGGGCAAAATTTCAAAGGCTTTTTAAAGTCGCAATTTTAATCCGACATATACGAACTTCGGTTTCAAGATAGACATTATTTAGGCCTACAGTCTTTGATATTTTTGTGATCATGCATGAGCAAATTTCAAAATGGCGGCCGTTTAAATATGCGTTTTTTTCAGGTTTTTGTGGCCCTCTAGCGGTCACATTTTCCGGCGGATTTTGATGAAACTTGAGATTATGGATCTCTGTACTATGTTCTTGTACTATGCAGGAAATTATTAAAATTGAATGAAAAATAAAAAAGTCGAAAATTTAAAGCCTAATATTTTTAGCTGCCATTTTCTTTAAAAATTGAATTATTTTGCCCTGTCTAGAGTGAAACTTCTATTTGAACGAGATAGTACATTGATTGATGAGTTCCTAGCATACAAAGATTTAAAATAATCCAAAATAAAATGCATGCATTCAAAATGGCGGCCCCCAAAGGTCAGAAGGCAAGCGCAATTCGCTATTTTAGTGCCAACTGAAATAATGAATATTTTTCATGATAACGTTTTAAATGACTTTACTTGATAGAATTTATAAACCAGACCATTTTTAAGATATTGTAAAATCTTTTTAACAATCCCCTTAAAAAATTATAAAATCGCGACTTGTCTGTCTTTCCGTCCGTTTGTTCGTGCGTCAAAACAAGTTTTCTCGCAAACCACATGAGCTAGAATGAGGAAATTTTCTACGTAGGTCAAAAGTGGTGCCTCTTGAAATTTGCAGTGCAAGAAAATATTTTAAGGTATTTTAAGGGGGGTCTCCCCATACAGGGGGGTGGCATACAATTTTTTTTATTTCTGTAGCAGCCAAGATTCTCAACAGATTCCGTTGAAACTTGAAATTATAAGTTATTAACGCAAGTTAATTTAATTTAATTATGCAAATCGAATGACAAATGAAAAAGTCGAAAATTTACAGCTTAATATTTTTAGCAGCCGATTTCAATAAAAATTGAAATGACGGCCCTCATAGTTCAGAAAAAAATTGAAAATGTATATCTTAATGGCAACGCAAGTGCTGATTAAACTTTCATGGAAATCTTTTGAAATTAACTATTCGAGCTATTTAAGCCTTTGTGTGGTTACCACTGTGAACTGTGTAAACAGCAAATGCGAGAAGGGCGAAACCGTTATTTATATGTTTACAACAATTTATGATCCGCCGATTTTCAATATGTAATCCATACGTAAGCAACTCAATTTAATTAGCAAAATATTTGCGCCCCGATAAAAGGTCTCTAAGAACGAACGTGGCCAGATTTTTTTTATGTTAATGAATACCCATGTGGTACTACGAAAATTGCAGAAAGAAGTTGAGTAGTAGGCAAGCCAAATTTTTTTTCGAAGCTTTATGCTACATACGAGAAATTTACCTTTCCGGCTGGTGCTGCCAACGGGGATTTTTTTGTATACGGGACTGCTGCTCGCCTCTCTGGACCTGACTACTTGGTTTGAGAAAATAGAGTCGTTAACGCGTTTTGTTCCATGAGTTCTCTTTCTTTTTGATAATTGCTCTAATGCTGTTTTTGCAGTAACAATTCAATTTAGCTGCTTTTATTATATGCCTCTCTTCATTTTGTTTTGCGGTGTACCATGACTTGGAAAGGTGCTATCTTCTGTGCGAAAGCATGAGAAGAAGTAAGAGAAATCGTCCTTGGTGTTTGCGTGCTTTTTCTGTACATTGCAAGATTGAGTTCACCTCCAAACGTGTATATCAGTAGATCCAGAAATGCTGTCTTGTTGTCCTTTTCCACCTCCAAAGTAAATCTGGTTTGTTTGTGGATAGAATTGATGTTCCTTAGCGTTTCATCTAGCTTGCTTTCTGAGACTATCGCCAGAACATCATCGAAATACCGTATCCAGAATCGTGATAGTAGTCCTACGACTAGGACTAGTCCTTCCAGTGTTATTTCAAGATTTTTCATAAATAGGTCACTTATAAACGGTGAAAGCGGGCTACCCATTGCCACTCCACTTGTTCCTTTGAATTATTGACCCCCTGAACATGAATTAGTATTCATTCCTGCACAGGGCACTCAATTTTGTTAAAGATCGAACTGTCTGGATCCTTATTCAGGAGTATCTGCTCAAGTAACACCAACGCCTCTCCGACGGAAATGCGAGGAAAGAGCACCTTGACGTCAAACAAGACTAAGGGTTCGGCCACATTGCGATTTTACTGTCGTAACCAGCGATTTTTAGACGCAAATACGAACACACTTCGACAAGATTTGCAAAGGAACTTCAGGCATGCGCAGAGCTAATATGCTCGGTTGAAGGTATGTCTTTGCCAGGGACATATGCGCTAACTCATTGGTGCGCTATGCAAGAAACTTCCGTGCACGTCAGCGACAAATGTCCAAATGATGTGCGCCTGCGCAAGTATCACAAAAACTACCTACTAAACTTCCTGCGACTGCCAACCTGGACAAAATTGTCGAAAATCGCAATGTGCGGGCTTCTTTTTAACCATGTGTAACTTCTGACAGAAGTGCGACTATATAGTCGTAGTCTGATGCATCCCTAATACTTCATTTTCACGTAATTTTCCGCATTCTTGTAGTCTGGTTACCACCTCTTCGTTGTTTTTTTACTGTCCGGGTGTAGATCGAATTCTCTCAGATACCTTTGAGTTTGTCGAGAAGCATTTGAAGAGGTAATGTGTCGGTGAGTTAACGACTGCTAGTATCTTACTCATTTCATTGCCCGGGTAGCGTAATTTTGGAATGCATCTCATTCTCGGTAAACACGGGTTTTACTTGATTTAGACTATCGAAGATATATTCGCACTCTTTCAGTGGCTTGTTTACTCTCTTTATGGAGTCCGGTAGAGAATCTTTTCTCAGTTCCAAAAACTTATCATTAGAAAATATTCGATTAACTTCGTCTTCATATTGCTGCTTACCCATAATAACAATTATATATTGAAGAAGATTGTTAAAGGTGTTTATGAGTACAACAACAACAAATTCCTTAGAAGTCAAAATTCGCTTAACTTTGTTAATAACAGTATGAGATTCGAACTTCACATTTTTCGCAATAAAATCGATTAAGGGTACCTTAAAATGAACGATATTCGATATTTGAGTAGTACTACAAAAGGCCCTTAAACTTTCTAAGTTTCAAAGGATATACACGGAAATTATAGCCATTTAAAATTTCTCCAATTACAACAATAATAACACATGATTTTGGTATTTGATGCAAATAAGGTCGATAACATTAATATTTTTGGGAATTCATGATTTGAGTGATTATTTTTTGATTTGCAACAAAATGGCGACCGTTGAAAATAGAAAAAACAATGATTTTTCTTTTAAACGTACACATCTCTTTGACATATTTCTTGATTTTATTCGTTGCTGGTGACTGCATTTCTGAGAAGTTGAGTACAAAACCCTTCTGACATGTGTGTAGGTCTGTCTATCTAGCTTGTTTACTACTAAAATACTTTATTTGTTTGAAAAAAATGTTAACTCTCATTGATATATAAATGTAGGAAAAATGAATTGTAAGCCATAATAAAATACACGGAAGAAGAAACTTACTAAGTTTCGAAATAAAACTTGTATATGTACAATTGAAAATGGATTCTGTGGTGAAAGGAGAACATAAATTCGCTTTACTAAGTACACCATAGCAAAATCAGCCGTAAGCTCTAAGAAGCGAATTACTCTATCGGTGCTAATGCAACTGTTGATGAGATGTTGCTTGCCTCAAGAGGCACTGCTCCTTTAAAATATACATTGTAAGCAAACCCAACAGATATGGGTTTAAATTGCAATGTCTTGCAGATTCTAAAACACACTACCTGCTGAATACGTATTTGGACTGCGGAAAAAATACCGATGGCCTAACTTTGACAGAAGAAGATAGAAAATATTCAATATTGTGCAAGCGTGTCTGCGATTATGTCAGCCAATTTTGAACTCCAAGTGTAACATCGTTGGAAATATGAACAAAAACAAGAAAGGAATTCCTGAAGAGTTCTTGCCTCATAAGGATCGACTAAGCAGATCATCCATTTTCAGGTTCACAAATGATACGACAATTATGAGTTATGTGCTGAAGAAGAACAAGTCTGTCATTCTTGCTTCTTCCATGCATCATGACATCGTTATAGCTGAATCTACCAACAAACCTGACAGTACAAAAGGCGGTGTTGATTCTGTCGATCAAATGTGCTCGGTATATTCAAGTAGTCGCCGAACACGTCGTTGGCTACTGCCTATTTTGTATAGAATATTAGACATGAGTGCACTGAATGCTTTTATCATCCAGCAAAGTCATGAAAGGACTTCAAAGATGACAAGGATGATGTTTTTGAAAGACCTTCAGAAATATTGTGTGAACCCGACATGAAAGAAAGATATTACAACCAAATACTTCCTACTCAACTCAGGACAAGCATTGCTACAGCTCTGAAACTACAGCTAACATCAACATCATCATCTGCGAACGATGAAAATCTGAACTTGGGGAGAAATAAAAGAAAGAGATGCTCTTTCTGTCCACCAAACAAGAGAGCAAAGACTATACACTTGTGTCCTAAGTGTAGACTTCCTCCTTGCATGACATGTGCAAAAACGGTATGTAATTCGTGCTTATAACTTTATCATCAGTTCATGACGTTAAAAATTTTTGAGAGAATTTTTTTTTAGTTTTTGTTTTAACCTTAATATTATTTGTACATGAAACGAGTTGCGTTTAATGTTTCATTGTTTTTTTTTATGTATTTATTTTTCGAAAGCATGTTTTTAAGTTAAGTAAATAACGACTGATTAAAAGAAGTGCCATTATAGATAAGAATGAAAATTTCTATTGTTGATTTTGTTTAATACTACAATTTTTAATGTTTCAATGTAATGTTTAATAAAAATAAAAACTTAAAATTGAAATGTATTTTTATTTTATTTAAAATCAAAAATAGATGTGTTCCGTGGACCCACAACTATTGAGTGTGACTATTTTTCACCACAACAGTTAAGGTTTATGTCTTTCATTTTTCGAAAAACCTAAACATTAAAAAATTAAGAAAGAGAATTTATAGTACCATAAAATTATAATCAAATCCAAGGAAAACTATTAAAATAAAAATCATTTAAGCCAATTAATCGATTTGGTCGCTGGTTCACAATGATGAACAAGTTAGGTAGATGGAATTACACTTATGTCAGGAGCATTTTGTAGTTGAAATTTACGTTTTGACGTTGAATCTGTCAACAATATCAAACAACAATATTAGTATCGCAAATATCAAAATTTAGTAGAATATGAAAATGGTAGAGTAGAGTACATAGAGTTTGAAATTCGAAGAACAGACGAAAGCAGAAATTTCATCTTGGGCGAGCGCCTCTTGCATACACAGTAAACAGAATATCAGAGGCGACAAAATGGACTGGCTATTGTCAGCAAACAAACACGATGGCGAAGCAACCAAAGATCAAAGCTACCCATAAGGAAATCCCTCGGACAGGATGGATGCGGGCAATACGACAGTCAAGTATTCGAGCTTTAATCAAGACGTTAACGTAATCAACTATAAAGCAAATGTATTTATGGTAGCGAAAGGTTAATTAGTTGAAAAACGTAAAACCCCGACTCCTTTACCAATCTCGCCCACACCTACCACTAATCCTTTCAGCATACTTGCGAACGATAACCGAAACGAAAAAACCGCAAATAACACTCGAACGAAAAAGGTATGTTTCCCGCCAATTTTCGTAAGGAATGTGAAGACAACTGGGCTAAAAGACATTGTGGATAGATATACTCCCACTGATGGTACTCGTTCAGAATACAGAATAACAAAGCTATCAAATTCCCCTTAAGAACACTGAAGAAGTGGGGTATTCGTTCACCCCCAAAAGGAGAAAGGTGTATTGTGATCCTAAGATACGGTAGCTCAGATTTTGAAGCAGAGGCGGTCCAAGAGGACATAAGTAGCCAAATGTCAACCTTAGGCCTCGAGTCTGTCAGCTCACTTATCACTGCGTGGTCGAGGGCAAATAACATTAACTGGGACTCATTTCGACTAACAGCCGCATCAAAAATAGATAAGAATACAATAATAAAACTGCACTACATTCTGAACTAACGAGCTGTATGGGAACGCCCCAAAAGGAGCGGCCTTGTCCAATATTAATATTGTCAAAGATTTGGGCAAGTGTCCACCAATTGTGGATTCAACATGCGAAGTGTAGCATATGGCGAGAAGCATTGCTCAGAAAATTACCCCAGGAAAAATATAGAAAAACCGGAAATCGTTCAATTAAGCACTTTGTGTAAGGTACATGGCCATTTAGCAATCTTACCAACTGAGCCTCATATTCAGAAGTCCTAAGAAACAGAATGTCACACCATACTCTGATTCCACCGGCTCTTAACTCCATCAAGTGCCTACAACAGATAACCATGGAGTGGCTGGGAGTCTCTCCCAGTGAACTTCTATCCAAAGTCAGGGCTTTCCTCCCATTCTTTGACGCCAGCCCGGACCAAGAGAAGCCAATGGCTCTCCTCCATTTCTATTTCAATCTTTATGATTGCAAATAGACTTATTATTCTTTCCCTAAATATCAACTCCCTAATTTTACATGAAAAGAGGCGCTATATTGCTGATTTGGCCAAATCCTCCCAGCCCGATATCCTCCTTCTAAACGAGACAGTTCTTCACTCTCAACACAAAGTTCGTGTAGAGAACTACCATGTCTTCGTAATGACAGTGACAGAGGTACTGTGATACTGTTTCGGGATGGTTTAGATATCCATCAAATCCCTTTTGAACAAAATAGTTCCTCATGTACGCTAGCAACACCAAACGACCCAATGATGACCCAGCCGAAATTCTTATTGGCTCCCTATATCTCCCATGCAATGTAAGTTCCCCGATCCCATCTGTAATTAACCAAATCCTCGCAACAGGCTCATCTCATGGCTCATTTATACTTGCAGGAGACCTTAATGCCAGCCACGAACACTGGCTATTCGAATGACTCCATATGGAAAACCTCCTCTTAGCATCCATAGTAAATGCTGGGTTCCAAACTTTTCCCAGAGAAAATTCATTTTTAAACAACTTCATAATGTCACCTGACCTTAATGGTTGCACAATTCCTTTTATTTGCTCCACATTTAGCTCGTTATCGAACCGTCATGGCCGGCATCTCAACATAACCCTTAGATTACACATACCAGTTCGTACTTGTCCACCTTGTTACAGATCGTTTAATTCCATACACTGGCTAAACTTCAGATGAGACCTCAAAGACTTCCTTACAAAGCTCCTACCGAAAAATATCATTCTCTCGAACTCAAAAATAGACTTTCATATATCGGCACTTATATCTACCATTATAGAGTGTCTAGACCAGTATGCCCCTTTCAAGAAACCACGTGGCCCACTTTATAGATGTCTAACTCAGGACACTCTTTAATCAATAAAAACTCGGAAGTATATGCTCCAACGCCTCAAACGTATTTATAATCGAAGCTTTAACCACGTTTATGGCGAGTATTTGGAACATAAAATGCAAATAACATGCATTTCTCCTAAAGTCAACAACTTCTATAAAAGCAGACTGAGATCACTGCCACAATCTTCAGATGGCTTTAAATTTTCACTGCCCAATCTGATAAGTTCAATGCATGTGAGGGATACTTCAAACATCCAAAACAGCTTTGAATAACATCCAGCACAGCTTGAGTCATCCAACACTGCCTTGAATAACAACGCTAAAGCATAGGTTCTACTAACGGCTGAAGATACGAGGGATCTAATTTAACTGTATTCTCCAGTTATAATAAAGGATCCTCGCCACGAAATCCAGTCTATAAAACGAAAGTAGAAAAGTCTATAAAACGGAAGTAGAAAATCTCCTAAGCGCCTCAAACAGCCAGCTATCTCATGGCCTCGATGGGATTCCGAACAGAATACTCAACAAGTGCAAGAAGACAATCTCCTTCTTCTTGATAATATTACACAATGATTGCATTAGTAACGGCTATTTTTAAAAACCTTGGAAAGTCCGTGAGCTGATTACAGTACCAAAATCAGATCGTGAAAACAAAATCAATAATTTTCGGCTAGTTTTCCTTTTACCGAACGTGAATAAGCCCCTTGAAATGATTTTATTGTGAAATCTTAACAATTTTACTAATTACCTGATCCCCGATTTTGAGTTTGGATTTGAGCGTGAACGATTCACGGAGCAAGCAATAATGCTTTTGTACTCACAATCTTTGGCGGAAGGAGTGCAAAGTGGCCTATGTTGTCGATCTGAAAAAAGCGTTCGACTCAGTTTGGATTGACAGTCTCAAGTTCAAATTGAAAATGTCATCCTGAATATGGTTCAGCTATTGGCAGCCGAAAATAAATTAACTAATTTCAAGATTAAAACGATTGATGCCAAAAAATTAACATTCAGCCATGCATTATCGATGCGTCAAATGCAAGGACGTTCATGTTCCCGGTGAGTCCAAATTGGTGCAGACGGACCCAAAAGAGAAATTTTACTGTGTTAACTTCGGTGTTTATGGTCACCCAGCATCATATCGAGGATGCTCCCGCTATCAAAAGGCGAGAGTGAAATTTGTCCCAAAGCAAACACAACTACACCGCAGTGTCTTAGCTCCGAACTTCGTTAAGCCCGGAGTATCATTTGCATTCGCCGTTAGAGGACCAGCAGAAAATGCGGTAAATAATGTTTATAATGTGTGTGGCAATAAGGAGCTGCTTTTCAAAATTTACCAGCAACTAAATTCTTTATCGGAGAGAACCGATAAACAAGATACGGAAATTAATCTTTCCTTTCAGCGTTCACATTCCCATGGATAATATTCATCTCATCTTGATCAACGTCAACTCAATTGTTACTATACATCGACGTGATTATCTCGTTGAATTCATTGTTAATCAACAGCGTGACATCATGCTTCTCACTGAAACCCACCTCAATTCTTGGCACTCCATGACATTCATTCATTCATTTGAATTCATAAGAAACAATAGGGTTATACGAGTAGGTGAGGTGGTATCGGGATATTGGTTCGAAGACCCTATCGTTTCCAAAATATTGAAAAAATTGAATTCAAAAGCTTTGAATCTCTTGAAGTGTCCGTTATAAAAATCTCACTGCCAGGCGGGGATAAACTCTTTGTTATCTCTGCTTATGAAACTAGTAGAAATGTTCTCATGTTCAAGGAAGAGCTCAATCTCTTGTTTGAAATACTCGAATTGAACAGGCTGCATAGTAATTATATTATTGCTGGTGACCTGAATGCCAAGAATACATCATGGCTGAACGCCACCAATAATCCAAGAGGTGTATTCCTGAAATCGTGGATAACAGAGAACCAAATTGAATACAGGTGCAATCCATATGGCTCGGAGCTCCCAACATACCCTAGGACAAATTCATATTCGGACCTCTGCATTGCCGATGCAAGACTTGAATTTAGCTTTAACAGTCCTCAACGGAAAGTGGTTCCTTATGATAGCAACCATAACGCAAGTGTAATGGAAATCAATCATCAAAGGGATGATCTCTTCCTCATTCCAGTTCAACATGAAAATCATCGCTTGAATTTCAGTAAAACAGAGTGGGAAAAGTTTCAAAATAAGTTTAGTAGGGTGTATCAGAAGCAATGTCCCCCTTATGATGATGGCGACTCTTGATCAATGGTTCTTAATGACAGGAATCTAACTAACGATGAAATAGATCTCTATTTGTCGAATTTAGAGAAGCTGACCTTGGAAAAGACTGAGAAAGTAATTCCCAAAATTAAACATCGAACAATATGGACGGATATGACACACTTACCATTGTAAGGTTGAAAACATTGAAAAGCCTTCTTCTCACACCCGTTAAAAATATTTATCGGCGATTTCTGGACTACAACCATTCCTCTATTCGATACATGTGTATAATGCTTCCAATCCGTCTCAGGCATTCGGTACAAATCAGTACATGCACGAAGGCGTTTCCTTTCGAAAACTCTTAATCTTTCCATAGTACTAGCACTCTAGTTGTATCAGATCTAACATCCGTATGTCAAAACTGGTCTAACCAGGGTCTTGTAACAGATAACTTTGACCTTTTGATCGTTAAATTCATGTTTGACTTGAATAAGATGGATTGCGTAGTTTGGTTTATTTTTATTATATATATTTATAGCAGTGTTTCTTTTAGGTGCAAATCAAAGGACCTACCTTTTTTAGGTCTTTGTAAAAAAATTTTTTACAAAGACCTACTAGTTTCGCGACCTGTCTGTCCGTCTGTCCGTCCGTCTGTCCGTCCGTCCGTCTGTCCGTCTATCCGTGCGTCACAGCTGATTTCCTCAGAAACTATAGAAGCTAGAATGCTCAAACTTTGTGAAAAGGTCAGAAATGATGATCTCTCAAAAGTTAAGGCCTTAAAAAAAATTTAAAAAATGTTTAAGGGGGGTCCCCCCTAATAACGAATTGGCCCTTAAAAAATTTTTTCATCAAAGGAAGTCGAGTGGGATATCAAATAAAAGGTCTTGATTAGAACTTTTAGAATCTGAAATAAAAAAATCATTTTATGAATAAGGGGGTCCAGGGGAAGGCAAAATGTACCCAAAATTTGTGCCCCCTCCCCTCGCGATTGGACACCTTTCAGCCGAAAAATCTGAAAATTATCACGAACGTGGGCCTTTATGAGCACAAGGGCAACAAATACCTTAGAAATCGAAATTCACTCAACTTTGTTAATAATAGTATGATTTGTAGATTTTACATTTTTGCCCATAAAATCAAAACGGTACCTTTAAACTTCTTGAAATTTCGCAATTATATAGAGTAACATAAGATATATACGTTCACAAAATTTAATTGAGATCGAATCATAATCAAGTGAGTTATAGCCATTTCAATTATATGGAATTACACCAACAATAACACGTGTTTATGGTTGATATAGGGTTTTCCAATAAGAGGTGTTATTTTGATATTAAAAGAAAAATGCCACTTTTAATACAAATGATCGAATGTTTATTTCATTGTAAAGAAGAAGATATGCCGTTAATAGCAATAATTAACATTGAGCAAATAACCTCTACGACACGCTTACAGGACCATATCGTCTTCATGAAATTTTCCATAACCAAATCGCAAAGTGGTTACCCTATGTCCTCAATAGCCTCACGAATTTCATCTTTGTGATCTTGAATCGACGCTGGGCTATTGGCATAGGCCTTCTCTATCACGTGGCTCCAAAGGAAGAAGTCGCAAGGTGTTAAATCAGAAGATCTATTCAAAATAACACCTCTTATTGGAAAACCCTATATATTTAAAATTGACTTAGGCACTTTTATTTTCTTTCAATTTTCATGAAAATTTAAGGAATAGTGTTTAACTTGAACATGTTCAATCGGCCGAGCATTCAGAAAAATCATTTAAGCTAGATCGAAATAGCGGCTGCACTGTGCTTATGAAAGAAACTGTGCATCTTTTGTATAAATTTGAACGATTTCATATTGGATGAATAATTCAAGTTATCGATTCACGCCATTAGAAAACTTATTTCTAGCCCTAGGATGTTTACAAAGACTTTCTGGTAGGAGCACCCTCCTGCTCACTCAACTTGTTTCAATGTAAAATTGACTCTTGGAGGCTACCTATTTTACTCTTATTGTTTTTTAGAAGACACCCTTATAAAGTATTTGTGCTATATGCTATGTTTATTTCTTTCATCTTAGAGTTTTAACAATTTTTTTAATGTCACATGTCCAATATTAGTTATGAACCCAACAAATTTATTTTTAACTTGCTTAGAATAGACCGTTTGTGCTCATTTACATTGTTTGTCCTTTAATATTGTATCAGTAAGAATTGGAAAATAACCATTATTTATTGCAATCAGCTTAATGAAATAAAGCTCCGAAAGAAAGTCTGTCCTCGATAAAGGGGCTGTTATTAAACTATAGACATAGATATGAAATATCGTTATCTTATGCGCATAATGATGAACTGACTCTTTATGTATTACTGTATCCGTGTTTGGAGGTTTATGGACAATGTTAAACTCAAATTGGCTATCCGTTTTCATGATAGTGAGATCTAAGAAGTTTAAACTAAGGTACCTGTGTACCATATGACCAGTCGAAATATAGGGCCACCCGCCATTCCCACAAAAAATATCAATGAGTCGCAAACACCACGTACATGTATTCGAAGGCTTTTGTATGCATGATGAAATAGTATAGTTATGAGCCGCCAGTCTGTCAACATCATTCCGCCATTTCAGTGCGAAAAAACCTCACGCACCAGTTGAAAATTTTGGATTGCAAGTTTTTGTCGATTTTTCACGCTATGAAATCGTTAAAATTACAAACATTTGATTATGTGTATCTTTAATTTACCGTTTATGATTAACTCTTGGACATTTTTGAGCTGCTATTGAATATCTTTGCATAAGATGAATTTTTGAATACTAAATAGATGCCTGAAAATATGGCCACCAAGTGACCATATTTTCCATATGAAATTTGTAAATCTTTGTCTAATTTTTATATTATTTCTATTCCTAAATTTCTGTTTAAGTTTTTAGTATTGTGATTTATTTTTGATTTAGATCATGGCGCTGCGTTATAAATCAAGGATAATCCGAGGTACTTGCAGTGAAGCCAACATGAAATCGGCAATGACAGCTGCTGATACTGGCAAAATGAATATTTTAATAGCATCCAAGCACTTCAGGATTCCTAGATCAATGCTGTGACGATATCTTGCAGATAAAAAGGAACGGAACTTAAAGTTAGGAAGGAAACCGCTTCTAAATGCTGAAGAAGAAGAAGAAGACTTAGCAACGCGCATCATACGACTGAGTGATGTGAATATTCGTAGAAGGAAGGCCAAAAATTTAAATATAGCTAGAGCTCAAAAGCTGAATAAAGATAACGTTTCAGATTATTTTTTTAGGACTCCGAAACCTACTTTACGAAAATGAGCTCATGTTTCATCGATCAAAATGATGAAGAATGTGAGAATGGGGATCAAATAGACTATGATGAACTCGAGCAAAAACACAAAAAGCGTAAGATTCTAATATAGCCCGTTCCTTCTAAAAAAAAGTCGCATTAAAAGTGCTGGACATCTACCAGAAAAAGTAGCTGTGATAAAAACACCATAGTGTTATGCAAAAAAATTTGGATATGTTTTACCCCAATCGCAATTGTTTTACAAATTTTCATGAAGACTGATAAAACAAGTTGAGTGAGCAGGAGGGTGCTCCTACCAGAAAGTCTTTGTAAACATCCTAGGGCTAGAAATAAGTTTTCTAATGGCGTGAATCGATAACTTGAATTATTCATCCAATACTTAGATATGAAATCGTTCAAATTTATACAAAAGATGCACAGTTTCTTTCATAAGCACAGTGCAGCCGCCATTTCGATCTAGCTTAAATGATTTTTCTGAATGCTCGGCCGATTGAACATGTTCAAGTTAAACACTATTCCTTAAATTTTCATGAAAATTAAAAGAAAATAAAAGTGCCTAAGTCAATTTTAAATATATAGGGTTTTCCAATAAGAGGTGTTATTTTGAATAGATCTTCTGATTTAACACCTTGCGACTCCTTCCTTTGGAGCCACATGATAGAGAAGGCCTATGCCAATAGCCCAGCGTCGATTCAAGATCACAAAGATGAAATTCGTGAGGCTATTGAGGACATAGGGTAACCACTTTGCGATTTGGTTATGGAAAATTTCATGAAGACGATATGGTCCTGTAAGCGTGTCGTAGAGGTTATTTGCTCAATGTTAATTATTGCTATTAACGGCATATCTTCTTCTTTACAATGAAATAAACATTCGATCATTTGTATTAAAAGTGGCATTTTTCTTTTAATATCAAAATAACACCTCTTATTGGAAAACCCTATATCAACCATAAACACGTGTTATTGTTGGTGTAATTCCATATAATTGAAATGGCTATAACTCACTTGATTATGATTCGATCTCAATTAAATTTTGTGAACGTATATATCTTATGTTACTCTATATAATTGCGAAATTTCAAGAAGTTTAAAGGTACCGTTTTGATTTTATGGGCAAAAATGTAAAATCTACAAATCATACTATTATTAACAAAGTTGAGTGAATTTCGATTTCTAAGGTATTTGTTGCCCTTGTGCTCATAAAGGCCCACGTTCGTGATAATTTTCAGATTTTTCGGCTGAAAGGTGTCCAATCGCGAGTGGAGGGGGCACAAATTTTGGGTACATTTTGCCTTCCCCTGGACCCCCTTATTCATAAAATGATTTTTTTATTTCAGATTCTAAAAGTTCTAATCAAGACCTTTTATTTGATATCCCACTCGACTTCCTTTGATGAAACAATTTTTTAAGGGCCAATTCGTTATTTTTAAATTTTTTTTAAGGCCTTAACTTTTGAGAGATCATCATTTCTGACCTTTTCACAAAGTTTGAGCATTCTAGCTTCTATAGTTTCTGAGGAAATCAGCTGTGACGCACGGACAGACGGACAGACGGACAGACAGGTCGCGAAACTAGTAGGTCTTTGTAAAAAATTTTTTTATAAAGACCTAAAAATGTTCATATCTCTAAGAACATCTATCTTTTTTATTGAATTCTTTTGATTTTGCAAATAAGTTTAAATTTTGATGATAATTTTGAGCTAAGTTTTATTTTTGTTTGTTTGTATGCCTTCAATAAACATGCTCACTCCTCTTGACTACTTGAGATGTATTAGTGCATCCAAGGCACTAAAAAACGGAAAAGTATTGCCACATGTTCTAATAAAATGATGGATAATATATTAATTAGGTGCCATTGCTCTTCCAAAAAAACATAGCAAAAACCCAGTTTTATTAGTCCTATGCTTTTTTACGATTTTTTCAATAGTAAGACTTCGTAAAGTTGGGATTATAAGAGTTTTAAATTGGAATTCCAAAAAAGTAACTCTGGAACTCAGCAGGTTAAGCTCTACTCATATTCCATTCATAGCTTACACCACCGACATACATCCTTACGAATCACTTCGTGGAAATTTTGCATTTAAATTAACCTCCCAACACTATAACCTCAATCTGCATAATTGATTGCTCCCCTAATTCGTACGAAAAAAAAATTTGCAGATAGAACAGCACACAAGTAATCCCTCGTACTAAAAATGTATTATCCTTGCAGAGTTATATTATGCTTGCTAAATTACATCATTACTGATTTCTCTCTTTAAACATTGAAGAAAAAAATTACTTTTTCTTATACAAAGAGTTATATTACCATGGAAATCAAATTACAACATATGAAACATAGCAAACCGTCATGGTAGAAATAATATTCAGCAATGCCATCCTTGCATGAATTTTTTCACTCCCACTACGACCTGGTATTATCATATTACTTCCAGCTCCTTGATCTGGATCTAAACTTGTCCCAGACGACCTGATCCCATCTCCTGAATTGCATAAATCGGTTGTACACGTCCTGTAGTATGTTTTGAACGATGGGTCCTCTACCACATTATTCAGATACTGAAAACAAATAAAACACAAATTAAGTACGTTTACTCGTACCTATGTGATAAAGATGAGAGAAGATTTTATGATAATACTCACTAACGGTTTGTCTTCACATCCTCGTAAAAATGTGTTAACAACACCTGCTGGTTTCTGCAAGTAAATTAAATTAGTGTAAGAAAAATGCATTGGAAGGTTAATTTAATTTCATCGTCAAAATATTTAATGTCTTTTTTGCCGACTTCCATAGGAAAGAAGGTTACCAGTTTCACACGTAAATATATTGTTGTCACTTTTACTTATGTATGTTCTAGTTTTGTAGAAGGATTCTGTTCATGCCAAACTTTTAAGCTTGCTTATCAATGGGTTCATTTGAAAGACATTTAAATTGAGTAACGGCAAAAGACGAAATTCATTAGGTAACGTTCAAGTTCTCAACTTTGGTACCGATTTCTCTTCACCAGGAATCGATCTGTCAATGGATTCCAGTTATTTAGGTTGCATATGAAAGGCAACATATTGTAGTATAATATATAAGGTTTCGATATTAATTCTTCCTTGCGTTTTACAGATATTAGAATTAACATATGTTAATAATAGTCAAAACATAGCATTCTTCGATTTTTCGTATAAAACTACCGGTTACTTTTGAACGAGGATAGAATGTTGGAAACTGTTTCCTTCAAATTATTGAATTTAATGTTGGTAAGGTTTTGGGCAAAGGGCATATCGATTCAAGAATGGCAAAGGACAATGAGCGTTCGAAAAAGTGTATTTTCACGACTTTAGTATTGATTTTTAACCAACTTCCAAAGGAAAGAAGGTTATCAATTCATTTCCCATGACTTTCCGCAAAATTTACGGTGATAACTGTTCGTATTCCCGTCGAATATTCTCCTTAAGGTCTGCGATTGTTGGATGCTTATCGGTATAAACCTGCCACCTCAAGTAGCCCCAAAGAAAGAATTATGGGATGGTTCAATCAGCTGATCTGGCTGGCCATATCATTTCGCCAAAACGGAAGACCAAGAAATACTTCTTTCACAATATCCATTATAGCTTGTGCTGCGGGTGCGGTTTCAGCATCTTGTTTAAACCACCTGTTTACCAAGCTCCGCTAATGCAATCCTAGCAGTAACAAGTCGTTTATCACGGCCTCGTAGCGTTCGACAGTAACAGTGACCGTATTGCCGATGGCGTCCTAAAAAAACTACGGCCCGATCACTCCTCCCTCGTGAACGCCGCACCATACAGTGACTTTGAGTGTATGTCATGGCTGTTTATGTATCACAAGCAGATTTTTAGTACCCCAGAAATGAAGGTTTTGCTTATTGACGTAACCGCTTAAGTGAAAATGCGCCCATCGCTCATGACGATTTTTGATGCAAAATCATCCTCTTCGTTGTTGAGATTGAGGATAGCTTGATAGTGATTCACACGCGGCTGATGGTCAGCAGGCATTAACTGATGCACTTTTTTTTTCTTTATTTGGGAGCATGTGCAAGTCTTTTACTAAAATTCGCTGTAGGGTCCATCTGGCGATGCCCAATTACGTGGCCGTTGTCTAGTCAATGTTTTATCGTTCTCAGTAACATCAGCAGCCACATCCACGATATTCTCGGTAGAACGACCGGTCCGGTGTTGGCCATACCCAGCAAGGTCTTGTGCCTGTTCGAGTCGAGCAGCTTACTGCCGAATTGTTTGCCCAGTTGGCGCGACACGATTCGGAACTCAACGTGTGTTACATACTTTCGAATTTTTCTACGGACCTGATAGCTTCACCCTGGTAGAATATGTTCAAATATATTGTTTACATTAGGGTATATCCTGCAACTGTGTACCCTTGCATTGAGTCATGTAAATTGATTGTTCCGCGAATTTCGAGTCGCTTTACGCGCGTTCGCCAAGACCAATTGCGTTGAAAATTACTGCTACCTGATATTGAGTGTAGATATTATCGGAGTATACGATGGCCTGAAGCGCGTCTCAGATTGTTTACATACACTTAAGCGAAAATATGTGCATATCATCGAACATTTGCTCCGACGCATGTACTATTAGTCAAAGCCATACAAAGTAATGGACGTCACATTCTCATATAGACCACTGTGGATTTCTTTGAGGTGTTTTTGCTGCCATTTTCCTGTTCATAATAAGTAGAGTGAACTCGAGGAAGCTAGATCCAAAGACATCGGTGGTTTAGGATTAGCATCAGTACTTCTAAAATGCTTGTCATCAAGCATAAAGAGATACCGGTGAGCTCCCTCTTTCATTTTTTGAATATAGTGTACTTGGTGAGTGGTCATCTGGTGGAAAAAAAACAATAAGAACGCATGCCCCAAAATGGAACAAGGTGCGGAAGACCAACCCCCGACCCAGCATCAATGAGCTTATCCAGTGACAGTGAAATTAATGCAAACGAAAAAAAGAAGAAGAACAAATTCTGGACACTTACGGGTCCCAAGCAAAGTGGAAAAAAGGATTTTAAATTCAACACCCATATGTCTGATATATCATTCAAATTCACACCACCTAGGTCAATGGGAAAAAATACCAACGTACCCATCGATAATGAGGCGAATTTGGCTAACAAAAAGTCCATCCAAAATAATACAGGGCAAATCATGAATAAGACTCTATTGAAAAAATATTTCCAGTTATAATGGAATGGTTAATCAACGGTTAACCCGTTAGATTAACGCCTATGAGATTTTTCATGATCAATAAGGATTCAAAATGTAATAGATCAAATGTGAAACAAAATGGACTTAGGCTCAAAGTTTTCTTTGACTTTCCTATAGAAGCCAATGATGTGACTGATAATATAGTCCTGAAAGAAAAAAACATAAATCCATTCATTTCAGGCAGCTTCACATGCAGGTATGAGGTCATTCGAGATGTAAAATTAGACTAAAGGAGTTAATCGTAATTGCTAAACCCTGCAACAAGATTCTGGACAACATTAAACTAATAAACGCCACAAGACTGAACAGGAGAGATCCTGAAAAGTCCGACAACTTTATTTCGACCAAATCAGTTAAGATAACGGTCTCAAAATTGCGAAATTCAATACCAAAGTTGAATATGTTAAATTTCAACCCAGACAATGTAGAAACTAGTAGTCCATGCACTACAAAGAAACCTCTCGTTTTTAGCAATTCAGAACTTTCAAGAAATAAACATGTATTAACTAATGAAACTATCCCAATTCCTTATTGAGACAAAAAACAGAGACAAGAAAAGTCTGCCAGAGAATCTCAACCAAGCACGTCTAGTGTAGCGATAAAATAACTTTCTAGTGTTATTTTCTCTTAAAAAACAAAAATTCAAATATTACGAAATCACACCTAGCACAAATGTCAAGAGGGTATCCTTTTACGACATAAGTTGTACTTACGAATCTTAAGCTTTTTCAACTGATAGCATTTCACGATTTGATACTCTATCAAAAAAATTTTTAAATAAACTATAATTAAGGTTTTTTCATAATGACCAATCCATATGATGGAAGGTAAGTTAATTTCAAAGAGGGTCGTGTGGTCCCTTCCTTGCAATTATCCTTTAAATTATTTTACTAACCAACCAACTAGTTCAACTAACCATCCCCTGAGGGACAGTATTACCTATCAGTCATTAGTCACTGAATTTACTTATCAACACTAGTCCCATAAATGGACATGATCGCTCAGCGCGAGTCTAAGTACCAACCGGCCAGACCATCAAAATATCCACATTTTTTTTTCTGTGGATATCCAAAGTCTTCGCTGTGGATACCTGTTTTTATACAGGGGAGAGGGGGAAAAAATACATATTTTCACTCAGACGTGAGTGAAGGTTTTTTTCGACATACATATCTTGCTCTCTCATATGAATAGAAACCCTCCCACCTTTCACGCCGCTACAACATCCACACCCTCAAGTGGCTCTCTGGTGTCTCTTCCAGAAACTCCACTCAATTTACACTTTAACCACCACATTGTCAACGAAAACTCAACCACATGATTGAAAACATATGATTAAACATGTTGCCAAGTTGAATTTGAAATAATAGCTAAAATAATTTTTTTAAGATAACGCGTGTTGAATACTGTGCAAACGTTTCGCGAAAGTGAGAAAGAATAAAATTGAAAAGTCTAGCAGTAGTCGCGGGTTTGTTGTGCCAGGAAACGGAAAATAAAGTGGTGTGTGTGGAATCTTGTAGCTATCAGAAACGTACCAGATACGTATTGCACGATTATTTGCCACTGCCCTGACTTCTACGGCCTTGTGCTCTACTGCTCTCCTTAATGCTGATGACACTAGCTTTTCAGCATACGACTTGATTGGGCCAATTGCTACTTCTTGATAGAGCGCCTCGTTGGGGTAAGACCGTCCGTCCTTCCGTTTGTATAGGCCTGTGTAGGCCCGAGGGATTTTTCGCTCCACTAGTCCTACCTTGCCTCATTGCCTTTTCGGAACTCCTCTCTAAGTCATAACCGCATATGAGATCATCAGGCGAGCGAGCATTTTATAAGCGAAAACACTGATTTGATGGCTCATTGTTGACTGCTTCCTGAAAAAAGCTATAAGAAACTGATATGCATAAGTAGCGTTTTTCCAAAACATTGCCAACGTGAGCACTGATAATAGCCTTCCTATCGAAAAACATCCCCAAGTACCTCATTTACTTGGGTATGTGCAGCATCTGCCCATTCAATTTAATTCTGGAGTTACGGCTGTCCCTTATTTTGTGGGGTCTTTCAACACAATTACAAGTAACTCTCTTTTCTTTGCATTAACCTTGATTCCGCATTTCCGATAGTATGCAGTAAGAGGTTCCAAGTGGTTTTGGAGACCCATCTTGGAAAAGCGCGAATTGTGTTCACTTGAACTCAAAGCCTATATTCACCTCTTACGCCCAGGACGGCAGAGGTGAATATGTTGAATAGAAATGGGCCTAATGTAAAACCCTATAGTACCCCTGAGTCAATACCAAGTGGGTCTGGCTTAGCTCCACTATCGACTGCAAAGGCAGTTCACCCCCTCATGAAACTGCCTATAACTTTCACCATATGAGCTGGAAAGCCAAAATTTATCATTTTGTAGATAAGCCCATTGATCCATAAAGAGTTAAAGGCTTCTTTCATATCAATGAGGCAAGCTACGACAAGCTTATTGGTGCGCCAACTTTTCATTATATTGATTCGGAGAAGCCAGGGCATCTACCGTGGAGCTGGCTTTTTCAAAGTCAAATCGTCTTTCGGGAAAATTCTTGCTTCAGCAGAGAATTGTACGATGCCTTTAAGTATTACTCTTTAACCAGCTTACCAGTACTCGGAAGCAGCAAAATTGGACGAGTATCGCTTACGTTAGTAATGCCCGACTTGTTGGGTATTGCAAATATTATTGAGCATTTCCATTGCTGAGGCAAGTAGCAAATTTTGATGTAATTATTCATGATGATCACGAATAGAGTAACAAAAACATTGGAAAACTTTTTAAGCATACAATTGGAAATTCCACCAGCGCCTGCTAATTTTTGTGAACAAAACCCAGTGCCAACAAATTGGGTCTCTCAGGACTGAGAAATCGACCATATCCAGTAGGTGGATCAAAGAGATTCGAATCAGAGAGCCTGGTCAAGCACAATTGCTCATGAGTGTTGTCGATAATCGCTTTGGTACTGATCACCAACAAAGTAACGGAAGATTCCTCATTTTTTTTTCCTGTTTGAAGAACTATTACAAAATGTTTTGTTATAGAATCAGCAATATATTTGTCAACTATGAGCACGGGCCCATCACAAGTGAGGACCCCAAGTAGCCTTTCTCTGCCAGTTATCGTATTGATATGAAGAAACATACAAGGACCTGGTTCGATACTTTTCAGAGCCTGTTCAAATCTCTCATAAGCAAAAGCCGTGGTTCTCCTCGAGATTATTTGGCTTAGAGATATAATGACTGGATGAATAATGAAGATTTTCATACTCTCAGCTAACCATATGTAAATTGCGGTGGTAGATCCTTACGAGTGGCTTTCTAAGCCAACTCCTCTACGATGAAGCTCAAAGATGTCTTCTGGTAAATCTCAATAGAGGTAATTTTTCCAGGATTTCTTAATGGAGATCTTTGAGAAAACTGTATCAGGGGTTGAATTTATCTAGGTGGGTCTCTGATCAATTTCGGGAATAGAAAGATTTTTTGATCAATTTTCCATCAATGTCAGCACTAACTGCTACTCAATCGATTCGCTTGTATGAAATGAAAAGTTGAGATCTGCAACCTCAAGTCTTACATCCTTTTTCACGATTAAGGTCAACTCACCATAAGTTGGTCAGATTTGGGGTCAAGAACTCCACAATCAAAATCCTCCCAACTGTGGAAGGGATTTACCAGATTGGCAGATACGATGAATAGCTCAATAATGAACAAGCTTCGGCGGAAGGTGGACTCTTTTGGTGCAATCAATATAAAGTCCATATTTGATTGAACCAAGTTAGAGGGAGCTGAACCATAGCCATTAAATAAAGTATATCCCCATTAGAAATGCTTTGTATTGAAATCACCTCCCATGGAATCGAGTTTTTGCACAGAGTCAAAATGGATACCACCAGATATCAATGTCGAACATAGATCCCCATACTCGTAAAGGCAGCCGTGCACCCTCCCAGCATGGACCTTATTATATCTGCTTTGATACATTTCAGAGTTGGATTGCAGTGGCTTTGAACTTTCAGGTGGTTTTTGTGAGCTATAGCAGCTCCGAGACCTCCCTCTGAATAATTATACCTGATGATCTTGTATTTTGCCAGATGAAGTCTGTATCTTTCTATGAGTATTGTTTCTGATGTATACAAAAAGTCTTGTCTATGGGCGTTCAAGTATTCTTGAACAGAATTTAATGAAATTCATCATGACAAAATATATCGAAGATTTAAATTCTAAATACGCAGCTTTTTTGACCAGAGCTAGTGAGTTTTTTTTATAGTGGGAGTTGAATAAGGCCACTTTTCGAATCAGTGTGAATAAGTCACATCAGTTGGAAATCACTGTTCACAACCGTATTTTGGTCATTCTGCGCCTACTGTAGTTGCTGCGTTGGCGGATATTTGGATTGCCGTATAGGCTGTGGTATAGGCTACTTCTTTACACCTTGCAAAAAACTAGAGCGCGACGCCCTTTTGATACAGTATTTTTATAGAAGTGGTGACGAAATCCCTCCTTTCCCCTTTTTTCTTCTGGAGATTCGTCCTCTTCTCCTCAACTTCTTTCGCTTTAGGATAACCTCTGAAACTCGCAGGGTATTCTTTAGCATTGCAGTTGACACAGAATATCACTTCTTTTTTCTCATTCTTCCAGATTCGGCATTTATTCGAGTGTTATTTATCGCATTTTACCCATCTAACTTCAAGTCTGCAGCTAGAAGCAGCATGGCCAAATCTTTGGCAGTTGAAGCACTTAGAAATGCTGCATTTTTGTAGATGTTCCCATTGCTCCTTTTGATGCAGTGGAAACTTTATATCCTTCGCTTTCTTCACTTCAAAGTCTAGTTTAAACTAGCCTTAGAAAGAGGAATGCGTCCATTTTTCCCTCCTAAAGATTATCGTCGAGAATCTTTCAGCTGATAGGGTATCTTCTCCGAGATGCTCCTTCAGCTTAGCGACAACATTATTCTTGTCTTACGAACCGTGCATAACTTTGAGTAGGAGAATCAATTTTTATCTCTTCTGGAAGAAAGTAAGTTTAACAGTGCCACTTTCGCACACTTCAGAAAATTAAATAGCTCTTTTCAGTAGAGTGAAGTTTGTGTTCACCATCACGTTGAATTCTGACTCTTTTGATGTATTTTGGATGCATGCTCTCTTTACTCTATCCCTGAAAGTCTTCAAGTCAAGCTTATAGCACACTATCGGAGACATCCTGTAGGAATCGAGCAGTCACCTAAGCAAACTGCCCGAAAACCTGCATAACTTTTTGGAAATTTCAATTGCAGATTTGAACAATTTAATTACCCAAATTTAAATTTTTGGAAATTACAAAATTTAGAAAGAAAAAAAATTTTAATTTTTTTATTATAAATATAAATTTATATTATTTTTTTTTTATAAATTAAACTTAAATTTTCGTTGGCATTGATATTCTTTCTGATATTTATCTTTTTATTACTATTTAAACTTTTCCATATATTATTTTTTTTTATTAACTTTATTATGGAAATCTGCAAATTGAAATTGACATGGGAACACTGATATAATACATCCTATCCATGTATTGCATTGCCGAATGCAATCTCGAGTGGCTGAGATAGAGGCTCGTCAATATGCATCATAAAGATCATGTTGGGAATGAAACGGATTGAGGAGTCTGCTTGAGATCGCCACACAACGCGGACGCCGCGAGAAAAGAAACTGGAGTCTCGCTGGATGAGCGGAAGGGAAAGAAAAGATTAGATTTTGTGAATTTTGACTGAAGGAATCAATTTAACGTGAAAGAAATATTAAATTTGTGAATGTTGACTGAAGGAATGAATACAACGCGAATGAAAAGTTTTAGTTTTGTAAAATTTTGATTGTAGAAGTCGAATTCTGGAAGGAAAAAATTTGAGATAGTGGTTGCTAAAGCAGTCGGGAAGTCAAATAATTTATTGAAATTAGAAAGATTTATTAAGTTATTTGAAATTAAAGTCAATTCGAAGGGGTGAATCTTTGTTGATAGAATAGAAAGTAAAGAAATAATAAAGCCACGATGTTTAAATATACCTGTTAAAATCTAAACACCTACATTCTGGAAAAACTGTAAAGAGGAAAAGTGTATGAAATAATTGATGATGAGTTTTTCACTTAAATAGGAAATAAATCGCCACGTCTACAGTGGATCTTGATCTGGTTGGGAGGGTGCGAGGAGGCACAGCTTCCGCCTGGATGCCCCACTCTTATTTGAGGGCCATAAGTATCGTCGGTAATGACGAAGTCCGTCTGGTTTCTCCCGGCCCAGTTTGTTACTGGCTATGAGCAATCTCAACCTTTAGTAGGTTACCTCAGCTTTGGCATCAGTCGATCGGCATTATACGAGGCACGTCCAGAAAGTAAGTGTACTGGTACACTCACAGTTGTAGCGAATACTTTTTCGACATGTTGGCAACCCTGCCGCGCAGCCTGACCCCTCCCCTTCGAAACGAGACCAATCCGAGGTTAGTGTGTTGAAAACTCTTGACGCAGTAGCATCTCTCACGAAAAATGTCGACCGTTTCTCCGGCCAAGTGCGAAATTCGCGCCGTCATTCGCTGACTCGTTGCAAAGGGAAAAGCTCCGATTGAAATTTATAATGAGGTGAAAACTGTTTACGATGATAAAGCTATGAATCGTACGAGTGTGTACAAGTGGCGTTGCACATTTGAAAATGGCCGTACTTCCATGCATAACGATCAGAGGAGTGGAAGACCTTCAATTGTGACTGACGAACTTTTGGAAAAAATCGAGATTGCGGTCCGTGACAATCGCAGATTGACGTTCGATTAACTTTCTGCCATGTTTCCGCAAATCTCCAGATCCCTGATACACGAAACAATCACAGAAACTCTCGGATATCGGAAATCGTCTGCGAGGTGGGTCCCAAAACAGCTGAGAGAACAGCCGAGTTGAATCGAGTGCAGAGCTCCAAAGAGTTTCCGGAACGCTGCAGCTGAATCCTGACTTGGCCCCTTCAGATTTCCATTTCTTCACTTCCCTTAAGGTGCACATGGGTGGGAACAAGTTTTCAACGGGCGAAGGAGCTGGCGAGAGACTTCTTTGAGGCAGGCATCAAAAAATTGATCCCGCGGCTCAGCACTTGCATCGAGAGGGATGGTGACTACGTCGAAAAATAACTTACATATGTACAAGTGTAACCAAGTATGTTTTTGTTTAATTAAATTTTTTTGAACCCTACATAAATTGAGTACACTTAATTTCTGAATGTGCATCGTATCTGTTTCAATTTGCGAATGCGAAATTTTTTTTTAGTGGGTTTTCTGCTGGGGAAAAGAACCCGCTCCATGTCACCGCAATGCTAGCTTGCCAGCACATTCACGCATCCTCAGACAAGGCCAATCCCGGAGGGTACCAACATCCTCTTTTGCCGAGGCAGCACACCATCGCTGCAACCCTTCACGGACATTTATCCACTCCATATCACTACAATTCTCTCTCTTTTGGTAGCAGGCACGCTTTGCTGCTAGGGCTTCGATTCCCTTTTATTACCCTCAAAGCTTGTCTTTATACATGCCCTGGGTATGAACCCTGAAAAAGTAGTGCAAACTACTGTTGCTGCATAAATAAATTTCGGCTCGCTTGCTCCAAGAGTCTTAGATACCTTTGAAATAGGCTCGTGAGTTAGAGACCTCATTGGCCTCTTTCTTGCTGCTTTTTTGGGTTGACAATAGCTTCTTCATCATCACCACTGTCTGTGAAGCTCCCTCCTTTGACCACTCGTCACGCTTGACCACTCGTCGCCCTTGACAACTCGGCGTCCTCGACCGCTCCTTGCGCTCGACCACTCATTGCGCTCGCTCCACGCGCTTAACTTCCTTTCCTTTACACAAAAAACTGATTCACTTTTATGCTCCTCTGTCTTTCCCACTGCATGCTGCCCCGATGACTGCTTGACTCGAACTCGCTTATTCAAGCGTCCGTTTACGAGTAAGTATCTGTATACTTTTGACACCCTTTTGATATTTTTTATTGGGCGTCTCAGAGACACTGAAGATAACTCAAAGAAGTCAAAATGTGTCTGCTCACCCAACAAAGCAAAGCCCGACAGATTTTCAAGAAAATAAACAAAATTACTGACTACTCATTCGTTACTTCACGATTCTAAATCGTTAGATGATTTTAGGGTTTTGTGGGCTTTTTCTACGTTTCCATGCGAGCACCACAGCTGTGTTTCGGCCAAAATAATTAAAGGGACACAGCACGTGCCTCAAAAGATGTGTTGTCCATTTTTGAGACTGTGGCATTTTTTTTTTCATGGGTGGCTAAGTTTTTGCCCACAATGATTCTTCCGAAACAGTGAGGGAGCTCTACCTCATCATGTTTGGAAGACAGTATCAAAGCCGTCATAACGTGCTAGTGAGGAGTAGCCTAAGATTATCTGGCATGCCATTAAAAGGATGAAATAAAATTTTTAGAACTAGTAACAAATTAATCAATTTAGGTGGCAACCTCTTCCTGACTAAAGTAAACTAAAATGGGCAAAAAATGGTTTGGCATCGATTCTTAAAATGTTATTTCAACATTTTTAGGACATTTTGAAGTCGGTTATCTATTTTTTTGTTTATTCTGTCGATGTCATTATTTAATAAAAATACTCTCAACTAACAATTATTCGTAATACCACTTTGTGTTGCTCGTAAAATTTTAAGCACGCGCAACCATTTTACTCAATTTAATCACTTGCGAATGGCCTCCTTATTGTATAAACCTTCAAACTTCCTCAGGTATTTCGAATTGAGCGTCCAATCACAAAGTTTCCTTTGCTACGTACTATTTTCTAGAAGCCTAGCCTTTGACATAAAATTGAAATTGTAAACCTAAAGTTAGTACACATTTAAAGGACATCATAGACGACAACAACGTGTAAATAGCAATATTCACAACACCAGCATAGAAAGTTACACCATTCTATATTCAACGAAGCTTTTCCTGTTTCTGTTGGATTTTCAATCATTTCCAGGTTCACCTTACAAAGAATAAAGGACTCTTTGATTGAGTGTTTTGAAACGATTGAATTGTAGGTATTTGTATGCTAACAGGAAGTAGAATTTGAATGAAGGTGAATTTATTCTGAAGAGTTTTTCATAGCGATTTAAATACGTAGTAAAGCAGTTAAGTATGTTTGTAAGCAAAGAAAGTAAAGTTGAACTTTCTAAGTGACTGAGCAAACTGAGGAATATCAAAGAAATTCAAGGGATTGTGGTTGTCTGCAAATAACATAAAGGAAAAATTTGTTTTGCGGGATTTTTCATATAGAATTGATTGAAGATGCAAATAGTTTTATTCACGGTTTCACTACCTTCAAAAATGCAATTTCATTTGAAAAGCATAAATTATTTTAAAAAAAATGATTGCCTGACTTTAATTTTAAGCCATTTGATATTAAGAGCTAAATCTAAAATAAAAAAAATTCATGCATTGACCACAAAACTCATCCTAAATAATATTTCTTCTCTAGAAAGGTGCATGAAAAACATGCAATAGGATATCAGTCAAACCCACTTTACGAAGCATGCACATGTCCCAAAGCAAATCATTCGCTTGAACTGTCGATACTCTCGTCCTAGTAGAGTAAACAAAAAAAGTTTAATAAACTCGTACAAACGAACGCGTGGCAATATGTACATGCATCAAACAAAATTGTTTAATTATGGTTTTAATTAACTCATATGTTTTTATTTTTACTGGGAGAGTGATTTGATCAACATAATTTTTTGTCTTACGCATGTGAAAATATTTCCAATTTAAAGTTTTTCACCAATTTTCTAGTTTTGATTTCCTCTTTTTACGAATCCAAAAAAGTCATCTACGATAGAATGATTAGTTTATGATTAATTTGATTATCTATATAAAATCTCATGACTAAAGGAATCGTTTTCCCAGTTTTTATGAGATAGAAATCGTTTTTTGGATATTTTTTGGTGCTGTATTTATTTTCGAAATTATTGGTGTCAATGGTCAAAACTGACGTAATATTAGAATGTTCTTTTTAAACGCAAGAAAAACACAAACATATGGTTGTGCCGGAAACATCGACATCCTAACTTAAAAAAAAATTTGGAAAAAATTACCATTCTGGAGGCCTTGAATTATTTTTGTTGAAAAATGTGAATTGCATTGTCGACACAATTTATTTTCAACTGAATTTGAGATCGTCAATTCTCTGTAATAGTTATTTTTGAAAGGAAAAGCATTTGTTTGCGTAAGTGGTAAGAACATCCGTTTATTTTATTTCGTCTATAAAAACAATGTTGTCGTTAAGAGACTCGATGATAAGTGATAACAATAGATATTAAATAAATAATTCAAAAAAATTGCAGCAAACTTATTTGATTCGGGCACCTGCTTAATTTTGCACGAATTTGAAACTATATGTTATTGAAGGTAAACGCTATTATAATGTTTGTCAAATTGCATAGAAGAGAGTTTTAATTGTATGGCCTCTCAAGAAAAAGTATTAATTGAATTGAGAGTTACTTATTCATTAATAATAAAAATATACTTTATTTAAATCATCTTTAACAATTAGCAAACATAAAGCTAATTCAAACACAAATTTTATAAGATTTCATGGCCCTAAGAACACTCGTAAGTTTATACATATTTGATTAAAAACATAAATTGTACATTGTCGTTTACAACATAAAATGATTATTTACTATAAAAATTTAGTGGCAAACATGGAAAAAAGCCATCCAGCCATAGAAAAAAACATGCAAAATAATGAAATTTTAATTATACCTAAACTGTTTAAAAAATGTCTCTTCTTGTAAGAAGAAAAAGTCAAGTATATCCTTAAGATATAATATAATATAAATTTGCAACTGTAGCCCTAAGCTAAAATTCTTATTCTTATTCTTATTCTAAATGTAAATTTCTCCTCATCTAATGTGTAGTATTTAAATCTCATAAAAAATTCAAAATATTGTTATTTAAAAACCTAATGACATACCTTTTTACAGGTCAACTTCTTGCTGCTTGTTATTAGACCAGTTAATAGAAGCTAATTAATAAAAACCTAACCAACAATGATGAATATAATGAAACCAAAACAAAATCCAAAAGAACGAACGAGTAAATTTCATCGGTTGTTATATGTATATTAGAATCCAGCCATTCCATTAACTTGAACGAACCTTGCACTTAAATTGGTGGCTATTCTATCTTCAAGATTCAAGATATTTTTTTGGTGATTTTTCATTTTTTACATACATACAATTCATCAATAGCTTAACATAACAATATACATACATGCGGGTTGTGCCTTAGGGCTTTGTCCACAGTTCAATAATATATAATTTGCTTTAATTAAATTATAATATAAATTTTTTGGTAAAAGAAAACTTTAAAATGGTGACACGCACAACATTATTATACATAAATAGATTTAAAAAGATGTTTGTAAAAATCATTTGCTCTGATTTCCTTTAAATTAAGTACATTACATCCTTAAGACTACCTTAAAAACTACTTATTCGCTGCGTCCATAGAGCGGCTATCCTTCGCTCTCCTGACAACTCCGGCCTTGTGCACCTTGGCTTTCCTCATTCCCGCTTCCGCAAGCTTTTCTGCATACGCTTTTATCAGCTCCATTCCTGTCTCCTGGTACAGCACCTCGTTGGGGTAAAACCATCCATCCTTCCGTCTGTATAGGCCTGTGCAAGCCCAAAGGATTTTTCGCTGCATTAATCCTCTCTTGCCCCATTTTATCTTCGGAGCTCCAATCCATATCATCACCGCATATGTGATAGGACGAATCAAGGTTTTATAGGCCAAAAATTTGACTTGCTGGCTCGCTGTCAAATGTTTCCTGAAAAGAGGTAAAAGAAAATGCTACGCATAAGTCACTTTTTTCAAACTTTTATCAACGTGAGCACTGTCAAAAACTACCCCCAATTACTTCGTTTACCTAGAGTAGTGCACCATCTGCCCATTCAACTTAATCCTGAAGTCACAGATGCCACTTGCATGAAGACCGAAGTTTTTTTGGAGGTCTTTGAACACAATTAATTCTTTTTTCTTTGCATTTACCTTGATTCCCCATTTCCAGTAATATGCAGTAACAGATTCCAAATATCTTTGGAGCCGAATCCTAGCAAAGCGCAAATTGTGCTCAGATAACCACACTAACAAGTTTTCAGCGAAGAGGTTCACCTAGATTCCGGGCTTATATTCATCTCTTAGGCCCGGGACGTCAGAGATGAATATGTTGAAAATAAATGGGCCTAATATAGACCTCTGTGGGACCCGCGAGCCAATACTAAATGGGTTCGTCCCCTATGAAGCTGCCTATAATTTCCACAATATGGGCCGGAATACCAAGATTTATCATTTTGTAGAGAAGCCCATTGATCCATACAGAGCCAAAGACTTTCTCCACATCGATCAGACAAACTAAAACAAACTCATTGTTGCGCCAGCTTCTCGTTATATCGGCTTGGAATACGATCAGAGCATCAACCGTGGAGTGAGCTTTTTTGAAGCCAAATTGTCTTTCTGGCACAATTTTCGCCCCGGCAGAGAATTGTAGGATGCCTTCAAGTTTTACCCGTTCAAGAAGCTCACCAATGTTTGAGAGCAACGAAATCGGACAAGTATCGACTACGTCAGTACTGCCCAACTTCTTGGGTATTGCGAATATGTTTGCACATTTCCATTGATGAGAGAAGTAGCAAATGTTAATGCAGTTATTTAGAATGACCGCGAGGAGAACAAAGAAAACATGGGGAAGCCTTTTAAGCATATAATTGGAGATTCCATCAGCCCCTGCTGATCTTTTGAAATTTTGCTCCAACAAAGTGAGCCTCTAAGAACTGACAAACAGACCCAGTATGGGCGTCAGAGGGAATTGAAACAGATAACTGAGTCAAGCACAATTGATCATTGTCCCTGTTGAAATTCGTTGTGGTGCTGGGCACTAACGAAGTAACGGAAGAGTCGTCACTTGCTTTCTCTCCTTGAAGAACTTTCGCAAAATGTTTTGCGATAGAGTCAGCGATGGCTTTGTCATCCATGAGCATGGATCCATCATAAGTGAGGACCCTGGGCAGCCTTTTTCTGCCCATTATCCTATTGATATGAGGAAACATACAGGGACCTGGTTTGATACTTTCCAGAGCCCGTTCAAATCGCGCGTTGGCAAAAGCAGTGGTTCTCCTCGAGATCATTCGGCTTAGAGACTTAATCACTAGGTGAATACGTTCATACTCCCAGTTGACCACATTTCAATAGCGGTGGTAGATTCTTGCGAGTAGCTTTCTAAGTCGACTACGTCTACGATGAAGCTCCAAGATGTCTTCTGTTAAATCTCGATAAAAGTCATTTGTCGAGAATTTCTTAATGGAGATCTTTAAGATGACCGTATCGAGGGTTGAATTTATACAAGCATTGATCGAAATTCCCTTCAATCTTCCATTAAGGTCAGCACTTCCTGCTGCCCAATCGATTCGCTTGTATGAAATGAACAGTAGAGGATCTGCAACCTCAAGTTTTACACCCTTTTTCACTCTTAAGGTCAGCTCAACCAAAAGATGGTCAGACTCGGCATCAAGAACTCGACACTCAAAATTCCTCCAACTATGAGGAGATTTACTAGATTGGCAGACACAATGAAGAAGTCAATAAAAGACAAGCTTCGGCGGCAGGTAGGCTCTTTCGGAGCAATCATTATGAGATCCATATTTGATTGAACCCAGTTAGAGATAGCTGTTCCATAGCCATTAGACGCGATATTTCCCCACGAGGCATGCTTTGCATTAAAATCACTGTTTCCAAGTCATCAATGAGTTCCCTGACCGAGTATACATGTCGAACATAGATCCCCACGAGCGCAAAAGTGCACCCTCTCATCATGGAGCTTATTATTTCTGCTTCAATACATTTCAGACTTGAAAGGCAGTGCCCTTGGACTTTCAGGTTATCTTTGTGAGCCAGAGCAACTCCAAGAATTCCCTCTGGATTATCACGCCTGATGATCTTGTATTCCCCGGGTGCACTCTGTGTCTTTCCTTGAGTCTTGTTTCCGATAAAAACAAGAAGTCTGGTCTATGGACGTTCAAGTATTCTTGAACAAAATCCCTTTTCTAGCGTGGAGCTAGTGAACATATGTTGAGGATGGAGAATTTAATGGAACTCATCAAGACAACATACTTTGAAGGCGAATTCTAAGTACACAGCTTCTTTCTCACTTGGGTTAGTGAGTTTTTTTAACATAGGGGGATAGAAGAGTCCACTTTTCGAATCAGTTTAAACAAGCCGGTCCCGAAAAATTTTTAGTAGTCAGTGCTCAAAACCGTATTTTGGTCATTCTGCGACTGCTGGAGTTGCTGGAATGGTTGCTGTTTTTGTTGCCGTATAGGCTGCAGTGCAGGCTGCTTCTTTGCACCTTGCAAAAGGTTGAAGTACGAGACCCCTTCACATACAATACTTTTTATAGAGGTGGTGATGAAATTTCTCCTTTCCTCTTTTTTCTTTTACAGGTTCCTCCTCTCCTCAACTTCTTTTGCTTTAGGACAACCTCTGAAACTAACAGGTTGCAGGCATTGCAGTTTACGCAGAAGATCTTGTCTTTTTTCTCGTCCTTCGAGATTGGACATTCCATGAACTTATGCTGCTTGTCGCATTTTACGCATCTAACTTCAAGTCAAGAGCAGACGTGGCCAAATCTTTGGCAGTTGAAACACTGGGAAGTGTGATTTTTCTGCAGATGCTCCCATTGTATCTTCTGGTACAATAGGAACTTTATGTCCATTGCTTTCTTCATTTCAAAGTTTGGTTTGAACTGGATTAAGAAGGATTTAAGCGTCTTCTTTTCCCTCCAAGAGGTTATAGATGAGCACCTTTTTGCTGAAAGAATATCTTCTTCGAGATATTCCTTCAGCTCAGCCACGACATCAGTCTCGTCGTATGAGCTGTGCACGTCTTTTAGAAGGAAAGTCAATTTTCTCTCTGCGGGAAGGATGTGGGTGTAGCAAGCCACCTTCGTTTAACGATGGGGCGAAGTTCATGAGGAGCTGCTCACTGTCACGTTGAACTCTGGTTCCTTTGACGCTATCCCTGAAAGTCTTCAGATCAAGCCTATAGGAGGCACCCTCTCTTTTTTGGTAGCAGTCACGCTTGGCTACTGGGGCTTCGGTTTTCCTTGATTTCCCTCTAGGCCCAGCCATCCACCTAGCTTGGGTATGGTCCCCGAAAAGCTAGCAGAAGCTATTTTCGTCACCTTTTTGAGCTGGGGAAAATCCCGCTCGCTCACTTCAAGGGTCTTTGATACCTTTGATGTGGGCTTCTGGGTTGGAGACACCATCGGCCTCTTTCTGGCTTCCGGCCTTACGATGGCTTCCACCTCGTCACCATTGTCCATGAAACTTCCACCCTCATCCATCTCCATGTCACTGGATAGCTCCGGCACTTGCAGTTGCATCTTGCAACTAGCAAGCAAGTCGAGGATAAACTCCTCCACTATGTCCCCCCGAATTTCTCACTTCAAGTTTTTTCTCGCCTTTCGCGTGAAGCTAGGTTTAGCGGCGGAGAACTCTCCATATTCATTACTTTCCCCCCATACCCACAGATTTCAAGACTGAACTTGGAATACTGTTGCGGGAAAATAAAAGAAAGTAGAAACTGAGACCCTTATTATCTAGTAATTAAAAGACTAAAAAGAAAAATATTTATATTATAAAGAAAAACAGTACACTTAAAAAGCGTTAATAATAATGTTTTCATTTTTTCCAATTCCGAACTCAACTCCTTACCCCCTCTCCACTCCACTTCTACTCACACTACGCGCCTTGCCCAGGGGCTTCAACTCTTTTCCACAAATTCCAAACAAATTTTCCTTCAAAACTCTGCAACTCCTGAAATTTCCACTCTCCTCCGAAAATTCTCCGAAAATTCTCCGAAAATCCTCCGAAAAACTCTTGCAGCTCGACCGAAAACCTCTTCCTGCTCGATGCTCGATCCATGTTGCCTCGACGACTGCTCCAATCGAACTCTATCATTGATCTATCCCTCCGAAAACTCTTGCTGAAAAACTCTTTCTGCTTGATCCGTGTTGCCTCGACGACTGCTTGACTCAAAACTCTATCTTTGTAATCGGCTTTTCTATCTTCTTGTGAGTGGCCCGCTTATACTCGTATACATGAAATATAATCGGAACCCCGTCCGTATCAAACACATAATGATTCTTACCTAGATACAAGAGTGCTTCAGAAAAAATGAGGTCACGTGTGCACATTTCTCAATATACCAATCATTAGGTTGGAAAGGCTGCGAAATACAGCGATTTTTGCTCACAGTAATAGATCTTGTAATGTGGTTATGAAAAAGCTTCTGTACGAATGCAATGATTTTTGATACATTTACGGCTTGATAAACTCTTCGGTTGGATAAATAGTGTTTTCAATCTGTTTCTGGCTTTCTATAGAAACCAATACAAGTGCTAAGACATTTTCATCCCAAAACTCTCTGCATTTCGATCATACTACAATAGAACTTTAATTACACCTGGTCCGACACTCGTATGCCAATATTGACCAGACCAACGTCTTGCAACAGATAACTTTGACCTTTTGATTAATGTATCTGGAATGAAAGAGTCGTCGAAGGGATATGGAAGCTTTTCGCATTTCATTAAGCATAGTTTTAACATTTTCGTTATAGTATAATCGTTCAGATGAACACCTAGGCATTATGTACATTGTGACAACGAAGTACTTGGAAATTGTGATTTAACTTCCCCGAGTAATTGATATTTAAAAAAAATGTATTTTGTTAAGTTTGTAGGACTCTCCTTAATTACTATGCCAAATATGAGCGCGATCTGTTAACCAGTTTGTTTACACCAGCTGCTTAAGTCGGTAATCCTGAGTACAACGCACGCCGGTTGCTGGCGGTAACCGGGGTGCGTTGCTCCGCCCAAGAAAAAACATGAATTTAATGTGAAACTAAGTTTCGATACTTTATCTTAATACTAATATTTTTGGTCATTTTGGTTGGTGTATGAGTGTACAAATTTTTTAGATTACCAACTCGAGAGCAAGCAACATATAATTGGTCATGCGAAAAACATGAATTTTCCAAATGTAAACCAGCAATAGCTAACGATTGCCCTTGTGCTTTCTCGATGGTAATCGTAACGGCAAGACGTAAAGGAAACTGAAGCCGCTTGAAGTCAAATGGCAAATTGTTGGTAATCATCGGAATGCGTGGAATCAGTACGTCTTTCCCTTTGAATTTGCCAATAATGATTATTGCCTCGATCAAATTTGGTGTCAATTTTTTGACCGTCGCGTCAATCTAGTTCCGTTGCACAGTTTTAGCGCGTTCAAGTTTCGAATGAGCATCACCGGTGAGCCAATTTTCAATGTTAACATGTGTGGTAGTATTCCTGGTGGCTCTATCAAATTTTAAAATTCGGTTGGGTAGTTGATTGCTTGTTCTTCATCCATCACTGTGTCAATTGATTTGTATTGGACTGGTTCGCCAGGCAATTTCAACTGAATTTGTTCATTCAATCTAATTACATCACCATTCTTGGGTGCTTATATTGCACGTTCACACAACAAATCTGGATTATTTTAGGTGCTGGTTAAATTTGGGAGAACGTTGTCCACAACAGTTTGAATATTTATCTGCATTTGACAAAAATGGGGAAGGGGAAACGAAATTTCATTTGTTGTGTAATTAATTGGAATTCGCCATTTCCGATGTCCAAAAGTTGTTCGGAAGATGTTTGAGCAGACGTATCTTGCACCAAATACACACGCATGTTCACTAAGAGCGTGATGTTTTCGACTCGGTTCCGTAAATATGATATTTTCAAGCAAGCGTTCAGCTCATCTGCAGGCGTGGATCAAGGTATAATGGGATAGGTTTAATGAAAATCATCCGCACGAAGAATTTAGCGAATTGCATAGAGTCCGGGTCCCAACCGATTTTTTATGGGCCATGGTGCATTCGTCCTAAATGATGATTTTGCAAGTTTTAAGGACTGTGGCGATTCCGGAATTTTCCCCGATGTTGCAGGTTGGTGTTTTGGTGTGGTTCGAATTCAGTGGAAGCTTGAGCGCTGAATGCGCTGTACGTCCACCATGGAGTAACGTTGATGCAATTCCCGATGAAACCACTGCGAGTGCAGTTCCATTCTGCATTCGAACTGAAGCCAATATCAAATTGATGAGAAATGTTTTGCCTGTGGCTCCTGGAGCATCTAGGAAAAAAATGCCGCCATTTGCGTTGGCTACACACTGCATGACATTGTCGTAGGCATTTTTTAATCGGTAACTAAAAGTCTTGTTTGCGCATCAACAAAATGTTGTTGCTGGCTTACATCAAATTGCTGTTCCCGGATCTTACACGTCAATTCTATGTCGTGTCGACTCCAGCATACTAAGTTGCCAAAGGACTCTATTGTTGGTTGATATGCATAAGTTCTTAATCAATATTAGAGCTTAATTGTCCACTGAATACTCCTGATTTGAATCGATTGCGAGCGCTTGCCTGAGAATGTTCTCACTGAGACTTTCACCATGTTGCGTAAGTTGTTGAAATGATCCAAAACAAAGTGCGTATTTGCTTTGGATGACAAGTAAGTGATGTTTTTGTTAGTGTTGTGTCCCAATGCCGATCATTTTCAAGTTAGCCCAGTTTAAAACTTGCTTGTCTATACATTTGGCATACTACCCCTTCGACGATTTTCAAGGCAATGAATGATGTAAAGTCTTTGATTGTATGCAATGTATGATTCTATGCAATGTATGGATGTACTGTACAGAGTGCGTACGGTATTGGAGGACAACTTGAGAGTAAAATTAATTAGCTTGTATTTTTAACAAAATTTAATGAAATTTCAGGAATTTTTTATACAAACGTTAAATTAATATATGGCTATAAAGTTATTCAGTAAACTCGCCATTAGCAGCAATAACCTCTTCGATCCGGGTCTAGAAACGATGACATGCCCGAATCAAATGCTCCTTGTTCATATTGGCCATAAAGGCATTAATAGCAGTCTTCAGTAAAGAAGTGGTATTATGAGGACTCTTATTGGTCTCTCGCTCAAGCTACAACTACAAGACACGTAATAATCCAAAGGATTGAGGTCTGGGAAGCTAGGTGGCTATAGGTTTGGTGTTATGTGGTCATGAAAAATTTCGGCCATCCAATCTTTTGTTGCCATCGCTTTATGTGACATTGCATACATTGTCTATCCAGGGTTTCACGACCGTCTCAAAAACTTCAATGTATGCAGCAGAGTTCAATCGAAGTCCTTGAGTAAAAAAGAGTGGTGGCATAACATGTCCTTCTTTGCTGACAACACCTTAAACCATAGCAGTTGCTGGAAATTTTGTGTGCATAACAACATGAACCTCCGTATTATTTGAACATAACCATCTGTCATTTCTGCGATTGGTCTTTAGATCTTGGTCAAAAAAATTTTCGTCGGAAAAAAACCGTAACATTTTGGGTGCCTCAGGGTGTTTGATTTTGTTTAAAAGACGTTTCGATCGGAAAACTCTCTGTTCCCGTGTTCGTTCTGACATGAACTGTCCTCTGCACATCACGTCAGACTTATACCGAAGGTCTTCGTGGACAACTCTACGAATAAGGCGCTCAGAAACATGAAGCTCCCTCGCAAGGGTCCTCACCGATTTTGAATGGTCCTCATCCATGATCGCTTGCACTTGCTCTAAAAATTCTGCAGATCGGACAGTGTCAAAACGTTGTTCGTGCTTTTTGCGTTTTGCAACCAATTCTGTTTCGCTTCCTGATGCTTCCAATTCACGGCGAGCCTTATGCACGAATGGAAATGCAATTCTCTAAATCTGTATGGTTCGCACATATAGGGACGATGACAGCATGTCTTTTCATTTCTTGAGTGATGTTGTAGTCTGCCATTTCTTATTTGAAAAAGAATAAAATAAATTCGAGAAGCTATAGTCACATTTATGCATGTCCTCAAATACCGTACGCACCCTGTGTACACACATTCCAAGGCATCCGACGAACGTACACCAGAATACTCTGAAACAATTACGCCCCGCTTTCTTTGCGCTTACTTTTTTGTCGATGTGTTCCAAATGTAGAATTTGGGCACTTCGTGATACAGTAACGTTTTCGTGAAATCATCGGATGCACACAATTTGAAAAGGGTGGTGAGCGTTGTATTTGGTGGCTGCTCTGCTCTATTTGGTGCATTTTGTTCGGTAAAAGAGGCACGCTGGCTATTTTCTAAATATACACCGAGATGTTGAACAGTGGGATAGCGTTCGTGGATGCTGAATGGGAATATTCGCCAGACTTGTTCATTGCTGTTGATGTAGCGTCCTATCTGGAATTAGTAAATTCATCAGTTTGATTGGCTAAGCTGAATACTGCCCTTGTTGAAGTATTTGCAAATGTATTTGATCGACTTCACCGAATAGCAGTAGTCGACATTAATATGAGCATCAAACATTTTTTAGACCAGAAATGAGTAAGGCACGATCCATCTGTTGTCGATATCAACATCTGCATTTCGCATCCTGATTGTGTATCCACCGTCATCGGGCTTTCTTCGCGTGTACATTGGATATCTATCACCACCAGTTCAGCTTTTGCTTGAAAACTCGTGCGAAAAGATCATGTCGGTGCGATGAGTTTTTAGCCTGTGGAAGCAGATGTGTAGTTTCACTCGACGTTGGATTGGATGTGAAAGTGCGTATTTGTGCATGTGTTGCGGACTGCCGGTAAACGTTGCCAGCAAGATTACCATTTGTCCAATGTTAGCAGCATTCTCATCATTGGTAATTGCATCACGCAAATGGACGTATTCTTCAATGCGCAACTTCTGTTGATTTAACCAATGAAGAAAAGACGTTCGCTTCCATTTTTTGCGTACATGTCTACAATGCACTGATAGTATAGTTCACGGCGTGACAGTATGCAGTTGGACTCGTTTGCACGAATCATAATGTGGTACACTAATAATCCATGCAAGAAACTTTCGACAACCAGCTGGCTCCCATCTTATCAGACGCATCGTTAAAGACGAGCAACGAGCTCTAGATGGAAGTGAAAGCAGCTATCAGAACCGTGGCAGAATAGATGATCGGCCCGGCGCAAGAGGAATGATTGATTCGATGATGAGTGCCAGAATGCGTTAGATAAAAAGAATCAGGCGTACAAAGAATACGTAGGTCGGAAAACCAGGACGAAGAGAGAACACTATGAAAATCTCAGAAGAGTAGCGAATAAGATAATGAGGATTAAGAAAAGATAATACTTTGACGACCAATTGAAAAGTATAGATGTAAGTTTAGCGAGCAATAACACAAGATAAGCATACAAAGTAGTGCAAAGCCTGAAACGTGGTTATCAGCCCAAAACCAAACTCTGTCGTGAAGACAGTGGCAGTATAGTCGCTGATGAAATCAGGATTAAGGCAAGATGGGCATCATATTTCCAGAACCTCCTTAATCCTCCGCACAGCTCCAGAACATTGGAGCCTATAGATATCTGTGGAGAGCTTCCATTGGCCCCACCAATTCTGGGTGAAGTTTGTTCCATCATCAACGACTAAAAGAATAATAAAACGCCGGGCATTGATGAGATTCCAGTGGAGCTCATCAAATATGGTGACAGTAGTGTTCATCAAGCTATTCACAAAGTCATCCAGCAACAAGAACATTTGCAGAAAGAGTGGAGCCAATCAATTATATTCCCTATCCACAAAAAAGGTGACAAGCTACAGTACGAAAATTATAGAGGCATATCACTACTTTGTGCGGCGTACAAAATATTTTCTAAAATCTTGGAAAATAAAATCGGATCATACGCCAACAGTACTATTGGGGAGTGTCAAGGTGGTTTTACGGCAGGTAGATCAACAACAGACCAATTGTTCACAGTCAAGCAGGTACTTGAAAAATACTGGAAGTTCAAAATAGACGTACACGAAATTTTCGTTGACTTCAAGCAAGCATACGACAGTATTGATTATAATGTACTGTACCAAATAATGCTTTGTTTTGGCATCCCAGCCAAATAAGTCCGTCTTACCAAAATGACAATGACGTCGACAACCTCCCAAGTCCGCATCAATAATCAACTCACCCATGCATTTGACACAAATATCGGACTAAAGCAGGGAGATGGGCTGGCCCCATTGCTTTTAAATTTGGCTCTGGAGTACGTCATACGGAGGCTACCTGTCGATACGCGATGTACATTACCATACAAGTCGAGCCAGGTAGTGGCCTATGCGGACGACATCAACATTCTGTCACGGTCACTAACAACTGCCAAAGAACTCTTCCTGAAACTCGATAGCAAAGCAAAATTAGTAGGGCTACAAATCAACGAAAATAAAACAAAGCTCATGACACAGTCGAGGAAAAATACCCCAAATACACAAAATATCACACTTTGCGAATACAGTATCGACAATGTTAGCGAATTTGTGTATTTAGGCGCTAAAATAACGAAAACGGACAATGAAAGAGACGAAATATCCCGAAGAATACAGCTCGCAAATAAAATATTTTATTCAAAAACAAAGCTCCAAGTAAACAAATCTGTGATAAGACCTGTGTTATGCTATGGATTTGAAACATGGACCCTAACCCAAGCATCTGCAAATATATTGAACGCCTTTGAGCGACGGGTCCTGAGGCGAATAATCGGAGCGAAGCTAGATGGGGGCCAATGGCAAACTCGATACAACCATGAGCTGTATGAAATTTTTGACGGACCGGAGGTCTCAAGGATTGTAAGACTGTGGAAGCTGCAATGGGCTGGACACATGAATCGTATGGACGAACAACGGATACCCAAGAAGGTATTCGTTGGGAGATCTGAAGGCCGGTGGCCAGTGAGGAAACCGAGAATACGCTGGTCTGACTCGGTTGACGAAGACAGTTCATCGCTGCTCGGATTTTGGAATAGGATGACGCGGTCAACGGACCGAGACAGTTGGAGGCACTGTTTGCAGGAAGCGAAGGCCCGAAAGGGGCTGTAGTGCTAAGAAGAAGAAGAAGAAACTTTCTTCGTTGACTCTTCACTCGGGTTGGGGTCGATTGCATGATGTTCAAATGGTAGCCATCTTTTCCACAAGGAAACAGCAATTGATATTGAAGTGCATCGTAAGATCGATGTGTTTCCTAAACGCGTTGCGCATTTGTATTCTGGCAGTGGATGATTATATCACGTCGATCGAATTCGGTACCTAGCATTGCAACTGCTACACCACCTATCACCGGTGTATTGAAACGTTATTCGTGTTCCCCAGACGATGTTTTGTCTGCTCTTATCACAACAGTACATCTGATGGCATCTGATCAATAGCAGTTTTGAATAGACGAATCAAACGGTTGCTTCCGTGCAACATTATTTGTAAGTTTGAAATGATTTTGCGTCCGCTTGCAGTGCTAATCACGCATCGCTGTTCGACATATCTTTCCTCGTTGCCAGTAAAATATATTTGCAAAAAATTTTACGCTTGTCCGGCACAGGAAGCAACGAACCGATTTGGTGATATATTCGGTCTTAAACTTTGAAAGTGGGCATGCCACCGGCGTGATGTTTATTGCATCGAAGGAAATCATTGGAAAGCATAAGTTATACTTGCGAATATTTTGCCGCACGTGATTCAAAATCGGAGTGTTACCAGAAAGGTAACTTGAAAGCGGCTCAGGTGGCTCCATCAGCGGGGGCAAAACTACCTTACCGTTCAAACGATACACCCCGGCTGACTCCTTAGTGAACTTCAGAACACGGCAATGAACGCAAACTTTACTCATTGGCCCAATAACTACATCCACGTAATTCCTGTAATCATAGTCTCTATCGTAATTAAATGTCTCCAACTTCAAATCAATCCGTTCCCTTGATAGAGCATATTCTAATCGATTAGTATCAAGTCTTTTGATATGTTATTGGGGCGTTTCTTCTGCTCTGGAAGTTGAACTTTTGATGCGCATTTCTTGAAGGCAAGATTCACGTTGCTCTTCAGTTTCTTTTGCTCTAGAAGCTGAAGCTCTGTTGGGCTTTTCCTGAAAGCGAGATCTACGTTGTTCTTCAGGTCGAGCGGCTCTGGAAGGGGAAGCTCTGTCCAGCATTTGCTGAAGACAAGATCCACGTTACTCTTCAGTTTAGTGGCTCTGGAAGTAAAAGATCTATCGCGCATTTTTCACGTCGAAATTGACGTTGCTCTTCATTTTTAGCGGCTCTTTTTTTTCCTTTTATTCTTTTTTACGGATGATTTTCTTCCAAATGACGCTTTTCCTGGTGGCGTTGTTGAAAACTGAAATGGTGATTATGGAAAGAATTGTGATGGTGGAAGGAACACTTGTAATCTATTGAAAATATAAGAAAGAAAGAATGTCCAAAGCAATTAATACATTTGACGCAACGAACGTCATTTAAGTGCAAAGGGGACAATTGTTATCGATTGAGAATGAGCAAAGTAGAAGAAATGTCCAAATAGTTTCTTACATTTGAAGTGACGAATGTGATTTACGCGAACAAAGAACACTTGTATTCTATTGAAAGGAAATGTCGTTCAAACGCAATTACTGATAAATGTATTTCCTTAATCATCACAAAATATATTTACCAATTTTTTTTGGTTCAAAATATGTTTTCGTTAAATGTACAACCAACGATTTTTTCTCCGATTGCGTTGTTGGCTTCTCCTTGGCGAATATGACGAATGACTGTGACGGGGAGAGTACATAGGGTTTGATATTAGTTCGGAGAATTGAATGACGTCACGCGGTTAAAATCTAGTTCAATGCGTGACAATATTGTCAAAAGGAAACTCCCTTCCCCAAAATGGCGACAAAACTTAATTTTTTTCAAAATAACTAAACGACTAAATTTGGCTTCGAATGATCTGCTTCGCCTTATTTGCACTGGAATTACAACGAATAACTTTAATTCATACGCAACATGTATTCACCGATGGATACTTTGGTTTTCGTCATTAATAATTGCAAAAAAAATATTTATTTATTTATTTTCCGATCGAAGCTATATTTAGATACTACTTTCGCAACCTGTCTATCTGTCCGTGCGTCAAAGCAAGTTTCCTCAGAAGCTATAGATGCTAGAAAGCTCAAACTTTGTGAAAAGGTCAGAAGTGATAGTCTTTCAGAAGTTTAGGTCTTACCAAACATTTCAAAATTGTTTAAGGGGAGTCCCCCTAAGAACGAAGTAGCTCTTAAAAATTTTTTTAACCAAAGGTAGCTGAGTGGGGTATCAAATGAAAGGTCTTGATTAGAAATTTAAGAATCTTAATTTAAAAAGTTAATTAATGCATCAGGGGGTCCAGGGGGAGGCAAACTGTACCAACGTTTTGGGTCCCCCCTCATGATTGTATACCTCTACAACCCTCTTACTCGGGACCTCACCAAGTAATCGACAGAATTTGCGACTATATTTTCATCATATATATCAACGGAAAGTCTGAAACCGGCATAAACAACACAAAACGACGAGGAGGTCCACGGAAGAACATTTAATTCACGACAAATTAGCGAATGTCAAAATATCAGCTGTAAACATATATCCCCTCATTTGGAGGGGGATCCTGTAGGAACCGCACAGCGACGCTAGCCACCTAGTAAGCTGTAGCGGAGATTAAGCAGACAAGAAGACAAATCGACCCTTCTCGACCAGACGTCTTTACCAGCGCGATCCGTATTTCATTCAATTTAAATGATTTTAATGTACGTTTTGTACGAAGTTAAGTACACGTTATTTTTGTTAACCTTGCGTCTACTACCATGTTCAAAAAGTATCAGGAATTTTTCATTTAAATTTCGCGCGTATATGATATCGTGAAATTTTTTTTCTTTGGTTAGCAAACATTGTTGTTTACACTCCCTCCAATTTTCAGCCTGACATCTTGTCATTTGTCATAATTGCAGCGTTTAGTTCATGTGAAATTTATGTGTCTGGGCGATTTTTATCTTGGATAATAAAACAAAGCAACGCGTTTGCATAAAATTTTGTGTTAAAAATGAAATTAAATGTGCGGATACGGTAACTATGCTACAAAAGTGTTACAGTGATCTTGCTTAATCAAAAACAAATGCTTATGTGTGGTATGAACGGTTTAAAATTGGTCGTGAGTCTACTGGAGATGATCCTCGCTCTGGAAGGCCATCAACGTCGAAAACAGATGAGAACATTGAAAAAGTCAGGTCAATGTTGGTGGAAAACAGAAAGTTGACTCTTAGAGAGATTGCTGATAAGACCAACATATCGTTAGGATCAGTCCAAAGCATTGTTCATTATGATTTGGGTCTGAAACGTGTTGCTGCAGGATTGGCCCCAAAAGAATTGAATTTTTTGCAAAAACTGAACCATGTTGAAATCGCAAAAGAAATGCTTTCCAACTTCGATTCCGATCCAACATTTATTAAACGCATAATTTCTGGTGATGAAACGTGGGTGTATGAATACGACACTCAAACAAAACATCAATCGAGTGAATGTTGTTCTTCAGATGAGCCAAAGCCAAAAAAGCCACGTCGATTTCAGTCAAAAAGAAGGTCATGCTTACTGTTTTCATTGACTACAACGGAGTTGTGCATCATGAATTCCTACCTAAGGGTCAAACTGTTAATAAAGAATACTACCTAGGTGTAATGAGACGTTTGCGTGAATCTATCCGCAAAAAAAAAGACCAGATCTGTGGAGAAACTACTCTTGGATTCTGCATCACGATAACGCGGCATCTCATAATGCATTAATTAATCGTGAATTTTTGGCCAAGAACAATACAAATACCATCCAACAACCTCCAAATTCTCCAGATCTGGCTCCGTGCGACTTTTTCTTGTTCAACAGATTGAAAAGACCACTTCGGGGAACGCGATTTGATAGCGTCGAAACCATAAAACAAAAATCGCAGGCAGAGCTGATGCGTCTACCTAAAACCGAGTTCCAGAAGCGCTTTGAAAGCTGGGTCACGCGCTGGCATAGGTGCATTACTGCCAATGGGGACTACTTTGAAGGCGACAATGAGATTTATGATATATAGTATTGTATTTTTGATTTTATAAATAAATTCCTGGAACTTTTTGAACATGGTAGTATTTACCACGCAACGTGCACAATAGCTGCACTTGTACCTGGTCTGTTTTGTGGAGTATATACAAATGATCATTCTATACGAGTTAGAGATGCTAAATTAAAGCATGTTCAAAGGGCGTCTGATTTTGGAGGATCTTTAATGTTCTACATTATATTGATCCCTGAACAAGTCACCTTAAATGCTTGATTCCATACTCTAAAATACAATTTCCGAATCCATAAACATTAAAGTAGGCAACAAAATGTGAAATATGTGAAGTGTTTCTCCAAATTAATAAGTGAAATTTCACGAAAAGTCAAGTAGAAGTTTACACGTTGTTTGGTGTGGTTACTCACACTCTGTCAGTGCGGAATCCTACAAAATAAGTGTGAGATTACATCAAGCGGGGTGTAAAATTCCACTACCATATTTGTGTGATTTGACAGCGTTTATTGAGAAAACACTTGTGCTGTTTTTTTAGGGTTTTGTAAAATAATTTTCCAAAACCCTTCTAAAATCGCGTCCTGTCTGTCTGTCTGTCCGTCCGTCCGTCCGTCCGTCCGTGTGTCACAGCAGTTTTTCTCGGAAACTACTTAAGCTAGAAACATCAAATTTTGTATGTAGGTGTAAAGTGGTGCTCTCTTCAAAATTCAACTACAAAAATTTTTTATAAGGTATTTAAGGGGGGTCTCCCCATGTAGGGGAGTGACCCCAAAAAAAAAAATTTCATTGAAGGTAGCCGATATGGGTATCAAATGAAAGGTCTTGAAATTTTGAAATTTTGTATGTAGGTGTAAAGTGGTGCTCTCTTCAAAATTCAACTACAAAAATTTTTTATAAGGTATTTAAGGGGGGTCTCCCCATGTAGGGGAGTGACCCCAAAAAAAAAATTTCATTGAAGGTAGCCGATATGGGTATCAAATGAAAGGTCTTGATGAGAACTTTTCAAAACAGGTCTTAGTTTGGCAAAATTTGCTTCGAGGGGCGCACAGGGAGGTGAAATACACGAAAAATTGGGCACCTGTGATCCGAAAAATCTGAAAAAAATCAAGAATGTAGGTCTTGATGATTACAACAACAACAAATACGTGAGAAGTCAAAATTTACTCAACTTTGTTAGTAATAGTATGATTTATCGATTTTATGTTTTCGTGAATAAAATCTTAACGGTACCCTTAAATTCAATGAACTGACTATTTATAAGATTGATTTACCCTGCAAGTTTCATAAAGATTGAATCATATTTAGCGAAGTTATAGCGGTTTGAATTTTCCTGTATTACTATGGAACAATATGCGCTGCATGTATTACTATGGCAACATATGGCTATGGAACAACACGCGCTTTTTACCGACTCAGACACTACAGTTTTGCTAGGATTTGCATGAAAATTTCAGGAATGATAGGTGTCATGAATATCTTTGAGAATCGGTTCAGCTATTGGTATCAGTAATCGTAAAACAAAAAAGTGGCTGTTTTAAATGCGAAGATTGAATAATTTTGAGTTATTTTTTCCCAACTTCAACGTTTAAGGTGCATGCTTTGAACACTTGATTCAATTTAATGAATGACTGAAGATGAGTACCTACAATTAATTCTCATAAGTGAAACAAGTCAAGGAGGTGAGAGAGAGAGCTCCTGGCAAAAGGGTTTTGTAACCATTCTAGGATTCGAAAAAATTGGCCATTAATCGATGATAACAGTACAGGAGAGTGGCCCCTGAAAAAAAAAATTCATCAAACGTAGCCGATATGAGTATGAAATAAAAGTTTTCATGGGAGCTTTTCAAAAAAGTTGTTAAACTGTCAATTTTTGCTTCCCCACTGTGCCCCCACAGTGGGGAAAATACATGAAAAATGTGTTTCCTCCATCGCGGATGGACATCTGAAATAATTATCAAGGGAGATATTTATGAGTATGACAATATCAAAAACCTCAGAAGTTGAAATTCGTTCAACTTTGTTAATAATAGTATGATCTTCGTATTTCATATATTCTCCAATAAAATCGTCTTTGACATTTTTCTTGATTTGATTCGATCTGGTGACTGCATTTTGTAAATTGAATACAAAACCCTTCTGACATGAGCGTAGGTCTGTTTACCCAACTTGTTTTCAACAATAAATGTAGGCACCTTATGTTTCCTACTTCAATATGCGTGATCTCCAACATTTTCGTTAAGAGTGCTATCAAAATTCAATATTATGGTATAAATTGAATACATCAAAAAGTTATTACACCAATCCATAAACCTCCAAACAAGTCATGAACAATTGATGTCAATTCCATTACGTATTTATGCTTCATTTTCAATTAAAACCTCCTCAACTAATACTTACCTCTTAAACATAAGATATCATCAAGCACTTAAGCATTAACACCCACATAATACACAACAATTTCCAACAAATCAATTCATCATACATTAATGAAAATCTCCACATTGCTTGTCGCACATTAGTTTGCAAAAGGAGCAAAAAGTAAGTCCTTAAGCAATTATCATACCACCTCTATTCAAATTACCTTAAAGCGACGTAAACCCTTTTCACGCCTACACGTGTACTTCTACCATCAAACATACGCCATATAATCACATAGTATAGTATCGGTAAACCTACACGCATATGAGAACATAATTAATCGGATTAAATATTAAACTTAACGAGACATCCATAACTCATATGCGAAACGTATTTGACGGGTTTACTCGTATATGCGAGTGAAACTTTATGAGCCATTAAATGCGGCTCAAAATGCCAAGAAAATTTTCAAGCTGTAGAATACGTGGGAAATTCATAGCAAAAGGATACTCACGTTGTACGAGCAGATATTTCATATGTTAGATGTCTTGGAGAATACTACAGAATTAGGGATCCTAATATCTTTTTCTTCTCAGCCTGTACAAAACCATGTACAGTACTATAATATACATATTTCAGAAGTTTTTCAGTGTATGGTGGTTGTTTGAAAGTTGAGGCTAATTTATAAGATATATTTTATGCATTCTCTTTCATTCTCAATTGGATTGCAACGTCACGTTCCACGAAAAGTTTGTCGGCTGTACTTATGGCCAAGCAATGTTACGCAAACTTTTGAATGGTTGAGTAGTTTTTGGGATGTTATTTGGAATACCAACGGATGTTTAGAAGAGCATTTAATATTAAGATAATGTATTTGGTGAGACGAGATATAAAGTTATCGTTAAGTGAGGAAAAGAGAAATGATAAAAGCATGCAAACCAGATATACATTTATAGAAAATACTGCATAAAGTTAAAAAAGGATGCCTAGAATATATGAATAACAAGTAGAGTAGGCAGAAGAGTGCTACTCCCAGAAAGGGCTTGTAACCATCTTAATGTTTGAGACAACTTTTCTGATATCATTGATCTATGACGTGAATCAATGACTTGAATTCTTCTACGTAACACTACAGCCCCTCTCGGGCCTTCGCTTCCTGCAAATGGCACCTCCACCTGTTTCGGTCCATTGACCGCGTCCTCCGATTTCGAAATTCAAGCAACGATGAACTGTCTTCGTCGAACGAGTCAGACCAGCGTATTCTTGGTTTCTCCACTGGTCTCCGGCCTTCAGTTCTCCCTACGAATACCTTTTTGGGTATCCGTTGTTCGTCCATACGATTCATGTGTCCAGCCCATTGTAACTTCCGCAGTCTTACAATAGTTGAGACTTTCGGCTCATCAAAAATTTCATACAGCTCATGGTTGTATTGGATTCGCCTTTGGTCCTAGTCTAGTTTCACTCCGATCATTCGCTTCAGGACTCGTCGCTCAATAAATTTGCAGATGGTTGGGTTAGGGTTCATGTTTCACACCCATAGCATAACACAGGTCTTATCACAGATTGCTTACTTGGAGTTTTGTTTTCCTGTATATGCAGCTGGTCTTCAAGATCGTCAAAACTGAATAAAATATTTTATTTGCGAGCTGTATTCTTCGCGTATTTCGTCTCTTTCATTACTCGTTTTCATTGTTTTGGCGCCTAAATACACAAATTTGCCCATCTTTTTGATACAGTGTTCGGCAAGTGTGATATCTTGTGTATTTGAGGTATTTTCCCTCAACTGCGTCATGAGCTTTGTTTTATTTTCATTGATTTGTAGCCCTACTAGCTTTGCTTCGCTGTCGAGTTTCAAGAAGAGTTCTTTGGCAGTTGTTAATGACCGTAACAAAATGTTGATGTCATCCACAGGCTACTACTGGGCTGGACTTGTATAGTAATGTAACTATTGTATCGATAGGCAGCTTCCTTATGACGTACTCCAGAGCCAAATTGAATAACAATGAGGCCAGCCCATCTCCCTGCTTTAGTCCGATATTTGTGTCAAAGGCAGCGGTGAGTTGGTTATTGATGCGAACTTGAGAGGTCGTCGACGTCATTGTCATTTTGCTAGGACGGACTAGTTTGGCTGGGATTCCAAAGCAAAGCATTATTTGGTACAGTACATTACGATCAATACTGTCGCATGCTTGCTTAAAGCCAACGAAAATTTGGTGCACGTCTATGTTGAACTACCAGCATTTTTCAAGTACCTGCTTGAATGTGAACAATTGGTCTATTGTCGATCTACCAGCTCTAAAACCACTGTGATACTCCAAACTAATACTGTTAGCTTATGATCCGGTTTTATTTTCTAAGATCTTTGAAAATATTTTATATGCCGTACAAAGTAGTGACATGCCTCTATAATTTTCGCACTGTAGCTTGTCATCTTTTTTGTGGGTAGAGAATATAATTGATTGGCTCCACTCTTTCGGCATATGCTCTTGTTGTACAATGTGCTGGATGACTTCGCGAAAACCTTTCTGAACACTGCTGCCACAATATTTGATGAGCTCCACTGGAATCTAATCGATGCCCGGCGTTTTATTATTCTTTTGGGCTTTGATGATGGAACAAACTTAATCCAGAGTTGGTGCAGCCAATGGGAGCTGTCCACAGACATCTATAGGCTCCAATGTTCTGGAGCTGCGCGGTGGATTAAGAAGGTCCTTGAAATATGATGCCCATCTTTCCTTAATCTTGATTTCATCAGCGATGATAGAGCGTTGTTTTGGGCTGATAACGTCGTTTCAGGCTTTTCACTACTTTGTTTGCTTGTCTTGTTTCATTACTCGATAAACTTCCATCTATACTTCTCAATTGGTCGTCATAGTATTTTCTTTTCTTAATTCTAATTATCTTATTCGCTGCTCTTCTGAGATTTTCATAGTGTTCTCTCTTTGTCCTGGTTATCCTACCTACGCCTGATTCTTTTTGTTTCATGCATTCTGACGCTCATCATTGAACCAATCATTCCTCTTGCGCCGGCCTTGATGTCCGATTATCTGTTCTGCCACGGTCTTATTTGCCGCTTTCACTTTCATCCAGAGCTCGTTGCTTGACTTTAATGTTGCGTGTGATAAGATGGGAGCCAGCTGATTGTCGAGGGCTCCATGAAATTCTTGGCCACCGACACCGTTTGGAACCTTTCGATGTCAAATTTTCGTAGCGATCTGGTCTTTGCCGAATGTGCCTTTGACATACTATATAACATCGATAGGTTAATTTGATCAAGTAATGATCTGAGTTACAACAGGCTCCTCGGTATATACGGACGTCAAGTATGGAGGATTCTTAGTTCGTCACTGTTTTTGTCCAAAAAATGGCGAATTAAGAATATATGTGTGTCCAAAAAGTAAGGTGAGTTTTCAAATTTTGCGAGCAACGTACATTCGATTATCGATTTTTTTTATATTGGTACACTTGCCACAAACATATATTTACAGTTTCAGTTTGTTTATGAGAGGCGTAACGGATGAAAGTGTTTTGCCTACTTGCCGATTTTGGCTCAAAAATCAAGACTTTTTGGCCAAAGACAACACCACAATCATGCCACAGTTACGATAATCACCTGATTTGGTCCCATGTGACTTTTCCTTGTTCCTAAAACTGAAGAGACATATCAAAGGACGGAGATTTGCAACGATTGAGGAGATGAAGACTGTACCGCTGGAAGAGCTCAAGACTATACCAAAAAATGCATATGAGAAATGCTTCGAGGATTAGAAAAAGCGTTGGCACAATTGTGTCTTTTTTTTTTGGAGGAAAAAAATTTTTTTTTTCATTAAGCTCTACCAAGGGTTAATTTTTAAAGGTTAAAATATTATGATATTATATCCAAAAGCATAAAACAATCACTATTTATCCAATCCAAACCAAAGTTTACCCACATTAAGCTTTAAAATGTTTTTTAAAATTTTTTAAAATTAGGGGTAGTTTTCACCCTTAAAAAACAAAAAGCGTACAACTGCACGATATAGAAAATGAACTAGAGGGTGAAATAAGCCGATTCCATAATTTTATGCAAATCTATGCTGGACGAATATGCTGAGAGGTTTTGCCATTTTTTGAACTCAATTTCCCGTACTATCAAGAAACCGTCCAAAAATATCCGAAACGTTTAGCATTTCGTTCAAAAACAAAAAAAAAAATTAAATAAATTATCCAAAAACTCGGCCAGCTTAAGTGATTTAAATAAAACACTATACTTAAAATTTTCATGAAAACGTGAAGAAAGTTGTGGTATCCAGACCGATTTGAAATACACTACCGTTTAACAGTATTTGAATATATACATATTTCTGTATGCAACCAACTGTATGTCTATTTCATATCCGCAAGCCAATTCTCTTTTCTCTTGAAAGCCATCGGGCCTTGCTTTGTTGTGTGAGCAGAAGCGTTTCAACTATTGAAGATTACTCAAAGTAGTGGAAACGCGTCTGCTGACACAACAAAGCAAAGCCCGATGGCTTTTCAAGAAAAAAGAGAATTGGCCTACGGATATCAAATAAACAAAATAATTGACTACAACACTCCCTCGCCAGGCAAAAATGTTGCGATCATTACACAACCTTTCCCTAAGATTTCGTCAAACTATGGCAGACATTTGGTTTAACAAACAGTGTTTCAAAAATCAAATTATACCAGTGCGGAATTTGGGCGGTCAGTGTATGTGGAGGTAGTGCAATTTAGCACCTTAATTCCCCCATATCTGTGAATATTTCAGTACCCATCTAACTTCCGAAGCCAGTTTTAGTCATTATATGATTTTAAGAAATAATTTTTACAGAATTATTTGGCGGATAGCTGGGAAGCTTAACTCATCCCTGTTTCGTAAAGTTTGAAGGAATCCCAGGATACTATTAGTGTTTGTGTCAATTTGTCAATTGTGTCAAAGAGTTTCGGTGGCTTAGGACGTTCGTATTTTTCAACTGCCTCTATTCTTAGGTCATTGTATATGACAGTGTTTCTAATATACCATGGTATTCTTAAAATCATTCATACAATTCTATTTCGGAAGGACTGAAGTGCTTCTCTGTTAGTCTTTGTCGTCTGGTAGAAAGTAGGACCACCGTGTAGTAGCGTTAGTCGTATAATTTGTTTGTATATTAGCAATTGATTTTTACTGCTGTCTTTTGGATTAAATGGGTGGGTATAAAGAGGAGAGAAGTCCAATGCAGTGTCCTCGTTTGTTTTGTATATGTTATTTCCATGTGAGTTTCTCATCAAATGTAAGTCCAAAGTATTGTTGCGAGCGAACAAATACCACCTATATGCTCATATACAAGCAAGCACATACGCCCATTGTTATCAAAGCATATACTTGTCGTCCAATGGGCATACGCTCGATCAATTCGCAATTCACTTCATACGTACATGGCAATTCACTTCATACGTACATGGTAAGCTTCACTACGATTAAGCACATAAGCTTTGGGGTTTGCTTCCAGCAAAGTGAAGCCCAATACTTCGGACATACATTTGATAAGAAACTCACATGGAAACAAGATAGGGAGCACATAAGCTTCGGGGTTTTCTTCCAGGGAAGTGAAGCCGAAGAGAGAGAGAGCCAAAACATGAAACAAAAGCTCTCCCTCACTCAATTTCCCCAATATTGTCGTAAAAGTCCACAAACGAGACGGAGAGTAAAAGCTTCCGTGGAATGGGAACTCACATGTTGCATATTCGGCGAATTTCGGCGAAATATGGAACAAAAGCTCGTTTCGCGATCATTTATAAACAGTTTATGGAGTATATACAGTCATTCAGTATACAAGTCCAAAAGGGAGCGTGCTGCTACCCAGTAGTTTAACCCTACGTGCAATAACGCGATTCAAGTTCGAGTCCGAAGTGCTGTCCAGGATTCGACAAAATGGTGAGGGGTGAGGCGTTGGCTTGTGCCGCGGTCCTCAATCGGCCTTTTGGCGTTTCGCGCCGTATGGCCACCCCGATCCATTAGCTCGTTCAGATGTTACCCTCTTCAGGCTGGCTGATAGTAGATGAAACCAGTTGTAAACTAGATTAAAATAAATTCAGTTGCGATGTAAATGTTTTAAAAAGATGAACAATAAAATAAAAGCAATTCTTTAAAATTAACGCTTGTCTTTGTTGATTTGGTTTAAATGGACAGAGTAGCAGGTAAGTAGTGTACAGCGAGAACTCTCTCTCGAGAGAGCCTTGATGTTGTATATAGGGCACGCATCAAGCCTTGATGTTCTATATAGGACACGCATCAAATTTAGCTCCCAGTTGATACCAGTATACATAGGGTATACTGGTTTGTAACAGTATTTAGTCGTTGGTTTCCAGTCAACTTTCTTGTTATAAACGATGAATCTCTTTGAAGTTTGCAGTTTTTCCCTTGTGATAAATAGTGGCTGTTTTTTTATCAGGATTAATCTTGATTTTTCATTTCCGAAAGTATTCCAATGAAATATTTATTGATGGTTGCAATTTTGAAGGAATGACTCTTGCTTGTCCTGCTGTATAAAATATGCACGTATAATCAGCGTAGAGTAATAATTTTTGAGGCAAAGTGGGATGGTACGCACTAAATATATTGTATAGGGGTCTCAAGCTTGAGAGTTATTTGTCAATTCGAACACGGAATATTCTAACTAACTGGAGCTCAGTAGAGTATTTAGCTTTAAAGCCATATTGTTCTTCCGGTATAAGATTTTTGTCGATTCCAACCTCATTAAACCGATGCAGACTCACACTTTCTGCAATTTTCGACAGCGATCAGAGAATACTGATGGGTGTCCAGCTTTGAGGAAATTGTGAGTCCTTTTGAGGTTCCGGAAAAATAATAATATCTGCCGATTTCCATATTTTGTGATAGTTTCACAAATGAAATATTGCATTAATAATGTCAGAAACTGTTTGCCAAATATTTTCCGGTCGCCAAAAAATCGTTGTGTTTGAAATAGTGTCATGTCCAGGTGCTTTATGTTTATTGAGTGTCTGTATAATGCTTTTGATTTCGTCTAAGTCCATTGATTCAATCCTGTCTTCATGTTGAATGTTATCCATCAGGCGTCTGTTGAAAGAAGATTCAATTCTTTCCTCTGAGATCATTTAAAAAATTTATATTTCCTGGGAGATTGTAAGCAGAAATCACAATGAACTCTAGAAAATCAGTTCGCACCTTGATTGCCATGGCCTCTAGTTTTTGAAAGGTAGGTGTATTAATGAGATAGTGATTCACGTTTTGTTCCACAAGAATACCCGTTCCACCTCCTCTATCCGTCATTCTATTATATCTGTACATAAGGCACTTAGGGATGTGGAATCATCATCCAGGCTTCAGAAAGATTTATTGGATCATAATGATGACGAATTTGGTTTGAATCATGTGTGCCATCATCTCTTGCATCATGTTTTGGAACAGTGGCTGTAGTTTGGGATACATTTGTTCCATATTGTAAGGTTGATTTTGTGTGCGTGGAAGTGCCGGTGTCGTGATTGTTTGTTTTTGTACTGGTTGTGTGGGTTGGGCCATAACAACCTGTGCAAACGATCTTCTCACGTTCTTTGATTTTCACGGACAAAATTCGTAGCTTGCTGGATGTTCTTCACCACAGTTGACACATTTTGGGTTCTCCTCAATTTTCTATGCACAGTCCAAGAAATAGTGAAGCGAATCGCATTTAACGCATCGATACTGTGCATGATAGTTTCTAGAAGAATGTCCAAATTGTTCGCAATAATGGCACATATCCTGGTCCGTACGAGGACACTATACCTCTATGTTGCACATAAGGCGGCAAACAGATTTAATATTATAAATGTTAGCTCCTGATTTTTGGAGGAAAATCATGACTACCCTAGAAAGACCTTCCCTCATTTTAATAAAGTAAACTTTTTTTGGGTATAAGCCCTGACACTGTCTTGATCTTTTTGACTGAAAAGCCATACAGACCCCTAATGACAATATTTAGCGGAAGTATGTAGGTGTGGTATTATCTTACATTGTCAGCTAGTGCTTTTCTCAGTCGTCTATGATCTGTGGGTGTTGTTGGTATAATTTGTATGCCAAGGTAGACCTTTGTTTTATGTTTTCATAATACCAAGTCTTCGGCGCCATTTTTGTACTGTTTTGGATTCTTGTATTTTTAGTGTGTTTGTAGTATTCTGCAGTGTTGGTTTTGGTGTAATTAGAAATGTCTGTAAATGTCGTAGCTAGTTTTGGTGGTGGAATCCTGGGCAAAGTCGCATCCTCTTTATCTGTACTGCTACTCATGCAGTCAACTTCCATCTCACTTTCCGAATTGTCAGAAGATGGACAAGGCTTTGGAGGTGATTCCCCGTTTGTCTTCGCCTTTTTTTTAGCAATTGAACTAGTTCTACGTTTTCTACAGCTAGCAAATTGTTTTTAGTTTCCTGGTCGGCCAGCTTGGCATTAATTTTCGCAGGAGTTTCTTGTGTTCTCAAAAGCGTTACAAACACTTGATCTAATTTAGCGTAATATTGTAGAGATGGGCAACCAGCGATGCAATTTGTTCATCTTTGCCGGATACGTCACGTGCGGTAACCACCTATCTTCTGACTCCTTCTTCCGTTGCTCTATCTCGTTCCTCTTCTTCTCTCTTGCATGCACTATTCTTTACTCTTCGCTTTTCAATTTCAACTACCAGCTTTTCTACCCTTTAATTATCAATTGTAGGAGATGTTGACTGGTCAACGTCAATTATTCAATGACGTAAGAGAAAACATTGATACTCAGCTCAAAACTGTTGTAGATTAAACAAAAACATCACACTCTAAAGGAACTTTAAATGGAACATGGTTATTATCTTTGGAAATTATATATATATATATATATATATATATATATATATATATATATATATATATATATATATATATATATATATGCACACATATATGTATTTATATATATATATATATATATATATATATATATATATATATATATATATATATATAAATATATATATATATATATATATATATATATATATATATATATATATATATATATACAATATATATGGATTAAAAAAAAATTTGTGACCACGCTAGAGGTCGGGACTTTGATCCGATATTTTTAGGAAAGTTGTATTTGGCAAATATCTCCGTTAAATTCTTTAACAAAATGGCAGCCATTTTAGACGAAAATTGTGATTTCTGTTCTGATGACAATACAGCGCAATATATATGGATTAAAAAAAAATTTGTGACCACGCTAGAGGTCAGGATTTTGATCCGATATTTTTAGGAAAGTTGTATTTGGCAAATATCTCCGTTAAATTCTTTAACAAAATGGCGGCCATTTTAGACGAAAATTGTGATTTCTGTTCTGATCACAATACAGCGCCGATTTGGATGAAATTTGGTACAAAAGTTCATTAGACTGTGTGATGAATCTCACAATAAAAAATCCAAAATCGAACCGTCTTTGACGAAATGGCGTCTTTTTGAAATGGCGTCTTTTTGAAATAGCGAATAACGTTCAAAAACTTGTTGTTGTAGTTGTGGCCAACCCTTTCAAACGATGTTGATAAAATTCTATTCTTTGGTAAAGACTATAAGTACCTAAAGAACCATATAGGTCAGGTGCAAAAAACAAAATGGCGGCTAGTTGAATCTCGAAATTTCTAAAAGTCGTAATTTTATTTCGATATGTATGAAACTTGGTTTTAAATAGAAAATAATTAGATCTAAAGATTTAGTTATTTTGATTATCAAATATGCAATTTTTCAGATTTTTGTGGCCCTCGAATGGTCATATTTTCCAACGGGTATTGATGAACCTTGGGATTATGGACAAATGTGCTAAGTTCTTATATTGTGCAAAAAAATTATCAAAATCGAATGAAAAATAAAAACGTCGAAAATTTAAAACTTAATATTTTTAGCTGCCATTTTCACCTAAAAAACTAATACTCTTACCCTGCCTAGAGCAAAAATTCGATTTGAACGAGATAAATACATAGTTTCAGAAATCCAAAATTAAATGCATGCATTCAAAATGGTGACTCCTAAAGGTCACAAAGCAAGCGTAATTCGCTATTTTAGTAGCAACTGAAATAATGCATATTTTTCATGTAAACCTTTATAATGGCTTAGCTTGGAAGTATTTATATAACTGACCATTTTCAAGGGGATTACAAATATTTCTAAGATACGCTACAAAAATCGTGACCAGTTTATCCGTCCCGTACGTCACAGCAAATTTTTTCGCAAATCAATAAGCTAGTGTAATGAAATTTTCTACGTAGCTCAAAAGTGGCGCCCTCTCACAAGTTGCAGTGCAAAAGAATATATTGTATTAAAGTGTTTAAGAGGGTCTCCCTAAATAAAGGGAGTGACTCTTAAACATTTTTTTTACCACAGGCAGTCAATACGGATGTCAAATAAGAAGTTTTCGTGAGAACTTTTCAAAGCAGGCCCTAAACAAGAGGCATCTGCAAGGAAGGGTGCAAGGTGAAGGAAAATGCACGAACAATTTCTGTCCTGCCCCTCGCAATTGGAGGTCTTTGGGCAGAAAAATTTGAAAAAGTGAAGTAGGTCTTTATGAACAAAAGTTAAAATTCGATCAACTTTGTTAAAAATAGTAAATTTTATGAATTTTACGTTTCCTCTATAAAATTGAGGGATGACCCTTAAATTTTGATTTCCCATTAAAGGGAAGTTTATTGCCGAGAAATGATAATAGCTGCAAATAAATCTACAGCTCTGCTACTAAATCCTACTTGCACCTTCTTTGTGGGGACGTAGGACGATGAAGGCGAGTCTTCCGCGCCTGAGACCGGAATCAAAGTAATGACCACACTGCCGGAATGGAGGTTGGGTGATGGACTTGCTCCCCGTCTCTGGGAAACCTAAAAATATGGCACTGAATCCTGGAATGTCAGATCACTCAATTACCCTGGCGTTGTTAAGGACTTTTACAAAAGGCCAGTCAATGTCAATTAAAAATGCTGCTAATCCAGGAAACGAACTGGACTGGAAATGCTATTCAAGAAATGAGATCGCAGACAATATTCAAAAGTGGGGAAACCTACTGGAAAACGAAAATTTGGAGTGGCCTTTATTGTGAATAGCATGTTTTTGATTTTAAGGCAGTCAATAAACGGTTGTGTGCGATTCGTATAAAAGTGAAGAAACGAAAGAAACGTTCTACAACCACCTGGAAAGACTAACCGACTCATTGTCTACAAACAGCACAAAAAATATTCTGGGTGATTAACGCTAAGGTTGGCAATGAGCTATCTCATCGGGGAATGACCGGAGGATATAGCCTCCACGATGAAACATATGACAACGGCCATAACCTGATTGACTTTGCACGTAGCAGAAATCTAGCCATACGTTCAAATTGCTTCCTAAATCGCATCACCGGATGGCAACACACAAAACTAGATCGCCCATGTTCTGATCCACAAACTATGGGCCTCGAGCGTACTTGCCGTCCGTACATACCGGGGAGCCAATTGTAACTCAGATCATTACTTGATCAAATTAACCTAACCTACGTCATATAGCAAAGGCATATTCGGCGAAGACCAGCCTGCTACAAAAATTTGACATCGAAAGACTCCAAACGGGGCCTGTGTCCACAATTTTATGGAGATCCTTGACAACCAGCTGGCTTCCATCTTATCAGAAGCATGCAACGAGCTCTGGATGGAAGTGAAAGCGGCTATTAAGACCGTGGCAAAATAGACGATCGAACATCGAGCATGGCGCAAGAGAAATGATTGGTTCGATGATGAGTGCCAGAATGCGTTAGAAAAAACAATTAGGCGTACAAAGATTACGTATGTAGGAAAACCAGGACGAAAGGAGCACACTATGAAAATCTCAGAAGAGTAGCGAATAAGCTAATTAGAATAAAGAAAAGAAAACACGATGACTTCCAATTGAGAAATATCGACGTAAATCTAGCAAGCAACAACACAAGACAAGCATACAAAGTAGTGAAAAGCCTGAAACGTGGTTATCAGCCCAAAAACACGCTCTGTCATGATGACATCGACAATATCATCGCTGATGAAACCAAGATCAAGGAAGGATGAGCATCATATTTCAAGAACCTCCTTAATCTTCCATACAACTCCAGAGCATCGGCACTTATAGATGCCTGTGGAGGGCTTCCATTGGCCTCACCAACTCTGGATGAAGTTTGTTCCATTATCAAAGCCCAAAAGAATAATAAAGCGCCGGGCATCGATGAGATTGCAGTGGAGCTTATCAAATATGGTGGCAGTAGTGTTCATCAAGCTATTCACAAAGTGAACATATGCTGAAACAACAAGCAACAAGAACATATGTCGAAAGAGTAGAGCCAATCAATTATATTCTCTATCCACAAGAAACGTGACAAGTTACAGTGCGAAAATTATAGAGGCATATCACTACTTTGTACGGCGTACAAAATATTTTCCAAAATCTTAAAAAATAAAATCCGATCATGCGCCAGCGGTATTATTTGGGAGTATCAAGGTAGTTTCAGGGCAGGTAGATCAACAACAGACCAATTGGTCACAGTCAAGCAGGTACTTGAAAAATGCTGGGAGTTCAACATAGACTTACACTAAATTTTCGTTGACTTCAAGCAAGCATACGGCAGTATTGATTGTAACGTACTATACCAAATAATGCTTTGCTTTGGCATCCCAGCCAAATTAGTCCTTCTTACCAAAATTACAATGACGTCGATGACCTCTCAAGTTCGCATCAATAACCAATTCACCGCTGCCTTTGACACAAATATTGGACTAAAGCAGGGAGATGAGCTGGCCCCATTGCTATTCAATTTGGCTCTAGAGTCCATCATAAGGAAGCTATCTGTCGATACATGAGGTACCTTACTATACAAGTCGATCCAAGTAGCAGCCTATGCGACTGACATCAATATTTTGTCACGGTCGTTAACAACTGCCAAGGAACTCTTCCTGAAACTCGACAGCAAAGCAAAACTAGTAGGGCTACAAAGCAATGAAAAGGAAAACGCTGTCAAGGAAAACATCTGAAATACACAAAATGTCACATTTGGCAAATACAGTACAGAAAATGTGAGCGAATTTGTGTATTTACGCGCCATGAGTTGTATGAAATTTTGACGAACTAGAGCACTCATCGATTGTAAGACTGTGGAAGCTGCAATGGGCTGGACTCATGAATCACACGGATGAACAACGGATACCCAGAAAGATATTCGTTGGGAGAACTGAAGGACGGAAACCGAGGAAAGGCTGGTCTGACTCGGTCGACGAAGACAGCTCATCGCTGCTTGGATTTGAAAATTAAAGGATGCGGTCAATGGACCGAGGCAGTTGGAAGCGCTATTCACAGGAAGCAAAGGTCTGAGGGGGGCTGTAGTGCTACGACGACGAAATTTTTCATATTTGCTTTCTTTTTCGATTTTTTCGTTACTTAGTTTTTGAGTTTCGGCTCATTATTACAACATTTAGTATTGTTGTTCATTTGTTTTAAAACTCAAGAATAGGTTTCAATATTTAGGATAGGTATATGTTATGTTTATTATACAATATTACGTTTAGAAAAAAAGTTTAAAGCTTACGTTAGGAATATTGTTTTAGCATTTTATTAGCAGAAGATAATGTTTTTTGACTGAATTTGATTAGAATTAGGTGTAAGATCATTTCCACTCTTGTGCTGAAACTAGAAATAATTTTTGAATGTTGTTGGTTGGGTTTTCTCCTTGTTCCAATTGAATCATAATACTATAATTTTAACAAGTTGAGTAAGCAGGAGAGTGCTCCTACCAGAAGGTCTTTGTAAACATCCCAGGGTTAGAAGCAAGTTTTCTAATGGCGTGAATCGATAACTTGAATTATTTATCCAATACTTAGATATGAAATCGTTCAAATTTATACAGAAGATGCACAGTTTCTTTCATAAGCACAGTGCAGCCGCCGTTTTAATCTAGCTTAAATGATTTTTCTGAATGCTCGGCCGATTGAACATGTTCAAGTTAAACACTATTCCTTAAATTTTCATGAAAATTGAAAGAAAATAAAAGAACCTAAGTCAATTTTAAATATATATAGGGTTTTCCAATAAGATGTGTTATTTTGAATAGATCTTCCGATTTAACACCTTGCGACTTCTTCCTTTGGAGCCACGTGATAGAGAAGGCCTATGCCAATAGCCCAGCGGCAATTCAAGATCTCAAAGATGAAATTCGTGAGGCTATCGAGGACATAGGGCAGCCACTTTGCGATTTGGTTATGGAAAATTTCATGAAGAGGATATGGTCCTGTAAGCGTGTCGTAGTGGTTATTTGCCCAATTTTAGTTGTTGCTATTAACGGCATATCTTTTTCTTTATAATGAACTAAACATCCGATCATTTATTTTAAAAAATGGCATTTTTCTTTTAATATCAAAATAACACCTCTTATTGGAAAACCCTATATGAACCATAAACACGTGTTATCGTTGTTGTAATTCCATACAATTGAAATGGCTATAACTCACTTGATTATGATTCGATCTCAATTAAATTTTGTGAACATATATATCTTATGTTTGTCTATATAATAGCGAAATTTCAGGAAGTTTAAAGGTACCGTTTTGATTTTATGGGCAAAAACGTAAAATCTGCAAATCATACTATTATTAACAAAGTTGAACGAATTTCGATTTCTAAGGTATTTGTTGCCCTTATACTCATAAAGGTCCACGTTCGCGATAATTTTCAGATTTTTCGGCTGAAAGGTGTCGAATCGCGAGGGGGGGGGGATACAAATTTTGGGTACATTTTGCCTTCCCGTGGACCCCCTAATTCATGAAATGATTTTTTTATTTCAGATTTTAAAAGTTCTAATCAATACCTTTCATTTGATACCCCACTCGACTATCTTTGATTAAAAAAAATTTTTAATGGCCAATTCGTTATTAGGGGGGACCCCCTTAAACATTTTTTAAATGTTTGTCAAGGCCTTAATTTTTGAGAGACTATCACGTTTGACCTTTTTACAAAGTTTGAGCATTCTAGCTTCTATAGTTTCTGAGGAAATCAGCTGTGACGCACGGACAGACGGACAGACGGACAGACGGACAGACGGACAGACGGACAGACGGACGGACGGACAGATGGACGGACAGACAGGTCGCGAAACTAGTAGGTCTTTGTAAAAAAAATTTTTACAAAGACCTAATTAATTTGAAATTGATATTGTTTGTTTTTTTTAGTAAAAGCTCTGATTAATAAAGTATAAATCTAGAGAGCCATTTGGGCCATTAGATTATGGTTTTTTTTGTTGGATTTTGCTTTATATTTTTTGAAAATTTATAACGATTAGTATTGAATAAAGCACTTTTGACTTTATGTGTTGCCCTTATCGATGTTTGTTATTTAAAAAAACATGGGAAAACGCGAATATTATTAGTCTCCGTAAGTGGCAGCACTGTTGGGGCGCCATTTAAAATTTGACGGACACCATAAGTGGGTGGTGTATCCGTCCACCCAGTGGCGATACGTTCTGATTTCATACCAGTGCTTATCATTACTGAACAGGCTTACAGTTCTTTCGAGGAATCACTCGAGGCAAATCTCCTTGTTATTGACGAGATTTGAATCAAGAACCTTCGGCTTATACAGCGTTTTCCAATAAGAGGTGTTATTTTGATATTAAAAGAAAAATGCCATTTTTTAATATAAATGATCGGATGTTTACTTCATTATAAAGAGAAAAGTATGTTGTTAATATTGAAAAATAACATCAGGCGAATGACCACCACAACCACGCTTACAGGACCATATCCTTTTCATGAAATTTCCATAACCAAATCGCAAAGTGACTGCCCTATGTCCTCGATAGCCTCACGAATTCCATATTTGAAGTCTTGAATTGACGCTGGGCTGTTAGCGTAGACCTTCTCTTTCACCTGGCCCCAAAGAAAGAAGTCGCCAAGTGTTAAATCACAAGAACTCGTTGGCCAATTGTGATCACCGAGAGATAACATGGTCCGGAAACTTTTCCCGTAAAATATCAATGGCTTCGTTGCTTATGTGGCACGTAGCGCCGTCTTGTTGAAAGCAAAGGCTGTCCAGATCAATACCATCCAATTCCGGCCATAAAAAATCATTAATCCTCGCTCGATAGCGCAATCCATTCACCGTAACTGTTGCTCCAGCCTCGTTTTCGAAAAAGTAAGGTCCAATGACTCCGCCGGACTATAAACCGCAACAAACAGTCACACGTTGAGGATACAGAGGCTTTTCAACAATAATCCGAGGTGGAAATGGGCCTCATCACTCAAGATGATTTTTCGATGGAATTCCGGTTCATTTTCATGCATTTCAAGGACCCAACCAGCAAAGACACGACGTTGTTGATGATCAACCGGCTTGAGTTCTTGTGTTAACTGAACTTTATAAGCCTTAAGACCCAAATCTTTATGCAAAATATGGTGTAATGACGTTTGTGGAATGCCTAATTCCAAAGAACGACGAGGAATGGACAAACCTGTGTTTTCTTCAACACTTTCGGCTACAGCAGCAAAATTCTCGCCTGTTCTTGAGTGAAGTGCACGGGTTTTATTCTTCACATCACTAAGTTGTCCAAACAGCTCGAATTTTTCCACAAATTTCTGTATTGCGATCAGACAAGGTGCTTCACGACGACCCAAAAATGTTCGAGTTTTACGAACCGTCTCTGCCAAATTTTCACCATTTTTATAGTGAATTTTAATAATTTCAATGCCGCGTTGAAGCATGTATCGTTCAATTTTTATAAATGCTGTAGTTTCTACTTGTCAAACGTCAAAAAATGACAGCTTCAAATGTGACATCTACCGAAATAGCGGGCTATTCAAAATAACACCTCTTATTGGAAAACCCTTTACAGCGAGCACTCCAACCTTCACTTAGGAAAACTAAATTTAGGTGATTTTGGCTTTGTTGAAACTTAGAATTCACTTGTCATATTCATTTCACTTCAAATCTCAACCGAAAAATCATAACTTCATTCCTTCTCCATAAAATCCTGAATATCGGCCCAAACCGCTTGTGGTCTTTTACTATTGACGACCTGTATCCTAAATAACCACAAAGCTCCGGAACTACACCACTACCGTCCAATCAACAACAACGATCCTTTTCCCGTATCTCCTATCCGACTTTCGAGTTCGAAGTTATTCATTATTCTACCAGTGTACAAAAACTTACAAAATCAAGCAAAGGGTTATTTGCAGGAGCAGATTAGAAGAAAGGAAAAATCAAACCCAATCGGTCGAGGACTTTGAAACACTAGACGACAACAGTGTGATATGTTGTCCTGAAGCGATATTTCGTCGACGCCAATTGATCTCAAGTGTAATCAGAGCGTCGCAATTTATTGATTAGATTAGCTCTGATAACACAACATAGCTTTGAAACATGTCTTCACGTAGCCGGAACGGCGGTAGCAAGGACACGGAGAAGTATCATTACAAGTCCGTTCACCGCAACTCCACAAGACCTGAATCTGCTGTTGACATGTTGAAATGGATGGTCAAGGCAAGTGGAATTGTGCGTGGCCCCAACGTGGAAGGATGTCGTTTTCATGTTCATGCCGCACTCACTTGAATGTTATATGGTGCTTGGATATCGCGAGGGTGGTATTGGTGGGGTCATGAACGTTGATGTGAATTCCATTGCGAGTTTTTGAAACGGATGCATAGCATAAGTCCGATTAGAATGTAAATAGTGTCGTGCTGAAAGTGGATTTCATGGTCTTATCACATTTAGATATGGCAGGGATACTGACGCAATAAAACCATAAACGTTGGAGATTGTAGCAATGTAATGTTCTGAACGTTGCTTTTATGATCCTGGAATCGCTATTTAGCACTCTGACATTATTCACTATAAAATAAGGATTACTTAGTATTCATGGAGTGAAATAAATTGTAGCGAAATTTTTCCAACTTGTTAGAAAGTTTATGGGCGTCCAAGGTAAAAAAAACAACAAATATTACTCTTGAACCATAATAACCAGAAAATATCCTGAATTTTATTCATAGTCACAAACATGACTTTACGATTTCCTAATAAAATAACATTTCCTACTTCGAGTAGCGAAATTAATCGCATCATCAAATTCCTCGGAAAAACATTTTTATATCGAAATTCACAGCTTCACGCTCACCTGCAATTCCTGGCGAATTATCACACAATACTTCTTGGAGCAGCTTGTGAACTTCTGCCCAATGACTGCATCAGGATTATTTATGCATGACGTATCCGACGTAGTTGGCGTGAAGGTGCATGTGTAACATCGAAGAGCTAAAAATAAAAGTGAATTTCTACTTCAAATATGACATCGTAGTGCGACACTCAATTATTAGTCGAAATTGATGGGATCTATAAAGTAAACTAGAAATTCTTGAGAATATTTTCGTGACAACTACGCGACATTATTTTTAGAATGGCGCACAGTTGAACGATCCGCGACACTTTAATGTTAGAAACTTTCTTTTATCTCTGAAATTTATTTCAGTGCACAACAAACATTCCGACACATTTGAATAAATTTGGAACTAACCATTGGACGGTGATAAAATTGCAAGAAATTGAATATAAATCAATGCGGACACAAATTTCTGTAACATTGTTGAGAAAATTGAACTCAGTTTCTCCATACAAAATTATTTATTTCGCGAAGATACTAAACTGAATCGTCAATCGACATTAAATATGAAATGATTCATTAGTTTATATCAAGTTGAATGATTTAATTCAAACAGATAACATTCCCCTTTATTGCATTTGGGACATTTACCAAGTTTATTACAAAGATAGAATGATGTGCTTCAATGATACCTTCGCATATCTACTACTTCCGCACTTTCTTTTGTATCTATCATATTTACTGATAAGATTGTTCGCTTGAAGACAAAACATTGATAGTATTTTGTTGCTGTTTTCTTTATTTACAGAGTGATATTATCGACCCGAGATCTCTTCAATTCGACGAAGATCGAAGCACTCCGCCTGTAACACCTGCCCCTCCTTCAACACCTAAAAAGACTCAAGGTAAGCTTTATTGTTGCGATTTATATTTTGCGAAAATACTTCTATAATCTTATGCGGAGGTAGATACATTTGTATGTATAACATTTATATGAGAGGCACATTCGGTGAATTAAATCAACGCTTTTGTACGATTTTCTAACCAATTGGAGCGCCTCAGAATTTCGTCTACAACTATAATTTCTGCACACTGCTGCTTAGTGGTTTTCCTCAATAATTTAATATATTTCGCTGCTAGCCTGTCTTAATGACATATTTTTTTAATTTAAAAATTTCCGAAATCAATAAAATGAAACGGGTGCTTCTCATGAAAATCAGATTAGAAACTTTATTTAGAACAGGCAGATCTATATGTAAACCCACATCTTTCCGCCGCGTTTTTGTTGAGGTGTACCCACCGGCAAAATATCATCATATCCGAAAATTTGGTGGAAATCGAAGCAAAATTGCGATCTTCAGGCACAATTTTCGTTATGTCTTTTATATATATGCATATATATATATATATATATATATATATATATATATATATATATATATATATATATATATATATATCTTCTACTTCTTTGCAGCACTACAGCCCCTCTCGGGCCTTCGCTTAGAGATAGTTAGAGTATCTCATTTTCATGACCGTATTGATTTTTTCGGAAGTTGGTTTGGTCAGTACCATGCTCCCGTGTGCCTGCCCAGCTATGATATGATCTGATTAAATCAGTACATATCACCACTGAGTGAACACTCATAGTCTGTCCTAAAAATCCCGTGAACTAAATCACGTTGCTCCCAACGAGATGCGGCTTATGCGTTCATGCTCTAACCACTAGACCACACAGAGTACTACATATATATATATATATATATATATATATATATATATATATATATATATATATATATATATATTTATACGAGTATATATATATATATATATATATATATATATATATATATATATATTTATACGAGTATATATATATATATATATATATATATATATATATATATATTTATACGAGTATATATATATATATATATATATATATATATTTATACGAGTATATATATATATATATATATATATATATATATATATATATATATATATATATATATATATATATATATATATATTGTCACATGTTCTAGTTCACGGCCGATGATTATAATGTTCCGGGAAAGTGGAAACGCACTGTTTCACTTTCAATCAATATCGCCTTTACTTTGCGCTCCACCATATTCCATTTTTTACTATCGTGGTGTTACTTTCCCTCCCCATTCATTCAGCTCGGCTTTATATAAGGTCTCTAGTCATTCAATCCATTTCTCGAAATTTAGCGAATGTTCTGGCGAGAGCTACCTAGAATATTCGAGCAATTCTGAATACCCCGCAGTGACGTCACTTTCAGATATTGATCATGAATCTACTTGATCGATTCTTGCGCTTTCGAGTACATTCGTTTGTGATGTTATTAATAGTTGTGGGTTATATAGCTACACCAAGTCATCTTACTGGAAGCCAGTCGAATTTGCCTTTAGATCATGCTTGGTCTTCATGCGGTCAGCAGCCGATTCGAAGTGTTTTCACACTGTCTGATGTATCTGGTTCAATCGTTGCCTAAGTTCACTTGCATACTCCGAGATCGTTTGGAGTTTCTCAGGGGGTGTTTCGAACTTTATTTCAGCAGGCGAAAAGTCTTTCCAAATATGACTTTGGCTGAGGCTTCACCCATCGAAGCGCAAATCGTGCATCAACGACACCTGTCCTCTACATCTTCTCAAGTGTGGAGCCAGTAAAACCTTCCCCGGAATTTTGCTAAGATCTTGTAAACACCAAGGTGTTCATGCATTTCCTTAACCATATCGTGGATTCGGCTTGTGGAAAGTATAGTTTGCATCCTATAGAAGCTGCCATCCGCCGTTAACCATTTCCGCTTGAGTACAATACCCTCCACCTGAAGGGAGTTCCATTGTGCCCAATAACTTTTCAGGGTGACGCCATACATTGAAACGTCCTTCCACTCTGTTTGTCCGGTTGTTTCCTTCCATACGAGTTGTAGTCCGATGTCTTCATCGGCTAACTGGGAGTTCGGCCGTTATCACTCGCAGATCAACGGTCGGCTCCTTTTCCTCAGTCCGTCGGCAATGCTTGCAGTTAGCTGGACATGGGTGACGAGATAGGGCGTCAACATTTCAATGAACTCCGCCCTACCTATGAAAAATTTAATAGTCGTATGACTGGAATCTTTCGATCCCTCTCGCCAATCCAGCCGTTGCTCGCATCGGTGTCAACTACAAAAATTTTTTCCGGGTTTTCAATGTGCCACCATGGGTGATTCATACAGTTTCTCCTTCAAGTTCTCAAAGGCGGCCTGGTATTGTTCAATCCAGACATACGGGTGATTTTTTTCGGTTAGCTGATGGAGGCCCTTAGCTTTTTTGGCAAAGTATTCATCGAATTTTCGATAATAGGTCACCAAACCCACAAAAATTCGTAGTTGGCGCTTGTTGTTTGGTGTTGGTCAGCTTTTTACGGCTTCAATTTTCTCAGAACTGTTTTGATCCCTTTTCTGATACAACGTGTCCCAGGTATTTTACTTCAGCTGCAAAAAGGTTACACTTGACGGGACTAAGTTCTAGGTTTACCAGTCGCAATCGGGAGAACACCTCTTCTAAGTTTCGCACATGCTCTTCGAACGTTCTCCCGATAACAATGATGCCTTCTAGGTACACCAAACAGATCTTCCAGGTTAGGCCTTATAGCACGTATTCCATCCGGCGTTCGAAGGTGGCTGGAGCATTGCAAAGCCCAAATGGCATCACCACGCATTGCCATAATCCGTTCCCAACTGAAAATGCAGTCTTCTCTCGGTCCTTCTTGTCGATTTCTACCTGCCAGTAGCCACTCTTGAGATTGAATGTAGAAAACCGGTTTGCGTCGGCCAAAATGTCCATAATGCCGTCGGTGATTGGAAGCGGGTAACTGTCTTTCTTAATGACGTCATTAAGCTGCCTATAGTCGACACAAAAACGAGGGCTACCATCTTTTTTTTTTACTAGAACTACTGGCACGGCCCACGGACTGACAGAAGGTTCGATAACACCTTGTTTTTCCATGTCCAAGATCAGTGTGCTCACTTCTCCTTGTTTGGCTATAGGAAAACGTCTCGGTGCTTGTTGAATTGGCTTGGCTCCCTGTGCATCTATGACGTGAGTTACCATACTCGTTTGGCCTCGGCCATTCGGGCTTGTTGAAAAGATGTCACTGTATTGGTGACCAGATCAGAGGCTTTCTTGAATGGCTGCACTGGCAATTTGGTCTGCTTCATTATTGCAGTCGTAAATTCCCGGCCCTTGTCTGTGTCTTGCCTCCTTTTCCAATCATGGTCGCGAGTAGCTTCCAAAGAGGTGATGGTGGAAACGAGCTGGCAGCTGCCGATGACTTCTCCCGCTTTGATCTTGTGGTTGAGTCTGCGGCGCTAAGGACTCTAACCGGCACGTTTCCGTTCCTTGTAGATCTTACAAGTCTTTGTCTTACAATCAAATTGCACAATGCCGGCGTCTTCGTTGGCTCTATCAGATAAAATCGGTGGTCTCCAGAATCGCCATCAAGCTTGGCCCATACAATGCTCTCGAAAGATTTCGGTACATCAGTGTCGGCACATACTACCACATTCATCTCGGGAAATTGGACGTTGGGATTTGTTCTGACGAAAACAACCTGGAATCTTCCAGCGATTCTGAATATCCGCATTGACATCACTTTCAGATATTGATCATGGATCTATTTGGCTCATTTTTGTGCTTTCGAGTGCATTCCTCTACTTTTTAATCAATATTGATCATGATGTTATTAATAGTTGCGACAACGATTGGGACAATAGCTCGCAGAATGGTTTGGACATGTAACACTATATATATATACATATATATATATATATATATATATATATATATATATATATATATATATATAGATATATATATATATATGTATATATATATAGAAATATATATATATATATATATATATATATATATATATATATATATATATATATATATATATATATATATATATATATATATATATATGTATAAATATATATATATATATATTTATATATATGTATATATATACATATATATATATATATATATATATATATATATGTATATATATATATATTTATATATATATATATATATATACATATATATATATATATATATATATATATATATATATATATATATATATATATATATATTGTTGCGAATTCCGGCGTACCGGCTTTCTCCCATTTGTAACTTCAAACTATCGCCGTGACATCTCCACCTTCCTTTGGGCACATACACCTTTTCCCTATGTAAATTTATTTATTTTTATTAACATATAACAATTTCCCTATAATTTTTATTTCCCCATCACCTCAATCCCACCCTTTTCCCTTGTTTTCAATAACAAAAATAGTGATATAATAATCATTGAAATTTTTCCACTAACAACACTCCATTCATCAATTCCCATTAACAAAACTTTATTCGTTACATTTTCCTTAACAAAACCTTATTCCTTACTTCATACTAAATAATTTCATTCATTAGCTCCACTAAACAAATTTATTTTTCATACTAACAAAAATTCATACACACTGCCCTACTAACAAATTTCATCTCAATGCCCACTAAGAAAGTAGCATGGTTGAAGTTGTTAATACAATGAATGGGAAATCAACAGAAGATGGCTCCGTTGGTGGCGTCGTGGATTCTCGACCGGGAGTCCGTTGGGACAATGGGTTCAAGTTCCCCGAGCACAGGAAATTAATTTTTTTGGAATATCGGCAAAAGCAATTTTTTCCGTCTATATACATGACAATTTGCATTTAACCAAACGCTTCCATGGTTATGCAAATCGCTATATATGCAAAATGGAAATTATTGCGTTTGTCGATATTGAAAAGATGTTTGGGTAGCGGAATCGGAAGTGTAATGAACGTCAATTACGTTACCCAGATGCGGCAGCGGTAATTGAAAATGAAAAGGACTGCGGGATTGATTTTCTGGGTGTAAAATGCTGGATTTGGAAAGGCATTTAGTATTTGGAGAGTGTGATTCACGAAGTATTGCGGATTAATTTGAGAATTCGGGTGTGAATCGTGTTTACTAAAATCGCGACGTACGGAATTTAAGAGGGGTTTCTTCATATAGGGGGATCTTAAACTGACACTTTTTGCTTCAAGGGTTGCAAAGGCGGAAGAAATGTACGAATAATTTGGGTTCCACCCTATCGGCAATATCACCCAAAAAATCTGAAAAAACCAAAATGAAGTAAGTCTTAGGGGCACATGGCCAAGAAATACCTCAGACGTCAAAATCGATTCAATATTTCAATGAAAGTATATTTTGCAAAATTTTAAAGTTTTGCCGGTAAAACAAATAATAAGCCCTTAAATTTTCCCAAACGTCTTAGTCTTAAATAAATGTGTCCTTAAAATTTCTCAACAATCGGGCCATAAACACTTAATTTTCCGCCGATTGAATATATAACATTTAAAAAAATAACAACATGTGATGCTGGTTTCGAGCAGAAATAACATGTAGCTTCCCCTTATAACCCCGGGCAGAAGTAGCAGCACATTACTTTTTGAGAGTGGATTATACCTTTTTCGCAATCTCCAGTAATTCAGTTTTCGCACCAGCATTGTAACTCGCTTCATCTCTTTGTTGGCAAGGCAGAATGAGTTACAGAAGGGGGTAAGGGAGCTTTGCTGACACAGCTGGGTGGTATGTGGGCAGCAGTTTCACACAGTGGATTTTTCAATGAGTCCAACCAGTTTTGAATCCGAAAATATTGCATTCCAGATGTAGTAAGGCGAGAAAAGCACGAATTTTGAGCTCCAGTAATTTCATTGGGGTTTGAGCAGAAATCACGTGTAACCGCCCCTTATGCCCCCAGGTAGTTGCAGTAGCATTTTTTTTTTTGAAAGTAGACTTTAATCGCTTTCATTTGGTGCATAAATCGAAAATATTGCATTCCAGATGCAGTAAGGCGAGAAAAATACGAATTTCGAGCTTCAGTACTTTCTCGGGGTGTTGAGCAGAAATCGTGTGCAGCTTCCCCTTACGGGTAAGGCAGAAGCGGCAGTTCATTAATTTTTAAAGGCAAACTATACTCGGTTTCATTTGATGTACAATTTGAGTGGTACCTATTTTGTAATCTCCAGTAATTCAGTTTTCGTACTTGGGATGTAACTCTTTATGTATCTTTGTGGGCAAGGTAGAATGAGATACGGAGAGACATGAGACAATTTGATATGCTAGATCTTGCAATCAATTGAAGTAGTTTCCAACCCAAAAATATTGCATTCCAGATGCAGTAATACGAGAAACGTACAAATTTCGAGCTCCAGTAATTTCCCGTGGTTTTTAAGCAGAAATCATGGGTAGCCTTCCCTTATGCCCCCGGGTAGGATTGGCAACATATGTTATAATTTTTTTGAAAGCGGACTTCAACTGCTTCCATTTGATGCACACAATTCGGTCCAGCAATTTAACTCATTTTATCTCTTCGTGGACAAAGCAAAATGAGTTTCCGAAGGGGCTAGGGGATGTTTGTTGACACCAATGTAAGTTTAGAGCCCAAATTTAGAATTTAGTTTGACTAGTTATTTTTTGCAGCAATTTTCGGCTGAAAAGATGGCACTCCAAACCCACGCAGCGTCAGGGTCAGGATAGCGAAAAAGATGTAAATTCGGGGTTGTAGGTAGGTTCTTTCCAGGACATTTTAATTTGTCCGAACCATTCTGACAATTGTATTCAACATTGTTGAACCAATATTGTTTTGCTGCTACTGGCGGCCCCCAGCTTTTCTAAACATGAAGCGAAAATTTACTTTAAACTACTTTCCACACATAACAAGTTTACCAATAACTAGATTTTAACCGCAAATTATCTTTACTTCAATCTGGTCTGGCTCAATTGGTAGAGATATTTAATGTAATATACACCTACGCTTATTTGCTTCTGCGTTGGGTTTCAAGTGCTCATGGTGGTGGGGTGAATAAATGATGCAATAACAGTTTATAAGAAATACGAACCAGGCAAGGCATGGCATGGCAAAGAGTCGTCCTAACAAATGAAATTCCCAAAATATGCACTAAATTACTTTGTACTGGACAACAATTCATTTTCCATTTTTAAGTATTTCAAAGCATCAATCGCGCCTTGAAAGAGAACTCTGTGTGATGTAATGCATCCCCAAATATGGCGAATGCTGCGCAGTTTTGCCGTTGCATTCATCGGGAATTTTTCCTCTTTTTCTTCTGCGAATCGTGCCTTTCCGACCAGGTTCAACAAAGTTGAGCTTCGACTCATCCAGAAAAGACAATCACTTTCCAATCGTCCACAGCCCGATTTGCCCTTTTTTGTGCCTACCAGAATCATTTTTCCATCATCGATGCTGTTGAAAGCGAACTTTTAGCGGGTATGTGTGCTTAAAGACTAAGCTGATTTAGACTCCATTGCACCACTTGAACGCTTATCTTCCTTAACACGATTTCCTCGAGGCCCTTTCTGATCATAGGTGCGGTTTTAAACGATACCTAAAGCTGATATGTGAGGGTTCACATTCATCTTGCTCTGATGTTACCGCGATAGTGAACCGGTCTTACGATACTTTTTTAAAAAATTTCTAATAGTCAACTCTACTCGCTTTCTTACGAGTTGATACATTTTCTTAACCCCAAAACACATTTATTTCCTTTTCTACTGCAGTTAGTCTCATTTTAAAAACTCTCCTAGTAAATATAAACTCAACGTTGACCATAGTGATTGTGTTAAATAACACTAACTGTATATATCTTATTGCTTATAAACATAGTTGCCGTTAATTTCGGCTTATGAAACAAAAAAATTCTTTTGCTTGAAGTTACGGGGCAAAATATCAAGCAACTTGATGCGATAAATTAATTCTAATCCTCCCAATAGATTTCGCATCAGGCAAAAACCTCATCATAAACTCCACCTGCTCCCTGCACCGTAAAATTCACAAAAGAACTTGGACAACCCTCGATGGTTGCACGCATAACTAGATAGACCACGTTCTCATATAAAAACGAGGTCCAGCAGCTTTCACTGTATATCGGACCATTACTTATAAAAGGTTAAGTTTCTGTGTTTCTTCTCCAAATATAAAAAACAATCAAAGTCACTGATAACAACATACAATCTTCCTAAGTTAAATGATAATTTGGTGAAGTCCGTGTGCAGGGTGTCACAGAAATCTACATCAAACGGGTAACGGGTGATAGGCTAAGTCATGAAAATATTAAGAATAATATTTTTTAAAATCTTATTCGCATACTTTTCAAATTACGAGTATAAGCATCAAAAAATAAATATGAGAAGCTGACACCCTACGATGATTTTTCAACTTACTACAAATATCAGTTACACTTCTTAGTATAGCCAAAATAGACGAACATTTCGCCGAAATTCGCATAAAGCTGAAAATCGGTAGAGACGTTAAATAATCCCCTTCGATCCTGCTTCTGCGAAAAAAATTATCCAAGGTCAAACGAACAAAATTCAGGTTTTTTCCGTTTTTCTCGGAAACGGTAAGTTTTATCGTAAAAATTGCTTAGACAATTTTTTCGTATGACTCACCGTTCGTGAGATATTGCGGTTTTAACTGTTGAAAAATTCATATCCTACATAATATGCACACATTTCCGCACCATCTCTGAGGTAATGTACTGGGCGTATTTTTTTTTTAACGTGGCTTCCCCGTTAGGCATACTCCACGATCTGTTACGATACAGAAAGTTTGATTAGATAGTGTCTTATCCATTAAAAGAGTGGTACTTTTGCTAATGATCAAAGTGGAGTGGGTTGACTTATTCTAAACATTATGATAGATATAGGGTTTTCCAATAAGAGGTGTTATTTTGATATTCAAAGAAAAATGCCATTTTTTGACGTAAATGATCGGATGTTTATTTCATTATAAAGAAGAAGGTATGTTGTTTACAGTGAAAAATAACATCAGGCAAATGACTAACACGACCATGCTTAGAGGATCATATCCTTTTCATTAAATTTTCCATAACCAAGCCGCAAAGTGACTGCCCTATGTCCTCGATAGCCTCACGAATTCCATCTTTGAGGTCTTGAATCGACGCTGGGTTGTTGGCGTAGACCTTCTCTTTCACGTGGCCTCAAAGAAGAAGTCGCAAGGTGTAAAATCACAAGATCTTGGTGGCCAATTGTGATCACCTCTTCGAGAGATAACACGGTCCGGAAACTTTTCCCGTAAAAAATCAATGGTTTCGTTGCTTATGCGGCATGTAGCGCCGTCTTGCTGAAAGTACATGTTGTCCAGATCAATACCATCCGATTCCGGCCATGAAAAATCATTAATCCTCTCTCGATAGCGCAATCCATTCACCGTAATTGTTGCTCCAGCCTCATTTTCGAAAAAGTAAGATCCAATGACTCCGTCGGACCATACACCGCACCAAACAGTCACACGTTGAGGATAGAGAGGCTTTTAAACAATAACTCTTGGGTTTTCCGAGCCGCAGATGCGACAATTTTACTTGTTGACAAAGCCACCGAGGTAGGAATGGGCCCCATCACTCAAGATGATTTTTCGATGGAATTTCGGATCATTTTCATGAATTTCAAGGACCCAACCAGCAAAGACACGACGTTGTTGAAGATCGACCGGCTTAAGTTCTTGCGTTAACTGAACTTTATAAGCCTTAAGACCCAAATCTACTGCAGCAATATTCTCGGCTGTTCTTGAGTAACGTGCTCGAGTTTTATTCTTCACATCACTAAATTGTCCCAACAGCTCGAATTTTTCCACCAATCTGGATTGCAGTCCGACAAGGTGCTTCACGACGACCCAAAAATGTTCGAGTTTTACGAACCGTCTCGGCCAAATTTTCACCATTTTTATAGTGGATTTTAATTATTCAATACGCTGTTGAAGCGTGTATTGTTCCATGTTTATTAATGACGTAGTTTCTACTTGTCAAATGTCAAAAAATGGCAGCTTCAAAAGTGACATCTACCGAAATAGCGGGCTATTCAAAATAACACCTCTTATTGGAAAACGCTTTATTTAACTATTTAACGAAATTCGTGCCCATGGTAGAGGTTGCAATTTCGCTTAGATTTCCAGGAAAGGTGTTTTGAGTAAATTTATCGGCTAAATTTTTCAACCAACCAAATCGGTCCAGCGAAAAGTTTTGCATGAAAGTGTAACTCCGATTTGGATGAAATTTAGTACAGATGTTCACGAAAGTGTGTAATGCAGTTCACAATAAAATATTCAAAGTCGAACTATTGGAAACAGAATGACAGTCGTAGGAAAGCCAAAGAACGTGCAAAAAATTTTGTTTCGATTTGTTTGAAACTTAGTTTTGAAAAGGATGGTGATTAGGGCCAATGATTTTCTTATTTTGATGATCATATATTGGCAAGTTTCAAATTGGCGGTCGTTCGAATATGCGATTTTCAGGTTTTCGTTATCGTCTAGCTGCCAGGTTTCTTAAGGATTTTTATGAAACTTAAAATTACAGATAATTAAACTCAATTCTTATGTTTTGCAAAAAAAAAGATAAAAATTGGATGGTACATGAAGAAGTCAAAACATTAGAACTGAATGGTTTAGCTACTATTTACAATGAAAATCGAATGTTTTTCTTCTGCTCAAAGTAAAACTTCAATTTGAACGAGATTTGGCAATATGGTTGATGAAGCCCACCGACAAGATATCTTTTAAAATAATTCAAAACCAAACGTTTAAATTAAAAATGGCGGCCCTCCAAACCTCAGAAAGTAAACAAAATTTGTTTGCAACTAAAGTGTTAAATGTATATTCATGGAAATAATTGAAATGACTTACGTTGGAAGTTATTGGAAGTATTTAGACAGCAGAAAATTTTCTTAAATAGTGTTAGGCCTTCAAAGTAGCGGCCAATTAAATTTTTTTTGCTTTTAAATTATGGGTGCCTATGAGTAATTCACCTTCCTGGCTGGTGGTGCCAGCAGGTAATCATCGTATGTTTTCTCTCCCACCAGCTCCTTCTTCACTGACTTTAAGGGCTAGTTGGGGTTTCAGGGACTATTTTAGAAAATTATTACTAAGACCTTTCATTGGATATCCCCACATGAAAACCATTGGTAAAATTTAATCTTTGGCAATCATTCCTATCTACGTGGAAGTATGAAAAGTTTTTAGAGGCCACTTATTCTGAATTTGAAGATGGTACCCATTATAGTTTCGGAGAAAAACTGCTATGACAGATGGACAAACGAACTGACTGGTTGCAATAATAAGAGAGTTGTATGAAATTACTGGCAAACAAACGAATTCAATGCGTAAGAAGGGAAACAACAAAGCAACTGGGTTTAAATATTGTAAACCGCTCTACGTTTAAGTCTTGGTCTCAATCCTTACATTATAATCTATAAACTTTAGAACCAGTTTGTGTAAATAATTTCTTTAACCCAGTTAATAAAGGCAAATAAATTGTTCCAAGATGGGCCAATAGTATCTCATACCATTCACTTTTAGAAATCTGATGAATCCCATGAAAGTCCAAAACACTGAAAAAATCAAAAAACTAACAAAAACTTATATAATGAAAAAAAATTGATTTTAAATTTAGAAATTGACTTGCCAAAGACTGTCGAAATGTATTTGAAATTTCTCCATCATTGCATCCTTCAACCCTGAAAGATTGCGTAAATACATACATTTCTTATTTACGGTAACAATTCTAGCTTCAAAGCGCAATAGCTCGTGAAACTGAGTGTAAATTATGGTCTAAAATTAGGAACATTCAATAATAATATAACTTAATGTTCATACCCGTACAACATTAATTCCGGAAACACAGTATTTTCTCCAGTCAGCCCTGAATTTGAAAAACGTTCACACTATTCATAGCACTCGCTCTCGTATGATTTTAGTTTTAACAATAAAACCATTTCATCGATTAATCCAAGTAGGATAAAAGGTGTTTCAATTGAAATTATTGATAATATTGCAATGCACTTATTTCACAAGGAGAAAATTTAGTATTCCTCTATATGAAGATGTTAAATCTGTGGAATGGAAATAATGATTTAGGCTCCATGTTAAGATTAAACAGATATTTCACTTGCCATTCAGTACACATAGATACGAGTGCATATTCCTTAAACAACGTGAAAGGCATAGAAGCTCAACTAATCGTCTATTCTAGTAAAATTGGTAGTATTACCACAGAATAGATACACTGGTATCTTCGCATCTCACCCAAATTCACCATGCTGCTTTGAGTATACCATCAATATTGCATATTACGTTTTCACTCAGAAATAGTTTTTATAAAAGTTGAGTAAGTAGGAGAGAGTTCTTACCAGAAGGTATTTATAACCGCTTTAGGGTTCAAAACAAGTTTTATAACAGCGTAAATCGGAATTATTCATCCAATACTTGGGTATAAAAACGTTCAAATTTATGTAAAAAATGCAGAGTGTCCTTCATAAGCACATTGCAACCGCCATTTTGTTCCATTTTTTTTACAAATACCTAATAAGACCGTACTGCTTCACCTATGTATTTCAAGGCTTACCAGATGAATGAATTTGTTCGAGCGTTTCCTTCTACATATGTCTATCTATACAATTTAACTCTCATTGACTGGGTTTTGAGGTATGTATCTTCACTGAGGATATTTGATTGTTTCAACAAGATTTCAAATTGGGCTCAAATATTCATCGTAAAACTGAATTTCTATAAAAACTATAACATCCTTCAAAACCCTTTTGGAAAAGATCTACACACATCCAAAATATGTAGAACTTCTACAAGTAATTAGACTTTCCCCGGTACAAGTGTACGAGTTTATTCCTAAAATTCGAATTACATATGTAATTGCTTCAAATGAAAGTCCAATTAAAATTAGAAAGGTGCCGCGAAATCTTAAATTCTACAAGCCATGTAAATCACGTTAGCCTTCGTGTCAGCTGGACTTTGTATATTTATTTTATAGTAGGACAGCTAGAGAGCCGGATACAATGTTTCCAGCTACATGTTCCCAAGTATTTTCCTGAAAATAGACTTTAAAATCATCATCACACTGTTCTGTAGTGAGTTATTTACGTTGAAATCGAGATACTCTTTGAATTTCGCGGAAGATTCTGATTGAAGGTCTGCATGATGTTCAAATAAACAAATAGAACACTACATTTACGCTAGACATTTCCAGTAAATATTTGCTGGACTAGGAACTTTCAACGAAGGAGTGTTGGATTTAGTATGTCATGATTATTATTTAAACAAAAAGTTCTCCGTAGAAAGTATACGAGTATTGGAATCTGTACGAACAATTCAAAGAAGATGATTGAACTATAGAGAGTACGTTTCTCAGTAATAAGGTGCTGATTTATACGAGTATTTCGTAAGCATTGTAAAATATTTGGAGTCAAATTTTTGAGTATTTACAATACAAATCCCGAAAAACTTGGTCTTTAAGTGATCTCCTGTGTCTGCAGATAGGACTCTTAAATGAATTTAAATGGTCCGGGTAAAATTTGGAAAATCATAAAAAAGAATTTTTAAGGTATAAGTATACTTGATTTCTTTAATGTTCATCAATTCAGCTTGAAATTTTCTAGAACTACCATGGAGGAAAACTTTAAGAATTTTGATTTGATAAGGTAGATTTTCATTAACTATCCTCTCAACAGAAAGATACACTCAGAAGGTAAGCTTCGTAGTTCATACAAATTAATCATGAAGCCTTTGATTGATAACACTAGTCAACAAAAAAAACCGCTTTTGCATGTAACATGAAATCTTTTGTCTAGTTATGTTTAGGACAGGGATAAAGATACTATGAGTAAAAATAAAATTAAAATGCTTTAAAAAAGAATAGTTTTTTTGTAATACCATTTTATAACATTTTAGAAATTTTGAATTTTTATCAACAAAACGAAGTTATTTCGATTTATTGCAGCATTAGTATGAATTCACTTTAATGATTTCCGTCTGTATTTTGCTTCAGGAACGTCTCGTTTTAATGTCCAACAGTAATCTGCTAACATACGTGGGCTTCACTTGCCCTAATATCGTTTTTCTATGGTAGAAATGTCTTGATGGAATCTTTCACCGAGTTCATCGCTGACGGCGCCCAAATTTTCAGGAAAGAAGTCTAAATGTGAATGAGGAAAATGCCTTTTCAACGACATATTACAGCCCCAAACCTAATAAGTAGATAACAACTCCGCGATAATACATTTATAGTCACTTGATCGGTGATTTACTAACTAAGCTTTTCTTTAAGTATAAACTCTTTCATCAATTGCCAGATATGAGGGCCAACAAATATGCCCTCTTTAATTTTTGCTTCACTCAGCTTAGGAAATTTTTCTTTCAAATATGAAAAGTTGTCAACACTCCTGTCCATAGCTCTCACGAAGTTCTTTGTAAGCTCAAGATTTATGTGTAAAGGTGGTAAAAATACATTTTCAGGCTGCACCAATCGGGGGTTTTTAATATTTTTTGTCCTGGAGTAAGAGATTGCCTTTTAGGCTAGTCTTGCTTAACATAATGATTTTTTCAGTCTCTGCTATACCACTCACAAATAAAACAACAGTATTTTGGATACCCCAGTTGTGATCCTAAAATTAGTTCCAGTTGTGTACGTTAAACTGAATTTTTTCCAAGATAAATTTAATACTTTCATGAGACTCTTTCATGTTAAAAGCCTCACGTAATCATATAGAGGGAAGTTTATTGCCGATGTGTAAAAGAACAGCTGTAATGATTTTTACCGTCTAAACTCACGAACGAAGAGCCGACCTCTCATCGGTTCTAGACGTTAAGTCTGAGTCGTGCCAACGAATGGTACCAACCCGTCAACCAATCTGTGCACCGTAATCCATTTTCGCGGTGGTTGCTTGTCGGCCAGCTAGATCAGAGAGGATTTCGGTCGCGGGTCTTAAAATGGATTACGCTCAATTACGTATTTCAGCCACCATTAAACGCCCGTTTCAAACGCGCCGAAAACACAATCATACGGAGAAGAAACCTACTTTACGTTACTCCGTATTTCTTCATCAATCCAGTCAAAGATCAAAAATCTAATCTCCATTTCGCGTTCCCGAATTTTGCCAACGCGGTACCGAACAAAAACTACGTTAACGTGAAACCGACGAAAGCTACGCTAAAGAAAAAGGCAAACCAACACAGGTACCGCATACCGCGCGCGACGCGAAACCGACCTTTTCAAACCCTACCCTCTCGACGGCATACTTACTCTTCACTCTCCCTGCCTCTGTAAAAGAAAAACCACTGGAAAGGAAAGTCGTTGTTAATTTCAGCAATTCATGTTATTTACTCCAAGAAATGTACTTTACGATACAAGCTTCTACAAATGAATAGATATGTAAAGACAGTATAAAGTTATCTCAAATTAATTTATATGATTTAACAATATTTTTGCTTGCTTAGATTAAGGTAAAGTAGATGCAAATTTGTTCATCAGAAATTGATAGTAACGTAAACATTTAATGCATTAAGGCCAACTTTGAGTGTATTAACGATCAACACGTTTTTGCTCTCGTCACTATTACGAGAAAGCTAACAATTTATTTTCTCGAACTCTACAGATGTCAGTATATTCTTAAATAAACGAGTACATTCCAATTATTCTATAAACTATTTCTGTATTCCAAGCTTATAGTATATATTGGCACATATAAAAGCTGAGTACCTATGCAAGTAGGTAGAAACGAATCATCCGCACGCTAGCCGATTTTGGGGTTTTTATACTGTATATGCAAGCATGCAATTTAAACCTTATAACAGTATGTAGCCTCCTAATAACAATAGATAAAGCACAAAGTGAAAATGTTTTCTGATATACCGGTTCTACAATAGGTGCAAAAATTTTTACATTTATTGCTTCGATTCCGGACACTCGATTTAGGAAATTATTTCTCATTATTATTTGTATAATTTTATATTATTATTTGTATTATTTTATATTATTATGTGTATTATTTTATATTTTTATTTGTGTTACGGGTTATTTATTAACATGGTTATTTTTAAGATCTTATATCATTACCGTTTTGCCTGATAGTATATTTCCAGGCTTAAATTTAGTTTCGGGTTTCTTTTTTTTTTAACATGTCTTCCAACGTTCTTTAGAGTGTGTAAGAATGTGAAGATGCAGATTTACTTGAGCGGCAAGTGTCACTTAAAGAAACAAGGATCTGATGCCGAATTCCATTTCTTGATTAAATAACTCAAATAAGTCGAATTAGAGGTAAATTTAACAGATGTTATTGACCTTTCAGGTTGCAGTGCATCGTGCTATTAATTCTAATTAATAAATAATGATGTAACTTAGAGAGCGACTTTCGGTATATTTTCGTCGTTTCCAACTACTTTCCGCTTATGGCTTTGTGAAATATATAATAGTTATAAAATTTATGTTTTATAATTTTCTTTTCTTCTCCTATACTTTATCAATTATTATTTTACAATTTGTCTTTGATCGATGTACAGTTAACAAAAGTATAAGTCTTGGAATTATTCTCAAAGATCTAGAAGCTTAGAGTATCAGAACCATTTAATGTTTTTGAGATTGTTGAAGATTTCATATGAACGACGTGACGAGTCTACTTCACTATAAATTTCTGAACAGATCACAATTACATGTAATATGCTTCTACAAATTGGTATGTCTTATTCATAAAGTAGTGACTTTTGGTACATATATTACGTATTAGATGTACATTTCAAATCATTTTCAACACAAGCGATTTCACTGATTCACTGATTTATGATTATTGTTATCTTCGGAATTATTTATAAAGAATTATACTGTTTGCTATACTATACTAGCATGCTCAATGCGACCATCGTAACACAGGTTTGTTTAAATTTATACTTACAACGTCTTTGTAAAATATTTTAAATTTAAATACTAGTTTTTTGATTATTACCTATTATTTTCTAGTTAAATAATGGCTCATCCTTACTTTTTTTCATAAAACATTGGAAAATACTTGTACATCCTGATTTTTTCTAGAATTCAGTCCATCGTTAATTGAAACGTGGTCCATTTGCGAAGAGTTCGACATATTAACAACATTCGGATGTTGTTGAGAGTGGTCATTATTATTTGCTGGGGATATATCAGTTTGTGCTGATGGAAGTGAATAAACTTGTAACTGATGTTGCGTTAGAGAATAATACGATTGACTATGCGCTAATGTTCCTATATTCAATGCAGGTTGTTGGGGAACGTTACTAGTAGTTCGAATATTACGCAAGGAATTTAAAACTTCCATTCGAAATTGTTTTTTCTGTTGTTCATCTAATTTACGTACCATAGGAAGTAATGAATGAAATAAAGGATTCATCATCATCATGTGAACAGTTGGATTTTGCCTGCCATCATAATAATATGTTGAGTAATCTCAAGCCTTCAACGCGTGAATGATTTAATTCAACAATTGCAGGCAATTTGATATATAAACAAAATGTTGTCAAGTCAAAAACTCACTGCCTTTGAAAACGATTTGTTCCTTTGTGCCAACATGTTCAGGTGAAACCAGCTGTCTTCTGATCCTTGTCTTCGCTGTCGTCACCACTGTCGACCACTTTCAGCGCCAAATTTTCGTAGGACTTGTAGAATGGTACGTCATTATTCCTAATAGATTGGAAGTGCAACGCGATATGCTCCTTAAGGATGCCCTCATCGGGAACGGAGAAGTCACAGTGCATACACGTCGTTGGATATTTCGTTTTCGATACACAAATATGATTTTCTAGATGTTGCTTCAACTCAGCTGACCTCCTGGACGTCTCGTTGATGCTCTTATAAAAACATGAATTTAATAACCTAAATTCGCTCGCGTTTCAAATAATTTATCCACTTACTTGCTGCACCAAAACTTAATTTCTGAGATTGTCTTCCACAATCTACCTTAATTCACGGCCGTATAATCCTGAACGATTCACGGGAAAGGAACTTCAAGCTACAACGACCGGTTTGCCTTTCCGACTCGTGCCATCTACGACCGCTACTCCTAGACTCTGCTACCATGTGACAGTCAATTCACTTTGACATCCCACGACAAAACTGACGTGGGATGTGAAGCCAGCACAACCAACATGAGATGAAAAGCCACATGGCAGCAAGGTGTATTGGTAGTGGTCGCCAGCGGCGCCGAATGATTCATTAGACAGCCTCGAAACTTACTTTTGAGCCATCAATAAATAAACGATACTCTTCTGCTTTATATTCTATACCCAAGACAGTTATTACGCCACAGACATTATTACAAAGTACAAGCTGATCATCCTGGCCGAAAAAAAACCTTAAGGCTCTTCATCTCGATTGCGAAAGTAACATACTTTTGTTTTAGGTTGTAATAAATTCCATCCCTTTAATCGAAAGCCCAAAATTTCTGCCTGTTGTTTAGATAAATTTCAGTCTTGTACCAAATCATTGAGATCTCCTTGTGATAGAAAATGTGGCTCATTAGATGAGAATGACGAAGCTTCTTGAAAGTCGGGATTCAATGTTCCTTTTTCGATTTCTGGCGTAACGGGCAGATCGCTAGTTTGAGGTGGTTCTGGTACCGGTAGATCTTCACTATAAGGGATCGGTCTTTTAGCTGATGGCAGTTCAGGATACTTAATTTTACTTTTTGTTTTAATTGTAATACCTTTTGTATCAGTAAGACAAAAATAGCAATCAGATGAGTGGTTCGTTGGTTCCGTCCAAATCATAGGGATTGCAAAAGGCATTGATCGAGGTGTTTTTGCCCATCCAGCGAGGAGACTCGCACATGTAACACAACAGATGTGTGGAACCCACGCTTTGTCTTGTTTTCCGATGGCAAAGCCAAAATACTGTTCATATAACTTAGTTACTAATGGTGTCAAATTTCTTCGCTGAATTTCGAAAGTAACGTCACCACAAATGTAACAAAACTTGTTAGGATTATTTTGACACTTTCTTGACATTATTTAGGAATCATTTAACTCTAAAAAACAGAATAAAACACTACTAATTCTCTGAATGCTAAAGTGAAACAAAAACGGTTAAGTTTTAATTGTGTGGATAGTAGCTGTAACACGACAACTAGATCTGATGGGTAGGCAGATAATTTAAAATTAGCAAGCACTTTTCTTGGCACTAAATTTTGTTGACCAGTGTAACGATCATTTCACATAGCCCACTTTTTTTCGTTTCATTTAAAACAAATTTTTGTAATGGACCACGTGGGCTTGCGCACGTTCTGTGTTCCAGTGCTTATTCTAAATATTGTTTTTTACCCTTTTTCTAAAAAGACATTTTTTGGTGGGTCTACATGAAATATTGCGTACGTTATTGAACAATCAGTACTTATAAATATTTCCAGTTGATTTGACGAGCAGTCGAGTTGGTCACCTTAACGCGTTCAGATGTGTATTTAGCTAAGTGAGAAAACATCTCCATATCAAGTGAAAACCGATTATCTTCTTTTTTTTCAATTGTACTTTTTCTTTTTATTTATTTTATTAAACTTTTTCGTTTTATTAATTTTATCAAATGTCATTTTATATCAATTTTCCTTTATATTAAAATTTAAATGTCTCCCTTTAATTTTATTCGTCATGAGATTTTACTTTTATAACTTTTTAAAATTTTTCATTTCTTTACTCTAGTTAAAATTTCTTTACTTCATTTAAATTTCTTCACTCCATTTACATCTTCTGTACCTAATTTAAATTTCTTAACTATAGTTCAATTTTCCTGACTTCATTTAAATTTTCTCTATTTTAATTAAATATTGTTTTAAAATTGCAAATCTGCGTGTAAAATTCCGGGTTTGGAAACGGTGTATTACACCATGGAAGACAAGTGAACTGGGCTGATAGACATCAGCTGAGGCGATTCACCGTACGCACGGGATGCGAAGGAAAAAAATACAAGTTTTTGGGACGGATCGGGGAGTCGAATTGCTACCTTCACGAAGCGAGCACGGAAGAACGGGCGGTTGTGATGAAGTTCTGCGGGAGACGCTTGATGATGTCGTCATTATTTGCCTAGAGAAAATATATTTTCGCGAGTCACGAAAAATTCACCTGAAGGGAATCTTGCCATCAATTGCATATGTGAACCGTGAATTTTTCGTGGCCCACGTTTTGCGGATTTGTTGTGTTTTCGATATTTTCTTGCAAGTGTTGGGGTTGACTTACGACCGTGACACGGTAAGCACACGGAGAACGGCCGGCAAGCGGTGATGAAAAAAGAAAGTGCAAGTGGCCAAAGAGCAACCGAACTCCAAGTACAAAATCCCTTCTCCATAAATGATTCTCTGACATGTTAATGAAAAAGTTATTAGAATCAATTCAGTACTAGATGGCAAATAAACAGTGCAGTTTGTAACAATATTCGCGCTACTGTTGCATAAGATTGCGTTTAATCTGTTAGATAACAAACGATTATTGACCATTATCTGAATCAATCAAACGTGTTTATCTCAATCAATCAATCGTGTTTATTTTCGAACCCCAGATTATCACTGACTAAAATACATAAATTATCTATATCCCGTTGCTGAGGTTCCATAAAGGCAACGGAGTTTTGTTATGAAGTCCCGTAATTCATGAATTTTGCACTAATCTTCCTGACAGATATACCGACAATTTTACTGCAGGCATAGCATTCGTTCAAAGCCAAATTGCGTGGATGAGATCACGGCAAAACTGACGATAGATACAAGCCATATGGCAGCAGCGCTTACTACCACACACATGACCATTAGTAGGCCGACTTTGCTGGCTAACTTACATGGCGTTATATGAAGAATTATGGAAGTGCCAACAAAAATTCGAGGTTTTGTACGGTTTAGAGATGGATTTCTACAGTGAAATCCAGATGATCCGTGGAGAACACAATAGCGCTCCTAGTGAAGTGAAAATTATTTCAGTTCTTATACCCGTTTAGTTTTTATCGCCTTCCAAAGTGAAATTATAGGAGGTTGTTTACATCTCAACGCTGAGCTATCAGTCAGAGGTGTAAAACGTGTGCTTCATTTGCTCGTCTTGGAAAGTTTAGGAGCACAATGGGCTATACAAGGTGAATTTATAGCATGCACGGAATGCGTTCGGCACGTTTTTTATTCGGAAAATAGTATACATATATGGCGAAATGTAAGCATTTGCTAATGCCGCGGTTGGGTGACAGCTACCGGAAGCTTGTCCATAGTAGGCCGACTAATACATATGCAAATTGCTACCATATGGCTTGTATCTATCGTGAGTTTTTAGATCACGGGTCAGATTCTGCTTCCGTCTGAGTAGTTTAACAGTAGCTTCATATTTCATCGAAGCCATGTTTTCTCCTGCTTAGTGCTGCGTAAATTATGCTCTGCGATTCGTGAGCTTACAAGTAAGACGCTATTTTTGTGAAACGTCCATTGTAGGGAAATCATACCTCTGCGAAATTTAGTGAAATACGAAGATCGGCCGCACTGTCTCTTTGAATCTTGCGCACGAAGTGAGCTAACTCTTCACTTGAAACGCCTTTCGGAAATTGATTACGACGTAAGGGTGTAGTGAGTGTTTCTTGGGCTTCGACGACAATCTCCTATTGGTGGTCGCGTAGCTCTACGAATATTTATTGGTAATTGGAGAGCTGTTTGCTCACTAAAACGTGATTAAAAGTCGAACGAATTAGTAATTGATAAGTGTCAACCCGAAAGATATCATCACGGAGTATACCTGCGGACCAGTGAAATTTACGGCTGATTCTTGTGAGTGGGAAGGCGAAGTAGTTTCTATTTGGTCCCTCGGACTCAGCTGGCGATATTGCCCAGACGGTCTTCGATAACTGGCCCGAAGATTGGGAAGCGGAACTGGTTTACAAGGTGGAAATCTTACGACTTATTTATCAAAGTAGATTTTTACATTACAACGTAGCTTTAGGTGCATTAGGGTTTCCATTGGGCAAAACCACTGTCATGCATTTAGTTCCACGAGATAATTTGCCAGAACCGAACTCACAAGAAAAACGGCAAAAAAGTAAAGTCGGCTCCAGTAGATGCTGTTCAACAGCCTGCTGTATTTGAATAAACAATACAATAAACTTTTCCACCACAATAATGAAATGAAAGTGGTTCTCATCGCACTTTAGATTCGTTAATATGACTAACTTTGTCTAATGTACATACTTAACTTTGATTATCGAAAAGGACATTGTATTTGGTATATTTTTTTTGTATGGGTAAAAGAAAATTTGATTGCCACATAATATTTTATACAGATGGACTTCCTGTTGAAAAACAATTGCTAAAAGAATGAGGTAGATCATAAAAAGAAAAATTATAGATAAATTTAGAAATAGCTATGAGGATAGCTATTAAAATCTCTGAAACTGATTTTTCTTATTTTCGGTAAGATGTTAAAAACATATCAACTTTTTATACATACAATGTAAAATAGAAAATGAAACACATACATATACAAAAGAGAAAGTTTTAAAAGGCCTATTAAAACATTTAGAACAATGAAAACTGTGAAAATACTTCAAATTTAATTTTCTTTTTTTTTCTTGCTTTGTAAATGTGGATTTGAAAGGAAAATGGCAGTTTTATTGCATAAAACAATTCAAATGATAAAATATATCCACCCGAATTTGCTGAATTTTAAAAATAAAATGGATCTTTAAACTTTAAAACCTCCGTCTTTCTATTCTGTCAAATCTGATCGGGTATAGGACCCGCATCGATGGCAGGCTTCTTAGCTCATATGGACTAGCCACTGGACGCGCTCCACCATTTTTTGTCGTTTAGCAGGGCTCTTACCAGGTGGAGTGGCCTTCCGCTCGCGTGCTCTTTTATGGTGTGGGGCTATGTGATTCGATCACATAATTCTATAACATAAATCGGTCACGTCTTTATTTCTTTTTTGATGGGAAAGTACATGCAAATTATGTTTGTATGAGTTTTCCACTCAAAAGTGAAATATATGGTCACTTCTACGTTTGGATCTTGATCCAGTTGAGAGGGTGCGAGGGGGCACTGCCTCCATCTGGATGCCCCACTCTTATTTGTGGGCCATAATTATCGTCGTTAATGACGCAGTCTCCGCCAGTCCGTCCGTTTTAGCTCGTCTCAACTTGTTCTCTGAACAAGCAATTTCAATCCTTAGTAGGTTACCTCGGCCTCGACACCAGTCGATCGGCATTCGATCCCTTTAATTAGTGAATGCGAAATTTTTTTGTAGTGGGTCCTTGTGCTAGGGGGAAAGAACTCATCCCACGACGCCGCAACGCTAGCCTGCCAGCGCATTCACGCGTCCTCAGACAAGGCCAAATCTCGGTGGATCTTACCATCCTCTTTCGCCGAGGCAGTAGACCATCGCTGCAGTCCTCTACGGACATTTCTATACCTCATTTCACTACATACTACCGTTAAGAAATCGTTTTATTTTTTAATGCGGAAAGTGAGCTGAGGACTTAAGAGGAAAATATATTCGCAAAAAAAACGATAATCATGATAGTGCAGTTTGCGCAAAACTTGCACAAAACACTAAAAATAATGGCCTCGTGAAGCAAGAAAAATGCCCGTTGGCAACACCAGCCCGAAAGGTAAATTTCTCGTATGTATCGTAAGGTTTCGAAAAAGATGTTGGCTTGATTCTTACTTGACTTCTCACTGCAATTTTTGCAGTGCCACATGAGTATTTATTAACATAAAAAGAATCTGCCGACGTTCGTATTTAGAGACCCTTTATAGCGGCGCAAATATTTTGCTAATTGCACACTTATGGATCACACATTGAAAATTGACGGGTAATAAATTGTCAAAACATATAAATACAGGTTTCGCTCTTCTCACATTTGCTGTTTACACATTACACAGTGGTTCCCACACAAAGGTGATAACTTGTTGGCTTAAATAGCTGAAATAGATAATTTCAAAAGATTTCCATAAAAGTTTAAACAGCACTTGCGTTGCCATTAATATATACATTTTCAATTCTTTTCTGAACCATCAGGGGCCGTCATTATAAATTTTGATTGAAAACAGCTGCTGAAAATGTTTTCAACTTTATTATTTGTCATCCGATTTTCATAATTAAATTAAATTAACTCGCCTTAATGACTTATAATTTCAAGTTTCATCGGAATCTGTTGAGAAACTTAGCTGCTAAGGGGCTACAGAAATTTAAAAAAATTTCAAGCCACCCCCAGTATGGGGAGATCCCCCTTAAACACCTTGAAATATTTTCTTGCGCTGCAAGTTTCAAGAGGCACGACTTTTGACCTCGTAGAAAATTTCCTCATTCTAGCTCATGTGGTTTGCGAGAAAACTTGTTGCGACGCACGAACGAACGGACGGACGGGCAGACAGGCAAGTCCCGATTTTATAATTTTTTAGAATGTTGTTAAAAATATTCTACAATATCTTAAAAATCGTCTGCTTTATAAATACTTCCAAGTTATGTCATTTAAAACGTTTCCATGAAAAAAATTCATTATTTCGGGATCGTGCTTTTCTTCTGAGCTTTGGGGGCCGCCATTTTGAATGCATGTATTTGATTTTGGACTATTTTAAATCCTTGTGTGCTAAGACTTCATCAATCAATGTCCCAAATCTCGTTCGAATCGGATTTTCACTCTAGACAGGGCGAAAGTATTCAATTTTTAGTGAAAATGGCAGCTTAAAATATTAGGTTTTAAATTTTTGACTTTTTAGGGTTTCATACTAAAATACAAAACCCTATTGCAATCGCGACCTGTGTCCGTCTGTCCGTCCGTCCGTCAGTATGTCACAGCACTTTTTCTCCGAAACTATAGAAGCTACAGCCATGAGAATTCGTAGAAAGGTGGGAAGTGGTGACTTCTTGAAAGTCCAAGGGTGGTTTAAGGGAGTCTCCCCGTATAGGGTGGTGACCCCCAAAAAAAAATTTCACCATTGGTAGTCGAGTAGGATGTCATTGGAAAGGTCTTAATGGGATCTCTTCAAAACAAGTCTTAAAATTGCCTTATCGGTACCAACGGGGGCAGGAGAAGGGGAAATGTACGAACTTTTCGCGTACCCCCCGCGCGATTGGACACCTTCCAGCCGAAAAATCTGAAAAAATCATGAATGTAGGCCTTCATGAGTACAATAACAACAACTACATGAGAAGTCGAAATTCACTCAACTTTGCTAGTAATAGTATGATTTATCGATTATACATTTTTTTGAATAAAATCTACATAAAAATGAGTGTCTTCCCTCTCAAATGGACACCTGTAAAAAATCTGAAAAAATTATCAAGGGAGAAATTTATGAGTATAACAATAACAAATCAGAAGTCAAAATTCGTTCAACTATCTTAATAATAGTATGATCCTCGAATTTCGCATTTTCTCCAATAAAATCGTCTTTAAATGTTTCTTGATTTTATTCGTTGCTGGTTACTGCGTTTTGTAAGTTGAGTACAAAACCCTTTTGACATGAGCGTAGATCTGTCTACCCAGCTTGTTTATCTTTCATTCGATTTTAATAATTTTCTGCATCACACAAGAACTTAGTGCAGAGATACATAGTCTCGAATTTCATCAAAATCCATTGGAAAATGTGAGCGCTACAGGGCCACAAAAACCTGAAAAAACGCATAATTAAACCGCCGCCATTTTGAAATTTGCACATGCATGATCACCAAAATGTCAATGTCTCTAGATCTAAGTAATTTCTATCTTAAAACCAAGCTTCATATACGTTGGATCAACATTGCGACTTTTAGAAGCCTTTGAAGTTGTGAGTTTCAACTGGCCGTTTTTTTTTTTGTTTTTTGTGGCCTGACCTCCCGTTTTTTCATGATTGTTTAGACACTTATAATTTTTATCAAAATACTGAATTTCATGACCATTTATTGAAAACTTTGGTCACAACTACAACATCAAAATTTTGTACGTTATCAACTTTTGAGGGGCCGCCATTTTGTTTCAGCCGTACCGACCTTGGGTTTTTTATTGTGAGATTCATCACATATATCAGTGAACATTTGTACCAAATTTCACCCTGATCGGAGCTATACTTTGGTCAAAACAGAAATCACGATTTTCCGTCTAAATGGCCGCCATTTCGTTTTCGCCTGGCCGATATAGCTGATTCACGAATTTAACCGAGATATTTACTTCATGCACCTTTCCTGAAAATTTGGTGAAAATTTGAGCAAAATTTCAACCTCTAGCGTGGTCACAAATTTCGTTATATCCAATATATATATATATATATATATATATATATATATATATATATATATATATATATATATATATATATATATATATACATACATATATATATATATATGTATATATATGCATATATATATATACATATATATATGTATATATATATATATATATATATATATATATATATATATATATATATATATATATACATATATATATATATATATATATATATATATATATATATATATATATATATATATATATATATATATATATATATAAGGTACGAGGGTAGTCCCAAAAGTACCCGACCTGACTTATGAATACAGGTAGTTTTAAAAAACAATTACTGCGATTGACAACACCACCTAACAACAACTTAATGTGAAAAATTCGTAACGGTACGTTTATTATTATTATTTTACAGACATCCAAAGTGGACGCTCTCAGTGAATTTGTAAATATGGAAAAAATCGGGCATCGTTATTTGATACAATACTTTCATTTAAAAGGTCTTAGTCCAAACGATATCAAAGCCGAGTTCGATTCTTATCAGGGGAAGTCTGCTCCTTCGTTTAAAATGGTCAAATATTAGGTAACTTGAGTTTAAGCGAGGTCGACCAAGTTAGGTCACTACGTCAGAAGATGTGAAGAAAATCCACAAAATGGTATTGGATGACCGTCGACTAAAAGTGCGCGAGATGGCAGACATGGCAGGCATTTCAAAAAGTACTGTGCATCGCATTTTCACCGAAAATTCGGACATGAGAAAGCTGTGCACAAGATGGGTGCCGTGTTTGCTTGCAATAGAGCACAAACAGCAACGTGAGGATGTTTTTATCGAGTGTGTGGCAATGTTTCGCAGCAATAAAGCCGAGTTTTTGCGTCAATTCATAGCCATGGACGGAACATGGGTCTATCATGGTACACCTGAGACCAAGGAGCAGTCAAAGCAGTGGACTGAAAACGGAGAGCCGGCTCCAAAGAAAGCAAAGACAGTTCAGTCCGTTGTCAAGGTCATGGCATCCGTTTTCTGGGATGCGCGTGGAATACTATTCATTGATTATCTCGAAAAAGGAAAAACAATCAACGGTGCATATTATGCAGCTTTTGGGTGATGAAATTAAGAAAAAACAGTCCCATCTGATGAAAAAGAAAGTGTTGTTTCATCACGACAACGCACTAGTCCACACATGCGTCATTGCGATGGCTAAAATCAATGAGTTGAAGTTCAAATTGCTTCCTCACGCATCCTTTTCGCCAGACCTGGCTCCCTCGGACTATTTTCTTTTTCTATATTTGAAAAAATGGCTCGGCGGCAACAAATTTGCCAACAATGAAGAGATAGAGTTTGGGGTTAGTAGCTTTTTTGAGGAGCTTGACGGTTCTTACTATAAATCGGGTATCGAAGTTATTGAACATCGTTGGGAAAAGTGTATCGAGCTGAAAGGAGAATATGTTGAAAAATAAAAAACATTTTCGCAATTTTTTTACTGTTTTCTTTGTCAGCTCGGGTAATTTTGGGACCGCCCTCGTACTCTCCGCAATAGGCAAATTTTCTCGAGAAATTTACCTAATATTGGATATCCTAGAAAGTATTGAAGCATTTTTTTTCATTTTTCGATTGCAAATTTTTTTTTAAATTGATTTTATTTAAGCACATATTGTCCATTATTATATTTGACCTTTTGCCATTTTTTAGGTAGAGCCATTATTCCATCTTTGTACAACTTCTGTTGTTTATCGACGAAAAACTTGGCCAAGTGATTTTCACAGTCCCTTTTTCAAGTGAATTTCTTTTCATTAAGGAAGTTTTGCAGAGACCGAAACAAATGGTAGTCTGATGGTGAAAGGTCTGGACTACAAGAAAATCAACAGATCAATTGCACTCGGCAACTGAAGGGTGGCTCAACCATAATGCACGATGTTAATTGTGAGTCACACCTTAACGTCAAGTTTTTCACCCAATTTAATTTGCCATTTCTTTGTTCTAGTATTTGACTAATTCAAACATGGAGAGGTACACAATTGAGCAGCGCGTTAAGGCTTCAACAGCCTTCTATAAAAATGGGCGACCAAATGTGTCCACAATCGGGAGAACTGTGCGCGAATTTCAGCAAACCCGGTCTGTAGGAAATGTGAAATCACCTGTGCATGCTCGCCCAGTTCGTTCTGTGGAAAACATTCCTGTTGTTCGTGATAGTGTAGCAGAAAAGCCTTCAACCTCGACTCGTCGTCGTGCCCAACAATTGAACATCTCACGAACAAGATTTGAATTTATACGCTCACAAGGTTTAATTGACTCAAGAGCTGAAGCCTACTGACCATTTCAAGCGTCGGCAACACGCCGAATGGTTGGTTGAGCAGGCAGAAGGAAATGGTGAATTTACAAAGAAAATCATCTTGAGCGACCAGGCACACTTTCACCTCAGTGGATTCGTTAACAAGTAGAATAGCCGCATTTGGGCAAATGAAAATGCGCGAGTTATTTTTAAAAATTTGATGCATCCACAAAGGGTGACTGCTGCGGTTCTTCGAAAATAAGGACGGCCAAGCAGTCACCGTGAATGGTGTTCGCTAGTGCGAGATGATCACGGACTTCTTGTAGCCAAAAATTGAGGTTATGGACCTAGGCGATATGTGGTTCCAACAGAATGTTGCCACTTGCCACACAGCCAACGAAACATTGGCTGTTTTGCGCCGGAAATTCAATGGCCGTGTTATCTCGATGTTAATAGACCGCCACAATCATGTAATTTGACACCGCTGGACTCCTTTCTTTGGGGATATTTAAAAGAGAAAGTGTACGTCAATAAGCCAAGAACAATTCAAGAGCTAAAGGATGAGATAATTCAGCACATTAACGACATTGAACCTCAATTATGTCTCAGAGACATTGAAAATATAGACCATCGGAAGAAAGTATGCCACCGTAGCCATGGTGAGCATTTGGCGGATATTTTGTTCCACACATAATTTTCATAGATCCTTCTATCAGAATAAAAACATTAACATAATTCTCTGAAAACTTTTTGTTTTATTTACAATTTACATCGTGCGTTTCGTTTGGACCACCCTTTACAAAATCAATTTTCATCCTAGGTTCAGTCATGATTACAAAATACTCTGCTCTTTTAGAACCCATTGTAAACGTTCTACAAACTAAAAATATGGATTCGATTATAGTAAGGAAACACATAACTCAAAGTCTTTAAGTGTTTTCAAAAAATCGACAAGATATTGACCATGTTTCTTAAGAATTGTTCAAAAAATCCAATTATCTCGCAGAAAAAATTGGAATTGAGTTATCAGTACCACGAACCACTCAAAAGCAAATCTATAGAAATAATCAATCAGCTGAGACTGTGATTGAATACTGGAGAAGGCCTTTATCTTTGAACGCCAGATTCGCACGAGAAAATACACCTGCGTTTGCTTTATCTAATCTTCATCCTTCAAATATGCTGAAAATTACTCGGAAAAAAGACAAAACTTTTCATGGAGTTTTATGAGTTAGTTGATATCTCTGGAGAATTCGATTGGTGGTATAATCTGTGGAAAAAGAAAAATTTGTCAGTAGACCAAACAATGGACATAGAAGTGGCTGCGTTTTTGGAGGAGGCTAATATGTTTTTCTCTGCAACAAAACACGCACTGCACTCATGATTTTAAGTGCTTTCCCATCCAGCACAAGCTACTGTTGAAAAATCAGTGAGCACTCTTCGAAGAGTAAAGACTTCGTTCAGAAGTACTGACTGGGCCGTGTTTGATAAGCGTCCATATAAAATTCTTCGAAGCAAATCGGGACTGGATTGAATCGCGGGTCTTAAACAAGTTTTCTTCAAACCCAAGAAAAATGAGATTGATATAAAACATACATATAATAAAAAATATAAATTTTAATTCGTTTTATTAAAGTAAATGTAATAATGTCCAGAACAATAATTTAATTGAATAGATTGTTTCAAAAATGGTTTTATTCGAAGAATATGAGTTTTTTTTGTATTTCCTCTAAATTTGTTCCACATGTAATAAAATGTTCCTAAGATAAAAATTAGCTCAATCTATGAACGGGAACCCGTGCTGACTTGAAACATAAGCTTGTTCATACAAGCTGCCAGGGACGATCGGCGCGTATTACGTAATTAGTTGGCATATTACTCCTTTTTAGGGTTTTGTAAAATAATTTTACAAAACCCTACTAGTTTCGCGACCAGTCTGTCCGTCCGTCCGTGTGTCACAGCAGTTTTTCTCGGAAACTACTTAAGCTAGAAACATCAAATTTTGTGTGTAGGTGTAAAGTGGTGATCTCTTCAAAGTTCAACTACAAAAAAATTTTATAAGGTATTTAAGGGGGGTCTCCCCATATAGGAGAGTGACCCCCCGAAAAAAAAATTTCATTGAAGGTAGCCGATATGGGTATCAAATGAAAGGTCTTGATGAGAACTTTTCAAAACAGGTCTTAGTTTGGCTGAATTTGCTTCAAGGGGCGCACAGAGAGGGGAAACACACGAAAAATTTGTGTCCCCCCCCCCCCCTCGCGATTGGACACCTGTGATCCGAAAAATCTGAAAAAAAATCAGGAATGTAGGCCTTGATGAGTACAACAACAACAAATACGTTAGAAGTCGCAATTCACTCAACTTTGTTAGTAATAGTATGTTTTATCGATTTTATGTTTTCTTGAATAAAATCTTAACGGTACCCTTAAATTCAATACGTAGATGTCTATTTATAAGGTTGATCCATCCTGAAAGTTTCATAAAGATTGAATCATATTTAGCGAAGTTATAGCGGTTTGAATTTTCCTGTATTACTATGGAACAATATGCGCTGCATTTATTACTATGGCAACATATGGCTATGGAACAACATGCGCTTTTTACCGACTCAGACACTACAGTTTTGCTAGGATTTGCATGAAAATTTCAGGAATGATAGGTGTCATGCATATCTTTGAGAATCGGTTCAGCTAGTGGTATCAGTAATCGTAAAACAAAATAGTGGCTGTTTTAAATGCGAAGATTGAATAATTTTGAGTTATTTTTTCCCAACTTCAACGTTTAAGGTGCATGCTTTGAACACTTGATTCAATTTAATGAATGACTGAAAATGAGTACCTACAATTAATGCTCATAAGTGAAACAAGTCAAGATGATGGGAGATAGCTCCTAGCAAAAGGGTTTTGTAACCATTCTGGGATTCGAAAAAATTGGCCATTAAACGATGATAACAGTACAGGAGAGTGGCCCCTGAACATAGATGTAAGAGAGAGGATACGAAATGCATCGAGAGAATTGAAGCACTTTATCATGTAGCGTGAAGTTGGCGCGTTATTAGCAGTTGATTCGAATTTCAAATAAATTTGACGTGACGTCTCCCACTAATTTTCGCATTTTGAACTAAATCAATTTTCCGTGCGGGTATTCTAACTTGAACGATATAAAAGATTGAACATGACTTACCCTACGAAGGATACGTCCCTGACATGCTGCCTAGGGCTGTTTTTACAGTCCCGCACACGTCACTTCACTTTTCATTTTTCGACACAAAAACACTCGCGATCTGTAACAAACTTTTCAGTTTGCTAAATTATCATATTTGCAACGCTTTTGCACTAGATTCAACACGGTTTATCTTACAAAAATTGTTTTGTGTACAATTTCAAATTCTACTTGATTAGACGTTTCCCATCAATGTTGAATTTTCACAAATCATATGTTTTCAATCATATGGTTGATATTTCGTCGACAATTCGGGGGTTAAGGTAGAAGACGAGTGGGATTTTCGTGAGAGCAACTAGAGAGCCACTTGAATGTGTGGATTCTCTAGCGGCGTGAAAGGCAGGGGGATTTCAATTCGCATGCGAGAGGAAGGCATGTATGTAGTAAAAGTACTTCACTCACGTATGGATGAAAATCAGCCCATTTCGCGTCCATTACTTTATATGTCTTTGCCCCTGAAAAAAAGACTCATCAAATGTAGCCGATATGAGTATGAAATGAAAGTTTTCATGGGACCTTTTCAAAACAGTTGTTAAACTGTCAGTTTTTGCTTCAGTGGAGGCACAGGGGGGAAATACATGAAAAATGTGTTTCCTCCGTCGCGGATGGACATCTGAAATAATTATCAAGGGAGATATTTATGAGTATAACAATACCAAAAACCTCAGAAGTCGAAATTCGTTCAACTTTGTTAATAATAGTATGATCTTCGTATTTCATATTTTCTCCAATAAAATCGTCTTTGACATGTTTCTTGATTTGATTCGATCTGGTGACTGCATTTTGTAAATTGAATACAAAACACTTCTGACATGAGCGTAGGTCTGTTTACCCAACTTGTTTCTTTTTTTGGATCTGAGACGTATTTGGTTGGGTTTGTATAATGGCGATTGAATTACGAAGTACGTAAAAGGACATTTTCTTAGTGGGTGATATAGAACATCCGAAAGCAGGAGCGAAATTGCCTTCAAACAGGAAAGTTTTAGCAGTTTTATTCTATAATATTCGCGAAGTGAAATTTGAAGTAAACCAAAGTGGTAATCTTGTGATTCGCGAGTGCATTATCTTCTGGGACAAAGCTAGAATACCAACACGATCGGTATCTTACTGTGTAAAGAAGCTAGTAGATCTGTACCAAGTTCGGCGTGATCTACAAAAAAATTCTGAGAAAAACCAAGAAATTCACAGACGTCGTGAACAGCATTTTCAAAGCAACTACGACAATTTGTTTGATATCGCACATGCCGATGCTCTTCAAATTATAAAAATCGACAAAGACAAAATATTTTTACAGTAACAGAGAGAACAAGGGCGTCAGGGCTGTTTAGCAGGAGTGGACCAAAAATCATCAGAAAAAGAAGAAGAAAGATGCATGAAGCAAAAAGGAAATTGAAAAACGTGTCTATCACTGGACCTTCGTCTGCATGTGACTCTTCACTGACTCAAAGCCCTATGTTTTCCTCTCATTGTTTATCTGGTGGTTCTACTGACTGTTCAAATAAAGTTTTTCCCGACGAACCCGCGCCGACACCAACGGCATCGACTCTGCAGTCTCAAGTGACTACTGTTAAAAGGAGCCGGAAGGACTTTCTTTCACCCAAATTAGTTGAGGCCTTAGATAGGTGTCAATTAAGCACAAAAGATTCGGTTTACATCCTTCAGGCTGTAATAGAAGCATTGAGTCTAAACATTGATGACTATCCCTTAAATAAATCTACAATTCAACGAATTCGAACGTGGACTCGAACGATTAGAGCCGAGGGAATAAAAACGGATTTTCAAAACAATATTCCTGAAATTGCGACTATCCACTGGGATGGCAAATTGTTACCTGCCTTAGACGTAAAAATATCAAAGGAAGAACAACTACCGATTGTTATTACTTATGGCGACAAAGAACAATTTCTTGCGGTACCGAAATGAGATAATTCATCGGGAAGAGAACAAGCCCTAGCTGTTTCAAACGCTCTTCAGGATTGGGATCTCAATGACAAAATACAGGTAATGTGCGGGGACACCATGGCTTCAAATACAGGCCGAATTAATAGTGCTTGTGTAACATTGGAACAAAAATTGGAAAGAGAGCTGATACTCTTTGCCTGTCAAAATCATGTCTACGAACTTGTTTTGAAAAGCGTATTTAAAGCTAAAATTCACCAAATAGCCCGTAGTCCCAATATTTCACTCTTAAAAAAATTTAAAGGTGACTTGCAAAAACGTTGATCCAAGTGCCTTTCAAACAAGCCCAGATTTTATTAAAAAAATTATCAGACTGATACTGACCGTAATCAACTGATTGAGTTTTACTGGAAGGAGTTACAAAAAAATATTGTGCGAGATGACTACCTTGAACTGCTTGAAGTTTCTTTGATATATTTAGGAGGCAACAGCGAATACAAATTAAAAATTAGGCCCCCTGGTGCTGCACCAAGCACGATGGATGGCAAGGGCCATTTGCGCTTTGAAAATGTGTTTGCTACAAGACCAATTAAAAATCAGTATCAAGGATAAGCGGGCATTACAAGATGTTTCTTTATTCATCGCGATGTCCTTTGTAAAACCCTGGCTTCAGCGTGAAGTGGGGCATTAAAAGCCCCAAATCAAGACTTGTATTTTTTGAAGACACTGAAGAAGTACGAGGCGATCGATGAAGCAATTTCAAAAGCCGCTTTAACCAAGTTTTGCCAACAGTTGTGGTTTTTATTTGATGAAGTTTTGATCTTAGCACTTTTCGACGAAGAGGTAGATGATCAAGTGAAAATGAAAATGGTTTCTTAATTAGAATATAAAAAACCACACGATCATGCAAAGAAGCATATTCCGTCAAAACAAGGAAGTCAAACTCTCTATATACCAAATGCTTGGATGATTTCGTGTCAACAAAGAGTAAAAATTTCTTTCACGCTTTAAAATTGACTCTAGTTTCCTAGATTTTCCCGTTTCATTATGGAACGAAAATGAAGCTTATTTAAAGGCTAAAACTAAAATCTCAACTTTAAGGGCTGTAAATAATACGACAGAAAGAGCAGTTAAGTTGATGCAAGATTTTCACGGCTTAATAATGGCGGGCGAAGATCAGAAACAATTTCCCATGCGTTTTGTCCAGGAGCACAGAAAACTCTACCCTGATAGTAAAAAAGCTACTTTAAAAAGGAAATACCCCAATAAATATTGTCTTTTTCACTCTATTTAATAAACGTTAATATTAACATGTTGGTTTCTTACTTATTTTGTTACTTCGTTGGGTCGTTACAGAATAAATTGTAATTATCAGAATATTTGCCTAGTAAACCTATATATAAAACTTTGAAGCCGAGTCGGCACGGCTTCCCATCATCATACAGTGCTGACATTTCACAAGTAAGTTTATTTTAGGATTACGAAAATATTTGAGGGGTATGCGTTACAAAATATTAATTTTTTTTTTCACCCATATAAGGGACACCCTAATATCTAGTGATGCATTCGAATATTTACTCATTGTTACATTAACATAAGAGAAGATGATCGAAAACCTATGCAAAAATAGCATGACCCGAATGGAAAATACGAACCGATGCTGTTTTTGTACTAAACGATTCAATTATATTCTTTCACGTTTTTAGGGTTTTGTAAAATCATTTTACAAATTCCTACTAGTTTCGCGACCAGTCTGTCCGTCCGTCCGTCCGTGTGTCACAGCAGTTTTTCTCAGAAACTACTGAAGCTAGAAACATCAAATTTTGTGTGTAGGTGTAAAGTGGTGATCTCTTCAAAATTCAACTACAAAAAAATTTTAAAAGGTATTTAAGGGGGGTCTCCCCATATAGGAGAGTGACCCCCCCAAAAAAAAATTTCATGAAGGTAGCCGATATGGGTATCAAATGAAAGGTCTTGATGAGAGCATTTCAAAACAGGTCTTAGTTTGGCAAAATTTGCTTCGAGGAGTGCACAGGGAGGGGAAATACACGAAAAATTTGTGTCCCCCCCCCTCGCGATTGGCCACCTATGATCCGAAAAATCTGAAAAAAAAATCAGGATTGCAGGCCTTGGTGAGTACAACAACAACAAATACGTTAGAAGTCGCAATTCACTCAACTTTGTTAGCAATAGTATGATTTATCGATTTTATGTTTTCATGAATAAAATCTTAACTGTGCCCTTAAATTCTATGAAACACTACGTAGATGTCTATTTATAAGATTAATCTATCCTGAAAGTTTCATAAAAATTGAATCATATTTAGCGAAGTTATAGCGGTTTGAATTTTCCTGTATTACTATGGAGCAATATGCGCTGCATTTATTACTATGGCAACATATGGCTATGGAACAACATGCGCTTTTTACCGACTCAGACACTACAGTCTTGCTAGGATTTGCATGAAAATTTCAGGAATGATAGGTGTCATGTATATCTTTGAGAATCGGTTCAGCTAGTGGTATCAGTAATCGTAAAACAAAATAGTGGCTGTTTTAAATGCGAAGATTGAATAATTTTGAGTTATTTTTTCCCAAATTCAACGTTTCAGGTGCATGCTTTGAACACTTGATTCAATTTAATGAATGACTGAAAATGAGTACCTACAATTAATGCTCATAAGTGAAACAAGTCAAGGAGGTGGGAGAGAGCCCCTAGCAAAAGGGTTTTGTAACCATTCTAGGATTCGAAAAAATTGGCCATTAATCGATGATAACAGTACAGGAGAGTGGCCCCTGAAAAAAAAAATCATCAAACGTAGCCGATATGAGTATGAAATGAAAGTTTTCATGGGAGCTCTTCAAAACAGTTGTTATACTGTCAGTTTTTGCTTCAGTGGGGACACAGGGGGAAATATATGAAAAATGTGTTTCCTCCGTCGCGGACGGACATCTGAAATAATTATCAAGGGAGATATTTATGACCAAAAACCTCAGAAGTCGAAATTCGTTCAACTTTGTTAATAATAGTATGATCTTCGTATTTCTTCTTTTCTCGAATAAAATCATCTTTGAGATGTTTCTTGATTTGATTCGATCTGGTGACTGCATTTTGTAAATTGAATACAAAACCCTTCTGATATGAGCGTAGGTCTGTTTACCCGACTTGTTTGTGCTAATTTGTTGCACGACCTGAACGACCATGGCTTGCCCCCTGCCCATGTATTGAAATCCAAGCTGCCAGGTTACTGTTAAGCTAAGTCATTCATTAAATTGTTTTTGTATGAAAGATCCTTCAGTTCAGTCCCAAATATTTTGCATTTATTGTGTATATTTCATGAGACGTACGCCCTGTTCTTAGATTTACTTTTCTCTTTTTGCAATTTATGTCATATTCCCAGTGAAATGACATCAAGTAATATCATCACAAGCAGTTAAAGTAAATAATAAAATAAAATATAGTGATTGACAAAACTTAACGTACAATCAGATTGTTTTAATATGGAATAAAATGGCGGCTGTTATGTGCTTACGAAAGAATCCCTCGGTTTTTCCTGTATACTTAACCGAGTCTTGTCTATTATTTATGCATATCTTGAGAAAAGTTGTGGTGAACCCGAGGATGACAACAAAGCTCTTCCGGTAGGGGTACCCTCCTGCCTACGCAAGTTATTTTGTTTATGATTTGCACAATCACCCACTTGTGCATGCACTGAATATTGATAAAAATTTTCCGATCGTATTTTCTATTACATATCGAAAGACGACGCAATTCCTCACATCACTTGGGCCAGACTCAATAATCGTAAGATACAAGTTTTCTATCACTATCAACCGCAGATTAATTACATTTCAACAGATGCTCTTATGTGGTCAATTGCACCCTCCTCGCCATTTACAACGAAACCCAACTAATGCCACTGCAAATTGAATCAGCTCGTTCGTCGAACATCTCAACTTCTATTTCGCAAACAGAGACTGCCATTCAATTTATTACCCTTTATTATAGTTCATAAAATTCATGTTGACGTTAAATTAACTTCCGACATCCTACCAGACAAAAGTATCGTCCTCTCCTGTCTTCCGTTTACGCGCAAAGATAGATGTTAGCATGGATTCTCGTTTGTTTGGACGTAGGAGTCTGTTAGACTCGTACGTTCATCAAATCCAACTTTCACCGTAGACGCAATAAAGTGATGCTGATGTGTGATGTTTACTTGAAAGATACTTCCCATGGATTTTCGCCCCTTGGCATTGACTATTAGTTGCAGCCTGACGTTGCTGCTCATGAGGACTTCAACTAGGAATACGATGTGGATGTGGCCTTCCACCAGGGGAAATCATTGCTCTCTTAGACGATCTGTTTGGCTTTCATATTAAGTTTAGTACTAATGTTTAATTTTAATTACGGTTTGTGCTCCAAGTTTACGTTTTGCTGTTAAGTATCGCCCGAAGTGTTGCAAATTTCAGCATCAACATCCGAATCTTGAAAACCACACGTGAAAAGTTTTCAAAAGATCATTTTGCCGTTGGGAATTTTACGACCAAAACTATTAAATCTTGGAGAAATTATGCTTGTTAGCAGTAAATTTTATTGCGCTATGCTATTATGATTTTTGTTGCTGAAGTTCTCCACCTTGCAAATAAATATTTGTCTTTCCGCATTGACGTGAGGATAAGAAATGCTTTCAAGCTCAAATATTGTCACACACATGTCCTGATATTAATGTTTGGTGGCAAACTTATTAATTGCTCTTTACAGTACTGCTATTAAATTATGTATTATAATTTGATCATATTTACCCCAGAGAACATTTATTTAATTGACCTGAGAAAGTAAAGTAAGTCAACATTTACCTTGAACGATATACGCGTCGATATTTTGCTTGCATATGTATCTATGCACTGAAAATTAATCAGTTTTCATAATGAACGCATCCCACAAAATTATAGTTGGCCTGCCAGAACCACTCGGCGGGGTATGGTGTGCTCGCTGTATCAATTATAAATAAATTTCATTGTATACATATTAATTTAACATGCATCATCTACACTTCCATACTCGTGGCTACATCATCCTTTGCTACACTTTATTTTCAGTATCCCGACACGGTGCAATGACAGCAGCAGTATCCCATGCTCAAGTCACAATGACGGCGCCAACAACTCAAAGCACAGCCATGATAGCCTTAACCATGGGACGTCCTCCGAGTCCGACAGGAGCTAGTAGCGGTGGTAACAATTCAAGCGGATCCGATACTGATGGCATTGGCAATTCACCTTCATCGACCGCCTTACGTCGCCTTTACTTCAAAAGTGGGCGCAATGCCCGTACAAGGACACCGGCAGCAAACGTTCCTCCAGCAGCTAGCACCAGTGCTGTGCCGAAGGTAGGTTGTGGGTAGCATTTAAGTTAACAGCAAAATCTAAAGGAGACAAGAAAAAACTCTTCATTTATAGTGTGGAAGAACAGAAGATCCTTGAAGTTTTCACTAAATCGAATTGAAAGATTAAGGAAAATTTTGCGAGCACTCCTATATAATGTTAAAAAGCGTTCATTCTATTTTATAGAGAACAAACTTTAGATGATTTTTAATTCCATAAAAAGAATCAATAACATGAATTTATACTTTGGAACTGAATTTGAACTTTTCCGAGGACAAAGAAATTCAATGTTACATTGTGATAAGAATTATAGATTGTCTTTTTAGGGTTTCGTAAAATAATTTTACAAAACCCTAATAAAATCGCGATCCGTCCGTCCGTCCGTCTGTCACAGCAGTTTTTCTCGCAAATTATATAGCTTAAGCTAGAAACACCAAATTTTACATGTAGGTGTTAAGTGGTGCTCTCTTGAAAGTTCAAATAGAAAAAAAATTTATGAGGTTTTAAGGGGGGTCTCCCCATATACGGGAGTGGCCCCTGAAAAAAAAATTTCATCCAAGGTAGTCAATATGGGTATCATATGAAAGGTCTTAATGATATTGTAACTTTTCAAAACAGGACTTAAACTGACAGTTTTTGCCACGAGGGGCGCACAGGAAGGGGAAATAGACGATACATTTTTTCAGCCCCCCCTCGCAATTGGACACCTGTGATCTGAAAAATCATAAAGGTCAATGTTGTTGCAACCACGGAAGTCACCGCAGTTGCAGACATTAAGTATTAGCAGAGGGGTGTCTAGCCCGGGGTGGCATACTGAGGCCGGCTAGCGCTTAGTCGTGTCGTAGGACTTCCGGGACACCCTCTGCTCGTGCTGAGCCACTTTACATATAAAAACTAACGCGGAGGGAAAGGGGTAGGTCATTTTAAGAAATTAAAATCTAATAATACTAGTGTTTCATGGCCGTTTTTTATTTACAAATTTCAATCGTGCTTTAACAATATCACTTTGTTTAAGCCGTAATAATGATCTCCATTTATTACCTTTCCCTTCCAAATATCCATTTTTTACCTTTCCCTTCCAAATATTCATTTTCCCTCTGAGTGAATTGGAGCACCGCTTGAACAACATCCAGTCAAATCATTGAACGGACAAAGGTTTTAGACCTCGACTGTGAAAAGGTTCAAGTCAGTCAAGCATGAAAACGCATGGCGTGCGTCGCGAATGAATCGGCTCCGGAAAACGTATAATAGTAAAATCGTGAACTCCGCTTAAAAATGAAATTACTCCGGAAAACGCAAATAGTGAAAACGCGAACTACCCGAACCTCCATTAACGAATACCCAGTGATTCTGTACATGTGTTCAGTAAATTGAAAGCATTATTGAGTGGATTGTGATAGCATCAAAGATTGTTGGAGACCCAGGTAATCCTCTGTTAAGTGCCGTCCATTCTTCTTTAGAAATAGTATTCACATAATTGGAGAACCCGCAATTATTTCATTTAACAAAAGCTTAGATAGTGTGCAAACATTTTCGGTCCTTCGAGTCGGATAGGTTAGGATTTGATAAGATTGTAACGCATCTCAAAACGCATTTTTTTCCACTATCTTAACACGCATACCGCTAACCTCGGTACAACGCAACGTGATATCTAACAGTTTGTAGTTTGAGTTAATTTATTTTGAAAATGGTGGAATAAGAAGGCGAACAGCCTTTTGACATTAATGATGATAGGAAATTTCAAAATTTTAATAAAAAATTAAATACTATGTTCGCCTCTTTGACTTCCATCCTTCGCTTTTCCAATTTTTAACAACAAGAATGCACATCTTAATGATCTTATGTAGCTCATGTTCATGTTTGTGCAAAGCTTTTCGAGAGCTTTTTTCAGATATGCAGATGGTAAATGATTTCTCATATAACATCAGCTATGACGTTGTTACGTTAATAATTTATGGATGCTGTAGACCTAATTGAAAATTTAATGAAATATTGAATATGGATGCAAAAATTCCAATATATTTTTTCAGATTATTAATTAACAATATGCTTGTTTGATTCTAACTCTTTTGTTTGAATTTCCACTAACAATTTAATTTGAATTAAGATGGGACTAATTTTGGTGTATCACCAAGATTGTTTTAGAGGAATGTGAAAAGGGCTAAGAACAATACACTATAATTTGGGTGGATTAAAATTAGATGATGTATAATCCACGAATAAATTTTTACACTGAGAGATTATATTTATTCACTAATAACATTTGTTAGTACAAAATAATGGCTTACGTTCTATCGTAGAAACACATTACAATTATTTAAATTCATAAGTCGTTCAATGCAAAAAATATGATTTCTTTGCTCTGGTGACGAGTTGGCAGACGCAATATGCATGAAGTGCAAGGACTTGTGAAAATTCATGAGGATTGTTTATTGCTTTAATATCGAATTCTTTGCATATTTGAATTTAGAAAGCTGATATTGTTTTGAAAGAATTGAAAATCGCTCTGATAATATGAGTTTGATTTTGAATAAACAAAAAGTTAATTTTACAGATCTTGATATGAAGGTTGAACAAGATGAATTAGGAAAAATGTAATTAATTTCAGATTTTAAAGCGTTGTCGAATGAGCTTCATTCAATCGTTATAATTGGCTTTAAATAAATTTTATTCTCGTGCGATCTTTAGAGCCTGTGGTCTCGGTGTTGCTGTCACCTGGCATCAAAATCTTGCGCTAATGATAATTGTCCTCTTCTGAGAGTGGTGTAGTTGTTACAGCACTCGCCGTGGGAACACCAATTCCCATCGAGTTCACTGGAATCATTTGATTTGCCAGATATTCTCGCCCTGCCTCCGGGAATACCGTTACGGTCATGAAATGAAATTATTCTACAAATCTCAACGCCCAGATCTATCTGGACTATTGCGTGAATACAGCACGAGAAATATGTTTTCCCATTATTGGCCAAATATTTGTCTTGCGATAGGCAATAATGTTTGAGGAAATGCGTGCATGTTTTCTCTATATGGGTCATTCATGATCATATTGGTAAACGAAGGTGCATATTGTAGCAGCACAAGATTTTTGCTGTTGTAGCTAAGACTTGATGCTTTGATCTATCGACGAGCCTGTATTATCCCTTTTTCATCTATGAAAGGCGTTAAGTTTACTCATACCACTAGATTTTGCTACTTCCCAGCGGCGAGTTGTGCTCTTGGACACTGCCACCATTTCCCCCTCAAAAATCGTCGTGCTCTGGAGCACGACTAATAAATTGATTCGATTGATATTGATTCTGTGGCTCATAGTATTGGCTTTCAGAATTGTTATAACCACCATTTCCTCCGCCGTATTGACTTTGAGGTGCTTCTCGTTAGAATAATTGTTGTGGCGGATTATTTTGTGTGCGGGGCGTGGTTTGTATGGGCAAACCACGCGGGTATTACATGTTGCCTCATTGAGGTATAAACAACCTACAGCTGGATTAGCCTTGCCTGGCGACGCATACGCGTGCTAGCAGCTAGCAGTCTGCGGTTTTGTGGGGCCGGTTTGTTCCGCAAGCGCAAGGTCCCACTTCAAATTAATTCACGCTCGCAGAAGCAGCATTCCACCACTACTGTCTTTTATGGATGAAATAACTCCTATAAACACTATATATGTAGTTCTTTAAAGCTAAGTTAGGCTCCAGTTTCTCTCTTTTCTCTTGCATTGATTCTGAGGTCTTGGTGTGGGGCTTAGGCTTAGGAGGTAGATGCTGTTAAGATCTGATAATAACATAGTTTTAATGTTCAGATGACGTTAGATTTAAAACAGGCGTTTGCTATATTTTCATGAGAATTTGTAAAAAAAGTTGGCATTAGAGGTAAAACTGATTCTTGACGACGCCATTTTTCATCATGTCACAGTAAAGATCTTTATAACTTTATAGTGACCGCCGACCATTGTCCGCGACTGCTTATTTGTTATTCACAGTAGCCTCCACAACCTGGGAACGCGTTCGGTTCCTCGGTCTGAGGGCTTTCTCGAAAAAGTTGAAAACCGAATGACATTGGACAATGGGATCAGAATGGATACTGAGCTATTTCAAAAAGAATTATTTAATCACTAATTCATTTCATCTTTTATCATAACCTCAATCATCATATCCCGATAGGACAAAGGATAATGGATGGGATCCCATAACCACACTCACAATACAAACATATTATTATTTTATGATTTTTTTTAATAGCATGTATATAATAAAAAATGTAAATAAACATATAACTGGGGTGCAGGCTAACACAACTAGTAAGAGGGTGATTTCAGATTATTAAATACGCAAACAAAAAAGCAGAGATTAAGAGGATAAGAATACAGCCAGAAAGAATGTACAGTAACAGTCATACCAAACAACATTGAGATTAAACTTCTGTTTTGAACTAAAAGCATCAGACCTACGAATTTTAGTGTGTGTAGTCATTATAATACCAGATTAGATTGCTATGGCAGACGGACGGAGAAACATACCGGCTAAAGGATGCATAGATAGGAAGTGATTTCACTAGGGTTTTGAAATTTAATACAAAACTTCAGAAAATTTCAAATTTAAAATTAGTCTTAATTCATGATAGCTTTTCATATGTTTTGTTGCCTATACTTTTCGTGTTTAATCGGTAATGATTTGAAGTTTTTCGTTGGATTTTTTTTCGTTTCTCATCACAGCCCAGTTACAATTGTTTCTTAACAAAACTAAAAACAAAAATTCCAATAATTTAATTTTGTGATTATAGCACGAACTCACTTCATTGAACCAGTTTGGAGTAGCAAGCTTACATTTTGTGACAATTGTTTCTTTAATGTTTCTTATTTGTGCTTTTTTTTGGAAAATTTCTGCAAAACATATTACGTTGTGCTTGTTAACACTAAAGAACTCATCAGATGGAGCAAATAAATTCCCAAAATCGGATGAGGCTGTGTTAAAATTTTTTGCAAACATGAAAACTTCTGACGGAAACTTCGTCTTTTTTCCTTGTGGTTTTCTCACAAGCCACACAGTTCAGTTTCATCAGAACTTTGAAAGCCACATAGCCGATGAAATATCTCGTTGATGGAAGCTCTATCTGGATCTCAGAATCTTCAAAGGTATCTTCAGCAATAAAATCTAAATATGTAGGCTGAGATACATCATTCTGCTGGATCAAAAATTAATTGTCTTCATTTTCAGTCAAATCAGCAATTTCACCTTCTTCACATTCATGTAAATTTATTGAGAGCAAAATATCACTATCATATCCACAGTTGCTTTTATTGCTAAATTTAATTAAGTTTTAGGACATTATTTTAGATAATATTATATTCAATTCTGAAACTGAAGGGTTTCTATTATCACCACCTTTTTGGCGTATAACTGCAAAAAGATTTTCAAGAGGATCTTGTGATAATCGTTTTGTAAGTATGAAGAAAATCTCAGCATTTTCTTTCATTATGTTGTCCGCTAACGTCAAAACCCCAGTTAATGTTTGCTTCATACCGTTAAGAAAATGAACCGTTTTTGACATATTTTCGCCTCTAACACATGAAATATAAGAAATAAAGGTGTCAATATATATATGGACTTCATTATCCAATGTTAAACCACGCTTAAAAATATTGACATTTTTCAACGATCCACTATTTAAGCAGTCAATGATTTTATCAATTCGTTCTACAAATAAAGCAGTTGATAACGCTATTTCATTTGAGTTTTTTTTTGAACTGTTTAGTTCCAACAGCAGCGCGAATGGCAGCACCTACAGTTCTACTGAACACCCGCGTAGCTAAATTTACCCGCATTTTTTCAAAAGAGTTTGGGTGAATGCGTTGAAATGTTAATTTTGTACACATTTTTGTTACTTTCTTTTGCTCAAGCTCCCATAGTTCTTTTATAACATCCCAGCTTACACGACCATCTGGTGTACAAACGATGGTGTTCAAGAGAAGATTTCTCAAAGATTTAATCAAATGAGGGAAATCAAATAGACATACTCGTACAATGTTGTTTCCATCTACCAGCTAAAATGGTTTTTCAGGTGAAACTCCTAAATCGGTATAACATTTTCTGTTATTTGAATCCTGGTCACATGTTTTAACTCTAATTTTAAGACCCCAACTTGAAAGAGTTCTTTCGTTTTCTTTAAGAATTTCTTTCAAGCAGTCACCTTTAATTCCATTTTGTGTAACAAAATAATTCAGGACACATTTCCAATTGCTGATAAGCCCTCTTATCATGAAAACACAGCCTTGCTTACCAATATTGTTTTTTCTGCTAAAACCTGTATCTTCTAGCCCATCTTTTAAATCATGTGAAACATTATATCTTAATTCTTTTCTGATTGCAATTTCATCAAAAATTAAAAAACATATTTTTCTGTTTCACTCAAAAGCTGACATTTATTTTTAATAAATGTAAATGCATTGTTGCTTAAACCTGGCTGCAATTGCTTAACAGGTGCCCAATTGTAAACTGTAGATGGATGTGGTAAATTTATGTTTAAATTGTTTCTCAAAAATTTGTATGTTGATTGAGATATTCTTTTCGTCGTTGTTGTATTTTCTTTTTTTGGCATTAATGATCATTTTACAGAAAGTTTTACTTTCATTACTAATATGTTGTGAATCTATAAAAGATTCAAAAGATTGTTTTTTAAATTCTTTTTGTTATAATTGTATCTGCGCTGAAAATTCCTTTTCTGTTTTTTATATTTTAATAATTCACTTTTTAATTTGACACACTTGGCCTTCAATTTATTATACTTTTTCGAGTAATAATGTTCATTCAAAATTCGCACAAAAATCAATTGCGAAATTTGTTGATAATCTTCCTTTTTTTTGTGTTGGAGAATGTAAAAGATTCAAATCAGTTTGTTCATCTCCAGTTTCCGGAGATAAAAATAATATTGGAACTGCACTTACCTTCAGTTTCCGTTTTCCTATAAACTCTTCAACAAAATGACGATTGCAGATTTGTAATTTCTTACCAACTGCTACCGATTCGAAATTACAATATTAATATTCCCATCGGTGAATCAAATGCCGGAAAACTGAACAATCGAACGTTCGGTTCCCTTCGAGACTTTTTACTGTGCTTCAAACTTCATTGTAGACCAGATTTTATTTTATTTTTCTGCATTTTAACAATTTCCACAATCACAATCACCAAAGAATATAAGTATATTGTTTACAAACAGTCAATCGATCACGTTAGGCATGTTGCGATGCATTCCTTTAGCATGCCGCCAAATATGCATCATAAGCTTTTGAACAAAAGCTCTCTCTCCTAAAGAGATAACATTTAAGCTAAAGCTTGGTGGGTTCTAACATCAAAACCCGTCGTACAAAAATTTGTGAGTAGAAATTCCGTTCGCAATTCTACTTCTTCTAGTTCTATATTCTTTGCTAACGCCTCTTTGCCTAGTTTTTCCCACATCGCGTCATTTGATAGGCTGTATACGCGTATTAAATATAAACTGCATCAACTCCAGAATAAGAACGGTGGCGAGGGAATTAAATTCAAACCTCCGCAACTAAATCGCAGATTGCCGAAGTTAGAACTTGTTCCATTCAATGGCGAGCAAGAATCTTGGCCATTATTTTATGAGATCTTCCGCACTACTATTCATGAAAGTGAACAACTCACTGACGGGGAGAAGATTCAATATTTAATGGGTCAATTATCAGGTAAAGCGCGAACTAGTGTTGGAGTTTTACCTACCGCTGAAAATTATCCAATAATTTGGAATGGCCTGGTGGAAAAGTGTAATGATAAACGCGTCCATTCGACGGCCTACATTAACAAGCTATTGAATTTGCCCGCCGTCAGTGAAGTGAATGCAATCAGTTTAGAATCTTTCGTTGATAACTTTGCGTCGCTAGTATCTGCTTTAAAGCAACTCAAAATTCCGTTGGAAGATTTTATCTTTGTCCACTTGGGATCCCTCAAAATATGTACGGAGACATTAAAGGATTTTGAGAAATCTCTTGAAAATGCGTCCGAACTACCAACCACCGATGAGTTTGTCTCGTTTCTGCTTAGTTTTACAGCGTGCTGGCAAGACAGGTCCCAGTTCCACTGCTGGGCCAAAACGCTCCCCAATTGAAAATAGAGTTTCTAAGCCAATGAAAGTGGCAAATGTCCAGCAAAATAATGTGAAAACCTTTGTAGTTCAGGAGACGGAATCGGGTCTGAGCAAATGTGTTTTTTGCTCAAGGACTGATCATTCACACTTATATTTATGTCCGGATTTTTTACGATTAGTTCCAACAAAGCGATACGAATTTATTAGAAAAAATAAATATTGCTTAAATTGTTTGTCAAGTTTACATCTTATTTCGACAGTGCAAATCGAAAAATAGATGCAAAACTTGTTCCGCACAGCATCATTCACTTCTACACTTTGGTGAAAACATACCGCCAGCAGAACTGCAAACTGCATCAAACAAAGTGGAAGTCGAACGCAGTAAACCACTAGTGGCTATTATGTCTAACCCCGCATCCACTGAATCGAAAGCATCTTCTTCTATGCAGCGCCCCGCTCATAAGTGTCTCGTGACGCATTACACTGAGCGAGATAAAATGTCATCTCCTTCGAATACTGGGAACGTACTACTAGGAACAGCGCAATGTAATTTAGTAGATAGAGATGGTAATATTGTTGTATTACGCGCCTTACTCGACTCCGCATCTCAACGCGATTTAATAACTTCTGAATGTTGTAAACGATTAAATCTCCCGCTTTTTCCTCCGAAAAATAAATACGTTTCGGGAATAGGCGAAATTAAAAACGCTATTGAAGGCGAAACGTGTCTTACAATTCGGTGGCGCATAGATGACTCGATTCGTTTCACTATCCAACCTATAGTAGTCGAACGCATTACGAATGAATTGCCCACCGCAAAGGTTGATTCAAGAACATTCGAATATTTAGATGGCATTGTGTAATGTGACGCCTACGCCCGGGAATCGAAGTGATTCTGATCCCGAACCCTTGCAACCGGCCAGATGGATATGTCCTCGAAGTGCCAGCGGACTTCATCTGTCGTGCGGATATCGTTGCGCAGAAAATATTTTTTTTTCTGTCCAAATATTTAGATCTGTGGATATAAATATTCGAAATATAGAATTAATCCAAACCCCGGCACATTTCGAGACATAGCCATCTGGGAATGCCCCTCCACCGTGGCCATCGAGAAAACTATGCCACTGGCGACAACTGGAGAGGTACATTGCCGCCATATGGCGTGCCATTCCACACACCTCTGTTTTGTCCGAGGTGACAACCGGTTGAGCTTGACAGCCACATGGCGAAAAAGGTCATGGTGTGGTGTCGGCAGCGACTTGGCGCGGTCCTAGGGGTGATGAAAAACTAGTAAGAGGTTTTACAGATTTTCAATTTTTTTTTATGCAATTAAATGTATTGTTGCTTACAGATTTTCAAAGTTTATGCAAGGATTTCAATTTAGACGACAACATTGGAGGCGAAATTACGTAAAGAATGCAAAACAAAGTGGAATCTATACAACTGACTTTCAGTTACTTCCTTTTATTACTCATCAACTAGAGCAATTGGGCGTGATTAGAGCAAGTAAGGAGTAAGGCCTATGACACCTACGAGGGAATATACTTACGTATGTATGTACGCATGAATAGTGAGTTGTGTCGTCAAATTTAAAACTATCACGTATATTTGGCAAAAGGGTAATAAGTTACGCGTAATTCGCTAATACGTGAAGGTGATTGCAATGACCGCCAAGTACTTGCGCAATCCATATTGGCGATCCAGTGCATAGTGCTCAGCGCAAAATTGCAGCACGTAGAATTTTATTTAATTGATCTCAATTGTCACCAATTTTCGGTCATCACATAACAAAGGGCTCGAATTAGGATGAAATGCTAATTAGACTGTGGAAGGAGGAAGTGAATCTCAAATCGAGAAACGCGGAATATCAAGCTGCTTCAACCCTTGCCATAATCTCATCAAATCGATTTCCAGATGTTACATTTTATTTGTATTCGAGTTTTTATAGAGAGTTTTCTCAAAAGTTTTGTCGCGCTGCTTGAAATCCACCAAGCCATTTACCATGTGAGTGCATATCTTTGTCATTTATGTGCTGTAGAGTCAATTTTTCCACATTTAGTAGTATACAACCCTTCTTGTGAAATAATTTACTTTAGATCGTTCAAATAAGTTTAACTGATTCCCGTCTCTATATCTAATTGTTTTCCTAAAGTTGCAAGGGATTGTTTTTGACTTCTTGGCTCCGTAGTCTGAGGTCGCTAATTTTCTTTCTTCATATAAATTTCGCATTTTACTTCTCGCTACAATTTTGCATTGACACACAACATCGACTGAAATTTGATTCGACGGATGTTTTCTCCTCCTTTTTTGCGCTACGTTTCATTTTAATGTGCTTCTGATCGTTTAAATCTAAATCGAATGACATTTTTAAAGACGTAAAAATCCATACCACACAATTCAGTAAAATTGATCGCATCTTCTAAAACCGCTAAAATTATTTTTATTTTCGTTTGTAAGGATCAAACCGTGAAAAAGTAAAGTAGAAATATAAATATAATATAGTATGTCGGTTTTTAGACAATTAAATAAATGTACTCTCACAACAAGTAGATAAGCTTAAGCATAAGTAATTCAAAGGCTAGGCACTGATAAAGGCATAGTTATGTTATCTATTTTATATAAATTCAAAGAATTATATAGGATTTGAAGTGTTTTTATGTGTATTTGTCCACCCATATTTTCATTTCCCTTTTTATATTCTATCAATATGAAGAAACAAATTTTAAAGTGATATGGCTGCAAGATATAATCTGGAAATGCGAAAATTTAATGTTTACTATACATATACCTAGATAATTTAAATGAACTAAGAATAACTAAACAACATGTAATATTAGTCATCAATAATTGATAGATCTAACTTTTGAGTCTCATACCTTGGACTTGTGTTTAACCCTTATTATTATTCAAAACAATCCTCAATGACCAGGGATCTCTTAGGACATGAATTTGATGTTTATTTAGTTGATAAATTAAATAAAGATGCGAACAATCTACATACAGACGATAACATTTGGCTTGTCTTGAAATGATGGTTTTTAAACGATTACACTTCTAAAATCAGACATAAAATTTTTACAGAATATTATATTAATCGTTTATTAAGTTGTAACATAAAAAAAAGGTGATCACAAGCGAAATTTAATCGGAATATTTTACAACGAAATTAAATAAGAACCAAGTGAAATCATAATTTTATTTTCATGCTGATCTATTAACTCGGATGAAATATCAGTTTAATCAAATATATCAGCCATCTCATGTTGGAAACATATTATGCCCGCTATGATGTAAAATCCTTCCCTTTCGACTTATGAATTGTCGCGATCTAATTACGAGTATGTGAATGAGATAGATAAGAGAAGATTATTTGACATTTATATATATAAGAAATATTCAAAACGATATCTACGAGTATGTTAGTTTAAAACACATTTACACAAGAAGCAAAAACAAAAACATAATTTACATAACTTTTCTTAATTTAGTTGAATTATCTTTCACTTCAAATTTACACTAATTTTTTATTAAATCTTCAATCGTTCTTATTCCATATTTTCTTTTTGATTGTGGTTCTATGAAAAAAGAAACGAAATATTTCTCGACTGTCATGAATATGTATAATTATAAGATGAAAGTTTAATCTTAAATTGTTAATAGTGTTTTCACCATTATAGTATCGTTTAAAAATTGTAGTATTAAAGATGAATTGCTAAAAAGATAACTAACGACTTTCCTTTTCAGTGGCTCGTTCTTTTTCAGGGGGAACAGAGAGTGTAGGGTAGGTATGCCGTCGCGAGGGTAGGGTTTCGACAAATCCGCTGAGGTCGGTTTCGCGTCGCGCGCGGTACGCGGTACCTTTGATTGTTTCGGCATTTCCTTAGAGTAGTTTTAGTCGGTTTAATTTCGAGTAGCATATTTTTCGGTACCGCGTCGGTGATTCGGTAACGCGCCTATAGGATGTTGTAGAGTTTTGATTTGAGATCTGTGGAGAGATCACATCCAGAACTAAAGTAACGTAGGTTTCCCGTTCTGGATGAGTAGTTATTGACGCGTTTGGAAAACGGGCATGTCCAGGTGACTGAAATATTGTAATTGAGCGTAACCCATTCGGAGACCCGCGACCGAAATCCTCTCCGAACTAGCTGGCCGACAAGCAGTCACCACGTGAATGGGTTACGGTGCACGGATTGGTTGACCTGTTGGTACCATCCGTTGGCACTACTCAGACTTAACGTCTAGAACCGATGAGAGGTCGGTTCCGCGTTCGAACTTGAAAAGTTAAAATCATTACAATTGTTTTAGCTGATGCTAGTTACACTACGCCGAGTCCTATTGATATGGTTTTAGGTGCGAACATTTTCGCACGAATAATTTGTCCCAAACGTATCTCACGCGATGAGAATGAACCTATTGCAATAGAAACATCGCTAGGTTACATAATACTAGGTAATATACCGTGTAAAGCTGTTCCTCTTTGCAACTTTGTTTACACGTTTAAAATAACAGAGGATTTCGAGACGCGTATGTCACAGTTTTTGGAAATTGAAGATGTACCTTCCTCCACTGCGGCCAAGCTCACGCCTGAGGAGCAACTATGCGAGCAACTATATTGCGATACTACGCATCGTGACCCATCCGGGCGCTTTGTAGTCTGATTACCTTTCAAAGAGGACGCGAAAGAATTAGGAGACTCAATGAAACGAGCTGAACAACAATTTTTATCATTGGAGCGTAGGTTACGAGCTAAACCAGATATGAGGGAACAGTACGTCTCGGCGATCTTCGAGTACTTGCAAAAGGTTACTTAAAACATATAGGTATTGCTTCAGATTTAGCCTCAGAACATCAATATGTTATTCCGCACCATGCTGTAGTTCGCATAGACAAGAACAGTACTAAGTTGCGTATAGTACTAAACGCTAGTATGCCTTCCACATCGGGTAAATCGTTAAATGACTTGTTGTTTACCGGTCCCAATTTGCAAAATAATTTGTTTAGCACATTGTTAACTTTCCGCTTGTTTCCAATCGCCATTAGTGCGGATATTCGACAGATGTATCTGCGCATATTTGTAGAAGAAAAAGATCAGCGTTTTCAGCGTCTCTTGTATAGATTTGATGATAGATCACCTATTCAGATGTTCACTGGCTCGTATCCCATTCGGGTTGTGCTGCAGTCCATTCCTAGCAATTATAACGATTCGGCAATTAGCACAAGAGGAGAGAGAAAAGTTCCCCGAGGCTGCCGCTGTTGCCGAGAAGGATATTTATATGGACGACTTGGCCACCAGTTGCTGCTCTGTGGATCAGGGTGCGCAGCTGTCTAATCAATTAATAAATTTCTTCGCTACGGCTGGATTTGAGATGGTTAAATTCTCCAGTAACTCACCGCAGGTAATGGAGAGCATTCCTTCGTCTCATCGGGTTATGGACGTGGTTGAATTCAGTCCCGAAAGTGACCTCGAAATTCTAGGCCTACGCTGGCCTCCAGCTGATGACGTTTTTACTTTCACAGTTAATGCCTCGCCTGGGGAATGCACTAAACGCAAAATCCTTTCCGCTATCGCTCGCTTGTGGGATTTGATGGGCTTCATCGCTCCTGTCACCTTATTAGCAAAGCTTATTCTCAAATCTCTTTGGGGAGGTAAAGTAGGGTGGGACGATATACCCTCGCAAAATATTGTGTCGCTTTGGAGACAATTTGAATTAGAACTACACTTATTAGAAACAGTCAAACTGCCACGTCATGTTGGAGTCAAACCTGAATGTGTCATTTCCATATTGGGGTTTTCCGATGCCTCCGAACGCGCGTTTGGAGGTGTAGTATATTTACACGTTTATTTCCCCGCAAATAATTGCTCAGTTATCAATTTGATTTGCGCCAAGTCAAAGGTTGCGCCATCACGCACTGTCATTTCGCTCGTACGCATGGAGCTATGCGCGAACTTGGTGTTATCGCAGTTGATGCGAACTGTGATCGACGCTTATGCAGCACGATGCACAATTAGTAACATCTTCGCATTCACGGATAGCACCATTGCACTTGCATGGATATATTCTTCGCCCACTAGATGGCACACGTTTGTTGCTAATAGAATTGCCAAGATACAGGAAAATATATCGCCACAGCATTTCTATCACATCGCTGGTAAAGACAACCCCGCTGATTGCCTATCATGAGGGTTGACACCCGCACAGCTTGTGGATCACCCGCTTTGATTTCATGGCCCTGCTTTCGCTCGGGCATTGGTCAAGGAATCGCCAGTACAGGATTTTGACGCTAACGAAAGGAAGGTCAATACTTTAGTCACAACGAAAGTAAACCCACCTCATAAACCGCTTCTCTACGAGCTCTCTTCTCGTGTTTCTTCATGGCCTAAGCTGTTGCGTATAGTTATTTACGTCCTACGGTTTGTGAAGAAGCTGCCTCGTAGATTTGAATTATCGCATCTGGAGCTAGCAGAAATTAAAGTCTTGCGGGATTTGCAGAACGTGCATTTTCAACACGAAATAGACCTCGCCCAATCGGGCAAAACACTCCGGCCAGCCTTATTAAAGCTCAACACATCCGTTGATAAGGGATTATTACGCGTTGGAGGCAGGCTAGCTAATGTCTGTCTTAACTACGCAAGCCAACACCCTATTTTACTTCCTGGCCGCGATCATATAGTCGACTTGATCATAGATCAAGTTCATCGAGAATACTGGCACGCTGGCCCGCATCTTGTCATGTCTTTGCTTCGGCAGAAATATTGGATCCTAACAGCACGCAACATTGTACGAGCACGGATACGAAAATGTAATCAATGCTTCAAAGCCAATCCTAGAAATGAAAATCCAATTATGGCAGATCTACCGGAGTGTAGAGTTAACCAAGCTAAACCCTTCTATCATACGGGAGTCGATTAGGCCGGTCCTCTGACAATTATTCCCTTTTGCAAACGTGGGGTGAAAAGCATAAAGGCTTATGTTTGTCTTTTCATCTGCCTGGTAACTAAGGCCATACACATTGAGATGGCTTCTGATCTGAGTACGGATACCTTTATGAATGTATTTAAACGGTTCCTATCCCGCCGCGGTCCGGTTGGTGTAATGTACTCCGGTTGCGGCACTGATTTTGTTGGTGCAAAGGCAAACCTGGATAACCTGTACAAATTGCTAGATTCCGCTGAGCACAAAACTAACTGTCTAATGAACTTCGAGACAACCACATAGAATGGAAATTTAGTCCCGCATCGGCTCCGCATTTTGGGGGCATATGGGAAGGAAATATTTGTAGTATCAAAACATATTTGAATAAAATAGTTGGGAATCAGCTTTTGACTTGTGAAGAGATGCAAAACGTATTGATCCAAATTGAGGCGGTGCTTAACTCACGTCCACTCACAGTATTAAGCTGCGACCCTGTCGAGCCTCTCGCTCTTACCCCGGCGCATTTTTTGACGCTTACTCCATTAAAATCGTTACCGGCGAGGAACTTTTCCGAGAAAAATATTAGTTTGAGAGACCGCAAACAAATAATCGATCATTTGGTGCAATCGTTTTGGAAGCGATGACGAATAGAATATCTTTCAACATGACAACAACGTACAAAGTGGTTGACTTCATCAGGCAAGGCAATTTCATCTGGAACGGTGATGTTATTAAAATCCGATAATGTTGCTCCTTTGCAATGGCCACAAGGTATTGTAGAGAAGGTGTATCCTGGGAAAGATGGAGTAATTCGCGTTATTGATGTCCGTACCAAATCGGGACTCTATCGCCGCCCTGTAGTTAAAATTCGTCCATTACCAACGCAATAATATACAGTCCACTATTAATAGGTCGTAAGTAATTAAAGATAGATAGTAATTCTAGTAGTTATAGTTCATAGTTATAATTTCCATATCAATTAAATTTACGGTTACGGTTCGCTTCAATTGAATTTAAGTTACGGATGTTGCGCAAAGTAGAATTTATACAGTATTTGAAAGGACTCTTAGTCCTGTCGAGCCGGGGAGGATGTTTAAGCCGTATTAATGACTTCCATTTATTACCTTTCCCTTCCAAATATCCATTTTTTACCTTTCCCTTCCAAATATTCATTTTCCCTCTGAGTGAATTGGAGCACCGCCGGAAACAACATCCAATCAAACCATTGAACGGAAAAGGTTCAAGTCAGTCAAGCATGAAAACGCAAGGCGTGCGTCGTGAATGAATCTGCTCCGGAAAACGTAAAATAGTAAAATTGTGAACTCCGCTAAAAATAAAATTACTCCGGAAAACGCAAATAGTGAAAACGCGAACTACCCGAACCTCCAATAACGAATACCCAGTGATTCTGTACATGTGTTCAGTAAATTGAAAGCATTATTGAGTGGATTGTGATAGCATCAAAGATTGTTGGAGACCCAGGTAACCCTCAGTTAAGTGCCGTCCATTCTTCCTTAGAAATAGTATTCACATAATTGGAGAACCCGCAATTATTTCATTTAACAAAAGCTTAGATAGTGCGCAAACACACTTCAATAATAAAAATAATTATAAACGAACACACATTAAATTTGGTTGAAATAATTCAAACCCCCTCATCGGGTAAATTAGTTCAGAATAATTTAGTAAAAACAAATTATTAAAAAAAATCGTCAAAAGAGATAACAAAATTCAATTTCTCACAGATAAATAAAAAAAAAAATTACGAACCCTTTCTTTTGAAGCTGCGGAGCGCTCTGCAACTGAAAGGGAGGCTGATAAAAATTATGAAATAAACAAATTAATTTTTCTTCTGCACAAATAATGAAACATTAAATAAAAAAAACAAACGGCCACCAATCCGCGTGTCAGCTTTTTGAACTTGTCGTATAATCCAATGTAACTAGTTTTTGTTTTAGAATATATTACTGTCACATTCAATAATAATTCACAACCAAAAGAAACGGTTCGTCTGGCCACTAATAAAAGCGAAGAATGGATTTCTTTAGCACGACCACAAATCACACTATTTTTTTTCCACTTTGATTAACTTAAACCGTCTCACACTATTCCCGTCTCCACTTTATTCGTTTAAGCTTCAATTTTCTGTATATTTCGCTTTTTCACGATATTACCTCGTCTTCACACTTTTCTTCATCTCCTCATAAAAACTCTTTATTTCCACCCTCCACTATCGTTAACCACCGTTTCCCTCACAGCCAAAAATTGACCGAAAACCAAGAAAACTCCTATCTCAAACTCCAAAATCAAAACTTCTTTTCACCGACTTGGAAATTTTCTTCTCGAATCTTAAAACCAAGACTTTTTCGCACCAAGTTCACTCCAAAACATTCCTCGAAACTGCAAACGAATTTTAATTCCCTTCACAAGCCAAAATCTACTTTTATCTCCCAAGGTCCAATATTGACTCACGCCAAATACCAACTTCCCAATTCAACCAACTCCATCCAGCATTTCACCTCCAGCAAATCCGATCCCGCAATCCTTTTCATTTTCAATTTTCAATCGAAGCTCATTACACTTCGATTCCACTGCACACACATCTTTTTTTCCGTGTGGACAAACACAATAATATCCATTGATTTGCATATATGGTAATTCGCAACATGAAAGAAGCGCTTGATTGAATGCAAAAAGTCACATACACATATACGGAAACTATTGATTTTGCCAATACCCCAAAAAAGAGTGTTTCCCTGCGCTCGGGGAACTTGAACCCAGGGTTCCAGTAGACCCCCGGTCGAGAACTCGCGACGCAACCAATGGAGCCATGTCTTCTCGACTTCTCATTCATCAGATTAGCAACTTCAACTCTTTCTTGATGGGCATGAAATGAAAATTTGTTAAAAGGGAAACGTGAATAAATTTTTGTTAGTATAAAAATATGAAATTTGTTAGTGGGAATAGAATTAGTTAGTATGAAGGAAGGAATTAAGTTTTGTTAGGGAAAAGGTATTGAATGAAGTTTTGTTAGTGGGAATTAATCATTGGAATGTTGTTAGTGGGAAAATCGAAATTATTAGTATATATTATATTATTTTAGTTGGAAATAAGGGAAAAGTGTAGGATTGTGATGATGGGGAAGTAAAAATTATAGGATGATTGGAGAAATGTTAATGAAAATAAATAAATACACAAAGGAAAAGGTAGGAGTGCCCAAAGGAAGGTGGAGAAGCTGTGGCGGCAATTTTAAGTTGCGAATTGGAGAAAGTTGGTTTCGCCGGAATTCGCAACAAGGTTTATGAGCCCTAAGAAGTCGAAATTTGCTCAACTTTGTTAATAATAGTATGATATTTGAATTTCACATTTTCCCCAATAAAATCGTATAGGTATCCTTAAGCTCAAGTATTTGAGTAGCTACATATAAGGGCCTAATATATTGCAAGTTTGATGAAAATCGAATCATATTCGCGGAAGTTATGGCCATTTCAAATTTCTGCAATTACAACAACAATAACACTTTATGGACTTCCCATCGGTTCAGACACTGCAATTTTGATTTGATCTTCTTAAAATTTCCAAATAAGATTTATAACAGTACATATTTTTTGGGATTCAGGAATTGAGTGATTTTTGTTTGTTTGGAACGGAATGGCGACTGTTGAAAATGGAGAAACAATGGATTTTCCTTTAAACGTGCACATCTCTTTGACATGTTTCTTGACTATATTTGTTGCTGAGGTTGGCTACAAAACCCTTCTGACATGAGCGAAGGTCTGTCTACCCAACTTGTTTTTGTTCTTAAAAAGCCGTCGGGCGTTGCTTTGTTATGTGAGTAGACAAGTTCCGACTCCTTTAAGTCACCGTCAGTCTCTAAAATAATTGACCAAAATGATGATAATTATGAGACATTTGTTTTATGTTAGATTGTATGATTTGAACTTTGGATATAAAATACGAGTAGTATATGTATTCTGGCGAAGTCCGAGTTAAAATTCATGCTAACTTCAATCACTTTTGTCCAAACATGCCATGAATCAAACTGAAAATCAACAATATAGTATGAACGAGAAAACCGATTTCAAAGTTCTTAAAACCTTATTCATACCTGCTGCTGGTGTAATATTTTTCGACCCAATATGATTTGTAACAACATTATGTTATGGTTAATATACAAGAGTTTTTTGACATCCACAGACCAAGCCGTTAAGCTACAATAATGTGGCTGGGATTGAAAAAATTCGAATCATTTCACTTCAGTTGCACAAGCTTGGATCAAGGACATGTGAATTATTTAAAGAAAAGGTGTCTGATTCTAGAAATGCCAGCTCATTCGAAGCATTCAGGCCGTGATTCATTATTGATTATGTCAGTGGAATTTGTCTTAGCTTATCTTCATGACAACGAAAATTGACAAATTTACATGAGGTGAGACTTGATACTCCCATACAGAACTGATAGTTGACCCACTCACTTGTCAAGACCTTTTTCAGAAACCACATTGAAAATACCACCTTTCTTATTTAAATGAGTCTCGGTTTCCTGAGATCCTTATGAACCTAACGTGTTGAGCATGACAAATGGATTCAGTTTTCTAGAATCTTCACTCATTACCTTTTTAATGCTACAGTCATCAAGATAGGTATTTCCATCGCAAATATTAATTCCTCTACTTTTTTACTTTCGCTCTTGAAGCAGGACATCATATTTGGCATTGGAATTTGACATCGACATAACTGATATTGATTTCTGGATTTATATATTGAAGAATAATTCTGCTTGGAGGGAAGTGCACAGTAAAATACTAGAGACCTAGAACAACCGATAAAGGCATTAGCCTGGACCATTTAGTTGTTGTCATTTACATTATCTTACAAACTTATCGTTCAAAAATGGCCCAGAATTTTATCACCACAAATTAAGACGTAGATATTTCCGCTAACTGCCAAAAATTATTCTGTGTGTATATGGTCTGTAGTAATTTAAGTGGTAGGGAGTTGAATGCCCATTTACGCATAGAGTGTGGGGCTCCCATGTTCGCAAGAAGGTGACTGGACTACCCACTAAACACCTCCCCTATCAACCTGAAAACCTAGCCTGGAACAGTTTGACACATTACTTTGCGCCAGGTCTCATTTTGTTACGCCGTGAGGCACCATCAAGCTGGGGGATCCCTCTTCTAGCGGGAGGGAAGAGGGGAAGAGGAAGTACTAGACAAGCAATTCCCCAGCCCCAACACCCCCGGCTGATGTGAGTCCATTTTATCTTTAAGGACGCCCGAACATAATGTGCCACATGGTTCCATTTATCAACCGATTCGAGCATGACCACGACTATATTATCCGGGGTGAGCTCTCCCATCTCTCTGTAGAGGGCCTTTTGCAGTCTGTCCAATTTTATGCATGCATGTGTGGTAGGCATTGTCTACCTCTCCTGGGCAATACCGACAATCGGGGGACCGTGACTTACCAATCTTGTGCAGGTAAGACTGAAAACACACATGCCCGCTCAAAAGCTGGGTCAGATGGAAGTCAGTCTCACCATGCCTTCGATTTAGCCACGGTCTCACATCTGGGATGAGGCGCGCAGTCTACCTTCCCTTCGTGCAATTGACTCAAGACTGCTACCAATCGTTGAGCGAGCGCTGTCTCTTATTGCGGACAACCATCTCCCTCGCATTTTCGTTTTGGCACTGGTAAAAAGCACGGCACTCTCGTTCAAGGAGGGCAACAGGTATCATGCCTGCTCTCACTGCCAAATCAGAGACTGTTGGATACGAAGATGAGAGCCTCAGTGCTTCTCTTCTCTGTACCTGTGCCAAAGTTTTTCGGAATACCTCCTTACTGAGAGCGTCGCCCCATACTTCTGCTCCGTACAGTAGCACTGAGACTACAGCACTCATCAAGAGGCGTCTTCTTGATGGGCTGGGTCCCCCTACGTTGGCCATAAGTCGGCTCAGAGCCGATATCCGAAGCAGCCTTCTCATGTGTTGCTCTGATTTGCTCAGAGAAACTCATCTTCGGGTCGATCAATAGCCCCAGGAACTTCACTGATGGCTTTGGTTCGATTTATATGTCTCCAAAACTGATCATCCTTACTCTAAGGATTCTCTTTTTTGTCAAGATTACCCCTTCAGTTTTCTCCAGTACTAAACTGAACCCACGAGTAGCCATGCAGTCCCTCACTCGGTGCATTAGCATACCTAGCATAAACTGCGCTTGTTTAACGGTGCGTCCCGCGACCAGAGCAGCAACATCATCCACATAGCCGATCAAACGCGACTCATCTGCAGCCTTAGTAGTCTGTCGTAAGACACGTTCCACAGGTCCGAACCAAGGATCGATCCCTGGGCAACACCCGATGTAATTTCCATCCTTCGTTGGCCCTGTGTCGTTTTGTAGAGCAGGCTTCGGTCCTTCAGGTAGTCCCTCAAAACCCGCATTAGATATTCTGGAACTTGAAAAGGCTTTTCCAGCGTATCCAGAATATCCACCCATCTAGCGGAGTTGAAGGCGTTCCTGATGGTGTGTTACCAACAGAACGATCCGTCGCTTGGTGTGATCATATGCCTCTACCTTCTGGACCACGCTCACCACCTCTAAAATCGCATCCATGGTAGAACGTCCTGCTCTAAACCTTAATGCCGAGGATATAGGTCCCCAGCAGAACGAATCGCGTCAGTAAGTCTTCCTGGATGAGTTTCTCTAGCACTTTCCCAGCCGTGTCTAGCATGCACAACGAGTGGTACGCAGACGGTGATTCGGGATTCCCCTTCCCCTTGCTGATCACCACAAGCCTCGCCACCTTCCACCGTACCGGGGAGACCCCGTCCCGTAGGCAAGCGTTGAATGTCCTGAGCAGCAAGTCAGGACAATGGTGATATGCAAGCTGCAACACCTTAGCCACTGCCACTTCCAGTTCCGGCTGTGTGAAGAGTGGACACTCGACTGCTGTTTCACCATGGACAGCTTCAACGTGGACGGGATGGGTAGAGAAGAGTGCCTGCACTATCTCGTTCATCTTTTCCGCATCATGTATACAAGGTTTCCGTTGGGTACCAAGCTTCGTTGTAGCCAAAGCCCCACGGATCCTTGTTCACATTGTCCACTAGATCTTGCCAGCAGGGGGCCTTGCTGTTGTTAATCAATTTACGAAGGTATTTGCTGGCCAACTTAGATTCTGCCACCCAGTTGCTTGTCTCGTCACGGTTCCGTGCCCGTTGAGCCTCACGCCGAAGCTTGTGACACTTCCTCCGCTTTTCAGCGATTTCAGTTGACCACCACTACACTCGGGGTTTGCCGTGCCGGGGTTTTCGACAGGGCACAGAAGCTTTGCAACCAGTCGTAATGATGCTCATAGTTGAGTTGCCAGTTCTTCCATCCCCTCCGAATCTCCCTGCAGCGGTACACTTGCTGTGAGTACCTCAACGAACCTCATGACGTTCATCCTTCCGATCTTCCATCCAATTGTAGAAAGCCGAGAGTATGGACGTCGGGAGACAATATCACTGATCTCATGCAGAACGCACTGATGATCACTGACTGAGTAGTCTTGCAATACTCTCCAATTGTGTACCCTCCGTACTAAGGACTCCGAGGCGAATGTCACGTCCGGTATGGTTCCTTCATAACCAATACGGCGGAAAGTCGGCATATTGCCGGTGTGTCCTGGCCACCATTTCTAGGATTCGTTTCCCCCACTGATCTGTTTGAGACACGCCACATTCGATTGCCTGAAGCTTGGCTTGGAAAGATGACATCGATTCGTTCGGCGTTAGGTATACACTAAAGAAAGTGGTCCCTGAGCATCGGACCCACACGAAACCATCCCCACGCTCGCAGCTCTCTTCCTGGAAATTACTATTTTGAACCCAGATAGTGATAGTACCAGTTTCATCAGGATACCATTATGCCGAACTTTGATCATGGTGTTGCTCACTTAGCAACAAAAAAACGGCTTTCATGTCCCTCGCAAACTCCTCAAGCAGATTTTGCGCGGTTGAACTGCGGTGTAGGTTTAGCTGCAGAAAACGGGTCATTCAAGTTCTGATTTTGCCTTGGCTAGGGCTTCCGGGAAAACTTGGCATTTTCCTGATCCCAAGACCTGTCCAATATCTTATCTTGAATCAGCATCCTTGCAAAGAATACATTGTGCAACCTTCGTACACTCTTTCCTTTATATCCCATTTCACCGCAATTTATAACATAGGGAACTCCTATCGGGTCCTTTGCATACTTGTGCGGTATGACCATTCGCCGAAGAGGCGTTGCCCTTCATCGTATCCTACAGATAACCGACCCTTTTCGTACTTTTCCCTTATTCAGAAATTATTCGGCTTTCGCCGACATTCCCAGGACTCCATGTTGCATCAGCACTCTTGCAAAGAATACAGTCTGCCTTCTTCGTACACTCTTTTCTTTTATGTCCCATGTCAACACATTCGTAGCATTGAGTTTTTTGCATACTTGTGCAGTGAAACCATGGCCAAGGCATTTGAAGTATTAAAGAGACGCTGCTCTCCACAGCATCCTGCAGATGACTCAACATATTCTCACTTTTCCTTTATGCAGAAATTATTTAATATCCTTTTTGGTTAAGTCAATGATGACTATGGATTGTCCCCTATATTTTTTTGGTGTTTGCCTCGCTTTGATCCCACCTACGCTAGGGAACTTCTTTTTGATGGCCTCTTCTACCTCAGCCAGGTCCATGACGCAGTCATTATCTCTTATTCCTTTCGTTGCCATTGGCTCAAGTGAGGCTATCGTTGCACTTTTGTGGAGGACTTTATTTACTGCGCCGCAAAATGCTTCTTAATTGTTAGCCTCTGCTCTGAGTTCTACCAGTATTTGGCTTGACCGGGTTGGTAGTACTGCTTTAATTGCAGTTTTGGTGTCTTAGGGCCTTATCTTGCCCCTAAACTTCCCATCATGACGTTTTACGAGCAGTGCCTGCTGCCAGGGCCTTCGTCGTGGCTTTTTCTCTCTTGTCTTGCGTCATGTCGTTTTTCTTCTTGGGTGTCTCTGTGTGAACTTTAATTACTGGCACTTTTGGAAGGAATTTCTCTGCGGCTATCTTCACTTCTTTTGACATACACTGCCTTGAACCCGTGCTTCAGTATTCCATGCCGACCAAGTGCCTCTTCCTTCCTCCTTTTATCCCGATGCTTTTCGATTGCGCTAGATGCCATTCTTTCATTGATGTTTGATAATGGAGCTATCTGCACGTGGTTTTGAATCTTAGCCTAGCTTAGCGCTTCTTTAGTCATCTACTCTTCTTCAAACTTCTGGTCCTCTTTGGCCTTAAGCTAGCTCTTTCAGTAATGTGCTATGTGGTCTATGAGCTCCTCCAATTCAAAGAGCCCATTCTTTTCATCTCTGCTACTTGTTGCATGCTGATTTTATTCCTTAAGAATGTCCCCTGCTTGGCAGGTTAACCTTTCTTCTTAGTATCACTGAACGGCAATCGTACTTTCCTACTGCTTTTCTTAGGAGATGTTATTAGCTTCGATTTACAAGTACAGTATTATAGCCATATTTTTCACGGTGATGATGAAATTACGCAACGTTGCTTCGTTTGTCTGGTCATTTCTTTCTTTTTCTGCCGTGATCGCTTTGTGGATCTGAGAATGATTTGTTATTATTTTGGCATCTTAAACTCTTGATTCGGTCGTTTCGGTAGCGGTGAGAGTAGTAATCATCGAATTCGCGATGATCTTTATATTTTCTTCTACCGCACCAACATCTAGCGGGTCCTGGAGAAATCTCTGCTCTTCTTTTTAAGGGTACTCTGGCATTGGTATTGCTTTGTTTTTTCTGCACCCAAGCAGTGCAAGAATTTTTCTTTGGGCAAAGCTGCCCGTTATTTTCTGTTTTGTTCCTGATTTTTTAGCCAACGCTGTTGCTGCTAAAGATGACGAGATATGCTTTGGCTTAATTTTTGGAGCTTGCTGGCTTTTTTTACGTTCGTTTACTTGTTTTGACAATGTTCGCGCCAACAAAGGTCATTTGGCCCAAAATTGCGTGTTCTCCGTCTGGCCCAAAATTGCTTGTAGATATATCTGTTATAGAAGCTAAGTTCACTACTTTTATAACATTGCAGTCGCTGAATTATGACAGCCAGGAGCCTGCTCGCTCACTATCCTCTACCGTCGGCCGGTACTCGGGATCCGACCTTCCACGCCGTAAGTTTTCCCCTTCTTGACTTTCATCATGGTTTTTTTTATGGGTTTCTTTCCAAAACATTTTGCCTACCACCAAGGGTATTTGCATACTCAAAGGTTCACCAAGCCTCGAAGCTACGTTCGTGACAGCCATATTTGCCCCCTGGCTGCCTTCTCTCAATGGGCAAGAGTTGCTTAATACCCCGAGGACATGAGACAATATAGCATCCTCGCTCTCGGCTGAAATTACATCAAAAGTAAGACCAGCGCTGCTGCTGCATAGGAACCATACGGAAATCTCTACTTCCTCGTGTATGTGGGGACGATACTCTCCAAATAATGCAAGCCCCCGAAAATACTCCTGTGGACCAGCAATCCCCCAGCAGATCAGTATCCTTGCCAAAGGTGCAGTTTGCTTCCCTCATACATTCTTTCCTTTTATATCCCTTGTAACCACATTTGTAGCATTGTGAGCTCCTATCGGGTTCCTTGCATCCCTGTATGGTATAACTATAACCAAGGCACTTAGAGCATTGAAAACGTGCTACTCTTCGTCGTACTCTGTAGATGGCCCTTACTATTCTTACTTTTTCCGCACTCTGAAGTTGTTCGACACTCTTCTCAGTCAGGCGACAACGGCCACACGTTGCCCCTATTGTTTTTTGGTGTCAGCTTCAGTCTAACCCTACTTACGTTAGCGAGATCCCTATTAATCAGGTCCGTGATGCAGTTAATCCCCATGATTTCGATCGTTGCCATCGCATTGAGTGCGGCTACAGTTGCTTTTTTGCCAAGGGCCTTCTTGACTGTATCGCAGAACGTTTTTTTTTATTATCAGCCTCTGCTCTATATTCAACTAGTGTGTGACCAGACCAGGATGTTTTAAAAGCAGTTTTGGTTTTTTCGGGCTTTACACCTGTCCTGATTTCCCGCAACACATCTGCTATCCTTGGGTTTTACGAGCAATGCCTGCCATCGGGGTCTTTGTCGTAGGTTTTTTTCTACTGTTAAATATCAGGTACTTCTTTTTATTGTTCATTTTCTAGGCGTTTTTTGGTGGCTTTTTTGGTTGACTTTGTTAGCACTGTCTGGAACGCCTGATCTAACGTATCATGCCCATCAAATGCCTCCTTTTTCCTGCATTTATCGCGGTCTCGTTCGATTGAACTAGAATGCATTCTCTTGATGATGTTTGGCAGTGGAGCTATCTGCGCTTCCTCAGTAGGCTTAAGGTTGCATATCTTGCCCCTGGAATAAATTACCAAGAAACGATAGTAGAATCAAAAACTAGACCATCTAAAACAAGAAACTAAAGTAAAGATTACTGAAGAAACCAAATAGAAATATCTTTCTACTGGCGAAGCTAATGAAAGGAATGACAGACAAACGTGATTTTAAATAGTTCCTATCATCAGTTTTCAAATATTAAATATTTTATTTTTTCAATTTTAGTCGTAACTTAGTTCTTATTGAAAAAAGCTGATTAAATCGTCGAAGCAATTGATTCAAGCAATTTATATTAAATATAATTTTACTTCGATATATAAAGAAAAGTGAAGTATCTCGCTCAAAAAAGGCAAGGCCGGACGGCTTTTCAGGAAAAAAAATTTCTCAAGACAACTTCGGGAGCGCTGGTATGGAAGAGCCGATGGCTTCACATCGTTTGGGGAGTCTGGAGAAACGTCAAATAGTGAGCTGGAAAAAATAGTCATGAAAAGGGCTTGATCATGTTCCCTTCGCTGATGGTGGATATAAATTACAAATAATCGCAAACAATGAAGAAAAGAATAAACTGCAGGGAGAAAATGATAAACTGAAGCTACGGACACAATTCCTTGAAGAGCTAGTCAAGAAAGAGATCAAGATTCCCAACTGCAGCAGAAAAAACGAGTCCCGCAGGAAACGAGGTTGAATAAAACTGAAGAAAATGATTCCGGAAAAAATGTTAAGTACTGGCGACACTAATGATAGTTAAACCTATTTTACAGCGCTGGAAAGACTGACAGAAGAAATGTAAGTTGAGGAGGATTTCAAAGGTTATTTAAATAAAAACAAATAGGAAAATTTTGTTCTATATTTAAAAAATAAAAGCAAAGAGAAAAACCACATTGCGGTTCTGCTGCCAGCAACAAAACAGAAGAACTTCCGCATATAAATGTATTCGGACAAAATGGAAGAGATATGGTTCGGCATTTTCAAAATTAAAAGAATAAATACAGAGAAATAAACAACAAAATAACTGGTTGAGTTCAACTCAGTCAAAGATGCTCTGAGTTCTGGAGAGGTTCGACACTGCACCTATATCCCAAAAAGCAAAAAAAGCAGACCTTATTGTTGGAGGGTCTAGATTGCAGAGGACATGGTTGATTTTCTTTAAGTGCACAGGCAGCTACACCAGAAATTAAATTCATTTCAGTTAAAAACTTTGCAAGAAAGAGATTGACTATAGAAAATAAAGATTGACCATTGTATTTATTACGAATTTCTAACAAAAGCAGTCCAAATGTCCTTTAGCTGATAAGGAACTGAAATTTTTAGAGTAGTGAGGGGGGAATGCCTCCAGAAAAGAGAAGTCAACCATTGTTACCAATGTTAATGATTTGGCCATTCTACTGCCAACCGTGCAATGCACTATCGGTACTTTCAAGATCTTTCCCCATGTTTAGCGCTCCAAATGTATATATGTTTTCCAATGAAAACGATATCTTTTCCTTTATGTATGATACAATATATTCCAATAAATAGTAAGTTGAGTAAGTTGCTCTCTTGTTCAGTATTAAAAGCTTGAAACCTTATAAAGGTTTTTGGTATTTAAACGTTTTTAATATGCCCTAATAGGACACCGATAAAGAAGAAACACACCCCCAATATATATATATATATATATATATATATATATATATATATATATATATATATATATATATATATATATATATATATATATATATATACGAGTATATATATATATATATATATATATATATATACGAGTATATATATATATATATATATATATATACGAGTATATATATATATATATATATATATATATATATATATATATATATATATATATATATATATATATACGAGTATATATATATATATATATATATATATATATATATATATATATATAATATATATATATATATATATATATATATATATATATATATACGAATATATATATATATATATATATATATATATATATACGAATATATATATATATATATATATATACATATATATATATATATATATATATATATATATATATATATATATATATATATATATACGAATATATATATATATATCTATATATATATATATATATATATATATATATATATATATATATATATATATACGAATATATATATATATATATATATATATATATATATATATATATGATGTGTTGAGTTGAGTATAATGAGTTTTATTTATAATGAGTTTAGTTCTGGCAAACAATAAAACTATAGCTGAGTTGCTTAAAAAAAGAGTTTTATTTTATTAACTAAACTAGTTTTTAACCTTCTTTTAAAACTTATCTAAAAAAGAGAAACAACACTAAAAGCTATTGTTTCACCAGTATAAATCACATATTTTTAACAATTTGGTTCCACTTGATTTCACTTTCAGGTTAACCTATCAAACCGCCATATATATCATGCTCTCTCACAATCACTATGACAGACAGCGCCACAGAGTTCAATAATAAACTAAACAGAGTTCAATGATAAACTAAATGAAGTGTCATGCACTTAGTTTACATCTCCCCCCCTATCTAAACTACAAAGTTTGACTGTATTACTCTACTACTGGAATAAGAGTCAGAGTCGAATCTCTTCCATATTACATATGGAAGAGATTCGACTCTGATTTTTTGTGACCCGTGTTTACTTTGTAAATTGAATGGGATATTTTTTCTACAATTTAATAAGGTCCTATTTTCAATTCATCTAATTTTTTCGGTTTAACTGGTTTCCGTTTTCAATATATACCGAATCTCCGACTGTTAGTTCATAATGTTTTCTGTTTTTATCAAATTATTATAGTTGTGGGATTTCATACTATTTTCTGAGGCAATTTTTCGATCTCGCAACAGATGATTATGTGTTATGTTTTGTTTTTGTTCATCTGGTATAATGTCAACATTTTTTCCCTCCAATAAATATTTTGGAGAGAACCCGGTTACACTATGTTCAGTTTCATTATATTTTTCTGTGCATTCGTGGGCAATAGATGTCCAAGAAATTTTGTGTCTTCTTTCATTAATCTTGCAACGAATTTTGTTAACCAACGTTTGGTTTAACCTTTCATTTAATCCATTTGAAAATAGCGCATTTACTGCAGTAAAAACTATAGGTATTTCTTCTTTTTCCAAAAATTTTTTGAAGTCCTTTGAATTCATGCCAGGTTATTGATCTGAAAGGATCAAATCAATTTTATAATCTTGTGTTACTTTTTGGACAAGTTTTATAAAATCATTCGCACTCTGGGTTTTGGATGCCAAAATATAGGCATAATGAGTGAAGTGATCTACTAAAAGATGTAAATATGTTTTGGTTGAACGAACACCACCAAATCCCCCTATGGTGCCTAAGTCTATAGCCACTATTTCGAATGGGTAGGTATCGGGACCTAACTGAGACATTAGTCCAAACTTGTATTTTCTTCTAAATTTATTTTTTGGACATATATCACAGTGTTCGCACATTTTCTTAATATCATCCGATAAATTTTGAGCTTGATAAAAGGGTTTGATCTTTTTTTCCATTTGTTGTCTTCCTATGTTACAGTAGTAGTGATGTACGAGTATATGTTTTATAATCTTTTTACTAAACTCCTCAGTTATATCTTTTCATTTTTTTCGTATCTTTTTATAATATATGTTATGTTTGAAAATAAGTTTACTTCGGTTTTGTTTTAGATCTTCATTTTTATCTTGATCATTTCGTATGTCTTCTAATTTAACCAAACTCACTACTTTTAAACTATTATCTTGATTTTTATATGATTCTAACACAGGATTTCTGTTAAAAGTGTCTGCCTCTATATTATATTTGCCCGGAGAATATGTTATTTTAAAATTGAACTGCGACAAGAAATACGTTAAGTCTCCCAGTTCTTCGTCCGTTCTGGCTTTTATATTCATTTTTTCTAAGGGTTTGTGATCTGAAAAAATTGTGAATGTTTTTCCTATAAGTGTTACCAGTATTTTACCGCCTCTTTTATTCCGAAACATTCAAGATATATGGCTTTTTTCTTTTTTTGGGAGTCGGTTATTTTTTTTGAAAAATATGCGCAAGGCTTTTCATCTCCAAAGTCAAAGTCAAAGTCAAAAGCGCTTTATTTAATACCAATCGTTATAAATTTTTAAAAGAACATAAAGCAAATTCCAAACAATAAAACTATAAAAAAAACTTAATGGCCCGAATGGCTCTCTAAATTTATACGTTATCAGTTAAACACATTTAATGAAAAAAATACACTTGCAAATTTAAATTAATTAAGATTATTACATATTTTTTAATTCAATTGGAAAAAGGAGAAAAAACCAACCAGCATTATTCAAAAATTACTTATACTACTAACACAACAATGAACTTATATCCTATACCTAATATGTAACACCCTAATTCTAAATAAGTTCAATAAAAAAAAAAAACAAAAAAAAAACGTCACCTTATATTGAAACCTATACCTAATTTATAATATAAATAAACGACAATACTAGATGCAGCAATAATGAGATGAATCTAAAAAACTAAGTAACGAGAAAAAGCACAAAATCAGAAAATAAACTCGAATAATTTAGACGTTGTCATTCAGCCACCAATACTTAGATTGATCCATCTCAGTTCGACCAGCCTCAACGAATCTAGCAAATGAGTATCTCTATTGGAATTGTTGGTCTCGTGAACTCAGATTCGGAGGATATTTTTTCTTCTTATCGGTGGCCCGTCGGTATATGTGATATATGATTGGGACGCCGTCAGAATCAAAAACATATCGATTCATGTCCAAATACACGAATGCTTCTGGAGGAACGAAGCCAGTAGTGAGGCAAGTCACAATATACCCGTCTGTAGGGTGGAACGGGTGTGAAATCCAAGGGTTTTCACTCACAGTTACAGATCTTGCGATATGATTCCGAAGAAGTTTCAATATGAAGGTATCAACTCTTGTCACTTGAGCGGTTTGATAAATTTTTCTATTCGATATATAGTGCTTCCTATCCGTCTCAGGCTTTCTGTACAAACCAGTACATGCACGAAGACATTTTCTTTCGAAAACTCTTAATCTTTCCATTGTACTAGCACTCTGGATGTACCAGATCTGGCATCCGTATGTCAAAACTGGCCTAACCAGGGTCTTGTAACAAATAACTTTAATTTTTTGATTAATGTATCTGGAATGAAAGAGTCGCCGAAGGGCCATGACTACTTTTAGTGCTTTACTGAGCATGATTTTGACATGTTCAGTATAGTACATATACTGATCGAGATGAACACCGAGGTATCGAACCCAGGATTTATGTTGAACCCGTTCTGAACTACCCTCACCAGCCATAATGTGGAAATGCTTCCAATTACGTTTCAGATCTTGACTGGCCCCCTACAGCGTTGTCCGAAACAAAATTGTTTCGCACTTCTGCGCATTGATTTTCATTCGCCAATTGTCGGTGTAGAGCTGCACATCATTAAACATTTTTTGAAGATTGCTCTGAACTATTGTAGCTTTTCGGTCTGCCGTATAGATGATCAGATCATCAGCAAACGCTACCAATGATCGCGTTGGTGAGACATTAAAATCAAAGCTGTTCAATAGCTTGCGAATGAATATTGAGAAAAGCAGGGGCGCAGTAACTGTTCCCTGCTGTAGACCATTCAAGACCTTGAATTCGCGCATTGTGGTCAGATTTCCATCAGTTACAACAAATGATTTCCCGTAAAACATTTTACACATCATGGCGACAAGGTGTCTGGGGAACCTGCCCTGAAGAAGTTTGAAAACTAGCCCATCTAACCACACCGTATCGAAGGCTTTCTCCATATCAATGAGACATGCTCCAGCACATTCTTTGTTGTTTAGTTTCCAACTGATGTCTGAGGTTACTTTCGTTATTGCATGTATGGTCGAATGCCTGGCACAAAAACCAAATTGGCGATTCGGCATCAAATCATATTTCTCAATGTGGGCGTTTAATGCTCTGTTTAGTATGACTTCAAACACCTTGCTGATGTTAGGCAGCAAGCTGATTGGGCGATAGCTTTTAGGGCATGAAGATTCTTTTCCCTTCTTCAAGATCGGAAATACTTTAGCCTTTTTCCACTCATTTGGGAAATATGAATTGTTCAACATGTTGTTGAACAATATGCAATAATTCCTAATAGCAACCTCAGGCAAATGTCGGAGAACTATATTTGGAATACCGTCAGTACCACATGATTTTTTGTTGTTTATTCTGCGAAATATGAAACACAAGTCTTCATAGCTGACAAAATAATCAATAAGATTCAAGGTCGGTATGGGGTCAGATGTTAAACTTCATCGAAATGAAGAATTGATTGGCCGTTCAGGCTTGATTTGAAGTCGGAAACTTTTGCTTCAACGATCTCCGAAAATATTTCATTCCTTCTCTCTGGGTTTGGCAGATAAACCAATTCAAAATGTGTTCCAATCAGGGCAAGTTTCTGCAATCCATCACATATAATCCTGTTTCCATTTCTATCCGGAGTCGTACTATCAATTTCGATACTAGCTCTATCGAGAAGATTTATCTCATCACTAGCGACTTTAAGATTCGATACCTTCACTCGAGACTTCCTGCGGAATAAGCTATTCACTTTCACGAAAACGCCATCTGGGTCCTGTGGGCTAATACCCCTCAGTTTTTCTGCCCATTGATTGCTGACCTCACTCCTGAAGTATGAACGGATTAAGTTCCGGACATTCTTCAGATGTAATTTCAACAAAGCCAACGAGGGATGGTTGTAGTCCAAAAATCGTCGATAAATATTGTTGACGCGGGTGAGAAGAAGGCTTTTCAATCTTTTCAACCCTGCGATGGTTGATGTTTCATATCCTTCCATATTGTTTCGATGTTTAATCTTGGGAACAACTTTCTCAATCGTTTCCAACGTCAGCTTCTCTAACTTCGACAAATAGAGATCTTTTTCATCGTCAGTTAGATTTCTGTTATAAGGAACCATTGAGCAAGCATTGCCACCATCAGAAAGAGGACATTGCTTCTGGTACTCCCGATTAAACTTCTTTTGAAACTTTCCCCAGTCTGTTTTTTGAAATTCAACCGATGGTTTTCATGTTGAACTGGAATGAGGAAGAAATCATCCCTTTGATGATTGATTTCCATTACGATTGCGTTATGGTCGCTATCGTAAGGAAGCACCTACAGTTTCCGTTGAGGACTATTAAAGCTGAATTCAAGTCTTGCGTCAGCAATGCAGAGGTCCAAATATGAATTTGTCCTAAGTATGTTGGGAACTCCGACCCATATAGATTGCACCTGTATTCAATTTGGTTCTCTGTTATCCATGATTTCAGGAATACACCTCTTGGATTATTGGTGGCGTTTAGCCATGATGTATGCTTGGCATTCAGGTCACCGGCAAAAATATAATAACTATGCAGCCTGTTCAATTCGAATATTTGAAACAAGTAATTGAGTTCCTCCTTGTGATGACGGACACTTAAAGAAATTCAAAGTGTTTGAATTCGACTTTTTCAATATTTTGGAAACAATAGGGTCTTCTAACCAATATCCTGGTGCCACCTCCCCCATCACCTATTACCCTATCATTTCTTACGAATGCAAAATCTTTGAATTCCATGGAATGCTATGAATTGAGGTGGGTTTCAGTGAGAAGCATGATGTCAGGCTTTTGCTTAACAACAAATTCAAGGAGATAATCACGTCGATGTATAGCAACGATAGAGTTGACGTTGATTGATATGAGGCGAAGCCTATCCATGGGAATATGACTGGATGACAAGTTATTATTAGGCATTTGAAAGACCTAAACGCTGAAAAGCAAAGTTAATTTTTGAATCTTGTTTGTCGATTCTCTCCAATAAAGAATTAAGTTGCTGGTAAATTTTGAGAAGCAGCTCATTATTGCTACTTACATTATTTACATTATTTCCAGCATTTTCTGCTGGTCCTCTAGCGGAGAGTGCAAATGATACTCCGGGCTTGACGAAGTTGGAAGGTATGATATTACGGTGTACTTGTGTTTGCTTTGGAGCAAATTTAACTTTTGCATCTTGATATCGGGAGCATCCTCGATATGATGCTGGGTGACCAAAAACACCGCAGTTAACGCAGTATAATTTTTCTTTACGCTCCGTCTGAGCCAATTTGCACTCACCGGGAGCATGAACGTCTTTGCATTTAACGCAACGATGATGCATGGCACAATTGGCAGCCGAATGTCCAAATCTTTGACACCGGTAACAATGGTTGACTTCTCTTTTCTGGAGGCGTTCCCACCTCACCAGTCTGAAATTTAAGTACCTTATTTGTTGAAGGGCACTTGGACTGCTCTTATTTGCAATTTGTACCAGGTAAACTGGTAAATTCTTCCTTTCTATGGTCGACCTTCTTGTCGCAAAGGCTTTGACTGAAACAAAATCAATATCTGGTGCAGCCTCCTTGAGCACCTGAAAAAGATCGATCCTCTCCGCTGTCCAAACCCTTCAACAAGAAGGTCTGATTCTTTTCACTTTTTGGGGTATAGGTGAAGTGTGGAACCTCCCCAGAAATCAGGGCATCTTTGGCTGACTTAAAATCAACCAGTGATTTCATCCTTATAGTTAATTTTTCGGCATTAACTCCTTTGATTTCGAAATCGGCCAGTTCATTTTCGGCTGCCAATAGCCGAACCATATCTTTCCCGGTTTGACCGAACACGTTGATTGGCTTTTTCTGTCTTGTTGGAAGCTTTTTCAGAGGAACCAGCAGAACTGCGAGCTGGTTTTTTCTCCTTATTTTTGTTCTTTAAATATTGAATAAAATTAACGTCATTATCTTGATTAAAATTACCTCCGATGTTTTCTTTGATTTCCATATCTTCGGTTAGTCCCTCCAGCGCTGCAAAATAATTTTTGCTCTCGTTGGTGCCACCAGCACTTAGAACTTCCTCTGGAATTGCTTGCTTTGTACTTTTCTTCAGCTTTGTTACCTGTTGCCATTGATTTTGTGGCTGCGTCTTTTGAGGCTTCATCCCTTTCTTGAAAAGATCCTTGAGAGACTGTATCTCTTGCCTTAGTTCATCATTTTCTTTCTGCAATTTGGCCATTTGTTGATTGTCCGCTATTATTTGCAGCTTGCACCCTCCATCTACGGAGTTTTCTTCGTTATGTTTTCTTTTGGTGATTATCGCCAGTTTTGTATTCGTCGTTTCCCCAGGTTGCCCCAACGGTGGGAAGCCATTGCGCTCCTCCATACCAGCGGCGAAATTTCCTGAGTCGATTACTTCGACAAAATAAGATTTTTTCCGATAAAAATTAACTTCGGACTAACGTTTTTAAAAAATTAATTTAATTTTTGAAAACTTTTGACAGGAGTGATTTAAAAGACGTCTATACGCAAAGACTACTACGATCCAACTTGGCTTTTCATCTCCGTTAGGTTGAATTTGTTTTAGAATTGGACTTATACCTTGTATGCTAGCATCTGTATAAATGTGTATTGGCAAGTCTGGATCAAAGATGGCTAGAATGGGTTTTGAGCATAGTAGTTTTAGTAGGATCCAGTATAATTGAAATATTTGGCACATATTTTCCATAGAAATTAATTTTTCCTAAAAATTATCGCAGGTTTTTTTGTGTTTTTGGAATTGGAAACTCTTGTCTGGCAATCAAGTTATCTTTTAATGGAGTGACGGTATTGTTTTATATTATGTGCCCTAGATATTTGGCAGAGTCCTGTGCAAAGTTACATTTCGTGAATTTTAATTTAAAACCTTCTTTTAAAATTGCTTCCAATAACAAAGATAAATGCTCAATGTGTTTTTCGAACGTTTCAGAAAATACTAAAATATCGTCGATATAATTGATAGTAAAATTTGACAGTTTATACTTTCTTATAATGCTACTCAAAATTCTGTGAAAATAGCTGGAGAAGTTTTTAAACCATAAGGTAAACAAGTCCATTGATAGTGTGCCTCTTGAGTAACAAATGCAGTTTTGTTTCTATCTTCAATTTTAAGAGGTATGGACCAGAACGCTGAGTTAACATCAAGTGTTGAAAAAAAATTTACATTTCCTTGTTTTAACCATTAAATCCTCGATTAGTGGAAATAGTTGTGATTGGGGGACTATAATTTTATTTTATTTTTATTTGATGCAAAGCCTTGATCTCCTTCCGCCTTATTTTTTTTAAATGCTAGTGTTACCGGAGCGGCAAACGGGCTATATGACTCATATCAATAATCCGGTGGCCATTAGATCGATTAAAGTGATTTTATTTATGGACTTATTTATCTGTAATAGTAATCGTTCTTTCGTTAACGCATATTCCAGTAGTTAGCCCTGCCTGTATCTAAATAGCATTGCATACCTGATCGGTGACCAACCCTTGTCCGCGTATGTTTCACATAAGTTATTTTTCCACATTGCCCATTCTGAATATATTGTATACTTTATAAGCCTGGAACTATACCAACCTAAACAAGAATTTTCTATCAATAACCTCAAAATTTCAATCTTTTTGACATCTTCATCTATTCCTATTCGGGCACATTCCGCTTCAAAGGTAGTCATCCACTGAGACACATTAGTAGTCTTGCTATTGAACTTTTCTATAAAAAATTTTTCTACCATTTCTCCTGTATTAAAAGATTTTGATGAATCTTTTCCCATTTCAGCTAAGCTTTCCATCATTCTTGCTAGAGGTTCTTCTGAAACTCCTGTTGTAGAAGTTGGTGGCTTTGTTTTTTCCTCCAATAAGTATTCCATGATCTGTTTATTTCCATCTTCATCACAATAAACCGCTTTCATCTCCGGGTTCATGGATATCCACACCTGTCGTTTCTCATGCCGTTTTTGTAATGTAGCCTTTACTTTTTGAAAGACTTGGGTCTGCACTATTTTATCATGTAATTGTACAGGTTGTAAATTATCGTGGATTGCAATGGTCCGGCTATCTAAATCCGTGATTGTCTTACACAAATACCATTTGTTTTCGCATCTTCACTGGCTTTGACCATGAACTCAAACCTTAGCTTTTACATTATTCTGCTCTAGCTGTAGAAATGTTGTTTTATAATGTGTTGAGTTGAGTATAATGAGTTGAGTGTTTACAATGAGTTTAGTTCTGGCAAACAATAAAACTATAGCTGAGTTGCTTAAAAATAAGAGTTTTATTTTATTAACTAAACTAGTTTTTTACATTCTTTTAAAACTCACCTAAAAAAGAGAAACAACATTTAAAGCATTATTTCACCAGTATAAATCACATATTTTTAACAATTTGGTTCCACTTGATTTCACTTTCAGGTTAACCTATCTAACCTCCATATATATCATGCTCTCTCACTGTCAATATGACAGACAGCGCCACAGAGTTCAATGATAAACTAAACAGATTTCAATGATAAACTAAACTAGTTCAATGATAAACTAAATGAAGTGTCATGCACTTAGTTTACATATATATATATGTATATATATATATATATACATATAGATATATATATATATATATATATATATATATATATATATATATATATATATATATATATATCTTAAAAACTACAAATGTTTTTTGTTCTTAATATGCGTTATTGGAAAAGTAAATTTTGAGTTTCTTTTTTAGAAAGCGCAAAACACGTAGGGTTCAAATGATCAATTGATAATATTTATTAATTTTCATTTTAGAACATTTAAAATTGTCGATACTTTAATGTTGTTGTGTTATGTTTTTAAAAAATTTATAATGATTGGCTCAATAAAGCCCTTTCCCTTCAATTAATGCATTTAATTTACATAGTATTAAACTGTATGATAAATAAACTTATAAATTGTTTGAGATAAATTTCAAAATCGTAAAAACTCTTCAAGTAGGAACGTACTCTTGCTTACTTAAGTGCACTGGAAAACTCTCCCAAAGGAATACTTATATACTTTATTCGACACCATTTATTCAAAATTTAATAGCATTGATCTATAAATTTACGCCCAATGCCTTACCGTCGACCCAAATTGAAATTCAATTGTTAATGACACTTCACGTAGAAGTATGTTAACATATCAATTTGTCAGCTTCGTCATTGACTCATGGAAACGAACATTCTAATGGATAACAACAGCACTTACTTTGATCTGATGCTGAAAGTTTCATTAGAGCGTTTCACATTTTCAAACTCAATTACATTTTCAAATTGGCACATAGCATCATGCTACACTTGGTGTTGCCAATGTTACTTCATAACAACCGTTCGCAATACCTAGAAACCATCAAACCACACCAAGAACTAACATTGTGCATTATTGAAATTTCAGGTAGTGGTAATGGGATCATCATCCACTGCATCAACATCGGAAGCAACTATCAACACTTCAACTGAATCAGCATCGACACTAATAACCAATGTTACAGCCACGGATACTTCGGAAACATACGATTCCCTCGATATGGGTAAGTGTCATTTTAAATGAGCATTGTGCCTTTGGCAAATATAGAATAGGTGGACTCAATTTGAATTTAGTTTTGTGGTTAAATTAATATCCTTGATTGAATTGGATGGTAATAGAGGATTTTTGGAACATGGGTTAGCACTATAGTAAATGGTCGTGTATCAGAAAAATAAATTTATTCTTAATAAGTGTCGTTTAGTGGTTTTTGCACTAAAATTACGGCAAAATTAGGGAATGGAGGTTCAAGATTATGTTAAAGATTCCGTTAAAAAAATACCTTGGATGTTATCCTAAAAAATCAAACTCTTTATTAGCTTCTTTATATTATTGCTTTAATTCCAAGCTTTAAAAAAGAAATACTCCTAATAATAATTGATTATTTTTGAAAAGAATTACTGGTCATCGCAATCATCATGATGATCTGATGAACACATTTCGTAGGTCTATTGTCTGGACCGTTGAATATTAAAACCAGAAAAATTAGAGGCGTAAAATCTTATTGGGGCCAAAAGAAAACAAGCTAGAATACAGGGTGCGTACGGTATTTGAGGACATGCATAAATGTGACTTTAACTTCGGAAATTTTTTTTTAACTTTTTTTCCTTGTCAGATAAGAAATGGCGGACTACAACATCACTCAAGAAATGAAGAGACATGCTGCCATCGTCGCTATATATGCGAACCATACAGATTTAGAGATCTCTAATTTTCTTTATTGCGCCCGTTCATTCGTGCATAAGGTTCGCCGTGAATTGGAAGCATCAGGAGGCGATACAGAATCGGTTGCAAAACGCAAAAAGCGCGGACAACGTTCTGACACTGTATGATTTGCAGAGTTTTTAGAGCAACTGCAAGCGATCATAGACGAAGACACTTCAAAATCAATGAGGGTCCTTGCGAGTGAGCTTCATGTTTCTGAGCACCTTGTCCAGTTGTCCGCGAAGACCTTCGGTATAAGTCTTACGTAATGCGCAGAGGACAGTTCATGTCGGAGCAAACACGGGAACAGAGAGTTCTCCGATCAAAACCTCTTTTAAACAAAATCTAACACCCTGAGGCGCCCAAAATGTTATGGTTTTTTTTCCGATGAAAAAATTTTGACCAAGATCAAAAGGCCAATCGCAGAAATGACAGATGGCTATGTTCAAATCCTACGGAGGTTCCTGTTGTTATGCACACAACATTTTCAGCGACTGTTATGGTTTAAGGTGTTGCCAGCAACGAAGGACATGTTATGCCACCACACTTTTTTACTCAAGGACTTCGAGTGAACTTTGCTGCATACATCGAGGTTTTGGAGACGGTAATGAGACCCTGGATACACAATGTAAGCGGAGGCAGACCATACATTTTTCAACAAGAGTCTGCTCCTGGACATAAAGCGATGGCGACACAAGATTTAATGGCCGAAAATGTTCATGACCACATAACACCGAGCCTATGGCCACCTAGCTCCCCAGACCTTAATCCTTTGGATTATTACGTATGGGGCGTAGTTGAGCGTGAGACCTATAAGTGTCTTGATAATACCACTTCTTCGCTGAAGACTGCTTTTAATGCCGTTATGGTCAATATGAACAAGGAGCATTTGATTCGGGCATGTAATCGTTTCCGGACCGGATCAAAGAGGTTATTGTTGCTAATGGCGATTTATTTGAATAACTTTATAGCCATATCTTAATTTAACGTTGTATAAAAAATTCCTGAAATTTCATTAAATTTTGGTAAAAATACAAGCTAATTAATGTCCTCAAATAACGTACGCACCCTGTAGACTCTACATGTATTACATTGTACCCAGTCCTCTACAGGTGGATGCACAAATATTTTTCTTTTCAGATAGTGCAAAAATATTCTGGCTTGTTTTCCTTTGGCCCCAATAAGGTTTTACGCCTCGAATTTTTCTGGTTTTAATATTCAATGGTCCAGGACTAGCAACAAAATTACCATTATTCTTTGCAGATGCAGTGTTATGTTTTCTTTTCTGTTCTTTTTGAAACAGTTTACTGGTAAGAATTTCAGCCTTTTGTTTTTCCCGTCATTACTTTGTTTATTTCTACAGCATTTTTTTGTTTATTTCTACAGGAATCGGTCGTACCGACTGTGTGTATTTTCCCACGCTTAGCGCTTCCAAACTATCCTTAGCTTGAATTATTTCCATTTTTTTTCCTTCTGCCCAACTTATGTTAGGTGTTTATTGGCTATGGCTTAAACGCACAAGCCATCTATATATCGATAAATGTAATTATTTCCATCAAAACGCTATTTGTTTTTCTTTTTGACACATATTTCGAAAGTAAGTTGCTCCCTTCTTCAATGTAAGTTATTTTCTGATTTTGCAAGACCTTTTCAGGGATATTAATACTAAAACAATCCAAGCTCTAATTGCCTAGGTTCTAATTGCTTAAGATTTAATTACTCTCAGATTTTATTACCTCCTACGTATCCTAATTTTATTTTGCTTATTTTTATTGGATCTTATTACTTAGGTTCTAATGGTTTTTTTTCATGCATGTTCAGCTGAACATCTTGTTGATAACACTAGCAGTTCCCACTATTTGATAACTATCACACATCCAGTTTTGTCAAATTTTACTTTGCCACCACTTTTGACAATCTGACTAATAAATATCAGATTCGTTGGTGACCTTAATCATCGTAGGTATCTAAGCTCACTTGTCTTGAGCCTTGCTCAGATAATACTTCGCTGCCTGCAACTCGTATCTTTCTTATAGAAGAAACAGTTCATTCTAGGCCAAAATGTATTTGATTTTGTGCGAGGATGCATTCGAGTCCACATACTAAGCGTTTTCTTGTGTAATAGTCCATTCAACAAGTCCGTAGGATAACACATAGATGGCGTTACTAGAATTTTTTTCAGACAATTTTTTATTAGTACTAACCTTTAAACAATACGTATATAAATTTGACAGCAATCGGACTATTGATTCGTGAGTTACAGCATTTTGTACGAAGCAACTTTAGTTATTGAAAAAAATGGAAAAAAGTGAATTTTGAGTTTTGATAAAGCATTGCTTTTTGATAAAAAAAAAAATACAGTGGAAACCAAGCAATGGCTTGATAAACATTATCCCAACTCTGCTCCATCGAGGCAAATTGTAGAAACGTGGATTGCTGAATTTAAACATTGTCGTACCAGCACAAATGATGCAGAGCGCAGTGGATGCCCAAATGGGCCTGTTAGTCCAGAATACATGAAAAAATCCACAAATCGGTTCTGAACGATCGCGAATTGGAGGTGCGCGAGCTAGCTGACATGGTAAAAATATCAAACGGTAGTGTTTTTCCATTTTACACGAACGTTTGGGCATGCGGAAGCTCTGTGCAAAGTGAGTGCCGCGTGAGCTCTCAGTCAACCAAAAACAACAACGCATTGATGCTTCAGAGAAGTGTTTGGCGCAGTTAAACCGCATAAAATCAAATTCTATCATCGATATGTGACAATAGATGAAACATGGCTTCACTATTACACACGAAAATCCAAAAGACAGTCAGCTGAGTGGACAGCGGTCGACAAACCGAATCTAAAGCGAGCAAAGACGCAACAGTTGGCCAGTAAGGTGATGGCGTCTATATTTTTGGATGCAAACGGAACAATATTCAGCGACTATCTCCAAAACAGAACCACTATTAACAGCGACTATTACTGTGCACTTTTGGATAGATTGAAGGTTGAAATCACAAAGAAATGGCAGCATTTGCAGAAGAAAATTGTTGTTTCACCAAGATAATGCGGCGTGTCACAAATCGGTGAAAACGGTGGGGAAATTGAATAAATAGGGCTTTTAATTGCTTACTCACCCACCGTATCCTCCAGATTTAGCCCCCAGCAACTTTTCCTTGTTTTTAGATCTCAAGAGAATGCTTGCTGGAAAGAAATTTAAGGCCAATGATGAAGTAATCGCTGAAACTGAGGCCTATTTTGATGAGAAAGAGTAATCGTACTATAAAAGTGGTATCAAAAAGTTAGAAAGCCGCTATATTCATTGTATTGCCCTCGAAGGCAACTATGTTGAATAATGAAATCGAGTTTTGTCAAAATTTTTTTTTTCTTACTCATCCTACGGACTTATTCAAATACAGCAACTTAGGATCACCTTCTTGATTTTTGTTGTGTGTCTTTGGGTTTACATCTTGGACTTTTATCATCATACTTATTACAAGTGAAGCTTCGCGGTCCTTTAGACTGCCTCTGTAGTGTTTATGGAATTTATTGTTCACTGCATATGCTTTGGACTCATTTTCGGGTTGTCTGACATCTTTTAACAATTTTGGTTTTACAAAGTGTGAAGCAATCTTCATGCTGGAGCTATCAATGGCAATTATCATTGGTAGATGAAATTCTGGCAGTTTGGAGATCAGCAGCGAGCCCAATCACTCGTTATCATAAAACCAATGTTTCGGATTTTGAGGGTTGTACTCATTATTTTGCACACATATTCTTGTTATTGTTGTACTCCTACAGCCCCTTTTGGGGCTTCGCTTAGAGATAGTTAGAGTATCTCATTATTATGATCGAATGTATTGGCACTCCACAAGGTGATATGGCCAGTATCACGCTTTGGCCGTGTGTCCGTTCACCCAGCTGCGATACGTTCTGATTTTAAACCAGCACGTATCACAACTGAATGGGCTTATAGTTGGTCCGAAGAATGACTCGAACTAAATCTCGTTGCCGCCAACGAAAGTAGAACCAGGGAACTTCGGCTTACGGGATGAGTGCTCTAACCACTACACTACGCGGACTACGGACTACGCGGACTGCATTGCACACATATTAATCTTCCACACTTTGACATCCACTTAGCGATGTATTGCAGAAATCATGCAATAAACCAAATCGGCGTGTCAGTCCAAAATCACCAAATATGGACGCAAACTTATTCTATATTCCTTTTGAAGTGCTAACCTCTTGAATACGCACATCATTTATTGGATCAATTGAGAGTACCATCCTAATTTTTGTTTTGGTGTCTCGTTTCCTATTTGCTACGACGGATTCAATGCAATCCCGCAGCTCTTCATATTGTAGAATGGCTTGCGTTGCACGTTTTAGTATTCAATAATTCAAATATTAATCAGTCATTAATTCAAGTTCCACTCTTGGGACTTCTTTGAATTCATGTAAAATAACTGAAAATTGATTATTTTCACTAATTTACCTTTGGAGAGTGTTTGTTGCTTTAATGGGACCGACATTCATTAGGATGCGCTTCTCCTCCGGGTATATGTCAAATCCTAAAGGAAAGTCACGAAATTTCCAAGCGGAAAACATTCATTCAATTCAAATGAACGGCTATTCGAAATCTGGATTTATTTTCTTATTATCGGTTGATTCTCCTGTTGAAGCAAGCGGATTTTCAACAACGATATGTTCACCAGGTTAGTAGGTACGTGGTTGACGGTGACGGATCATCCATAGATTTCATTCGGCCAAGATATTACATGCGGTTTCTTCTTACTTCTATCTTATTTTCATCAATGATTTCATGTTGCTTTGCACTTTGGGCCGTAGGTCATTGTTGAGAGCCAACAAAAGACGATTACGTATGATATTTTGGAGTGGAAAGTCAAAAATGAGCTGATTCGGACTGAATTTGATGGTTGCGCTTTTCGTCGCATTAAAACTCCGTTGCATATTTCTGATGATTTGATCCCATTCATCGTGGTTGTCAGTCGATGTGCCGAGGAAATTCAGGATGTTTTGGTTGACCCTCTCCATTTGTTCGTTTGCCCGCGGAGTACGGACTGCGGTCTTTACATGCTCGGTTTGATGATCATGGCAATTAGTCTCAAATTCCACTGACATACATATATGCGGCTCTACAATCGGTGATATGGTGGCTTGGGAGCCCAAAGTATGACGTCAGTTCATTAAGTATTTCAATGAGTGGTCTTGTTTTGATAATTTGGATGGCTTTAAGAATGACAAATTTGTTGAAACGATCAGAAGTAGCGATGATATGCATGTTTCCCTTGCTGCTATGAGGAAAGGGTCTGAAGTGGTCCATGTTGTAGTACCCTGTACGGTATAGGTTTCACATCAAATATGTGCACCTGTCTCTCTGGTTTTCCAGCTTTGTTTTAGCAGCATTGAAAATATGATGAGCGATATGGTTTAATATAATGTACGGGCGACCCAAAGGTTTTGTTGAACTCTTTGCATTGCTTTATCCATTCCGAAATCACCCATGCTATTGGGTGGTATAATTTGACGATTCTCTAATAAATTTCACTCGGCACAATGAACTTTGCTCGCCCGTTGACAATGCAGAATAATTGTTCGCGTTTCAGTTTGTAACTCACCTTAAACTGGGTTGCTTGTGGTGATGATTCTTGAGAATTCTGGGATCACCTGCTTGCTTAGCGGGGACCCAGTCCTCGTCTCTGCTTTGATCATGATATTATTGCTTACCATTATGGGGATATCATTACTTCCCTTGATGGGAGCACAACTGGGGGCATCAATATAAGCTATCATGGTACCTGCTTGTAAGACAATTTCGTAGTTGTACTCCTAGAATTTTAGGAACCATTTAGCTACTCGAGGTTTTGCTGGCTTCGGCATTTTTGTACTGCTTATAGTTAACCATAATAACTAACTACATGGAAAGGTTTTCACAGCAGATACATGCGGAAACATTTGAGAGCATCTATGAAAGCAAGCAAAGATTGCAGCTGCATAACTTTCTTACTTAAAATGACTGCGAATCCGTCAGTTGATATCGTAATGGAGCACTAGTAGTCTCGTTTCAGAGGCAGAACTATATATTTTACTCTATTATAGTTCAGTCATTACCATGCGTTAGAACAGTGAGGAGTGCGCTTATGTCGTTGAGGCCACTGTTCCCGACCGAAAATCAATTGTTACGTGGGTCATAATGTTCGGAAAAAGTGCAAGTGTGACAAGACGAAGAACTGAAGTACTTCGGCCCATTAGATCATCTGAGAATATTCAGGCAGTGAGAGCTTCAATGTTGCGATCACCACGGCATACTGCACGCAAACATGCGTCAATACTCGGACTCCCCCAATTTGGCCCTTTGTGATTTTTTGAAACCCAGTATTTATTTAAACCATCTAAGGACCCTACAAGCATTGAAGACTAACATCCAGCAAAAAATTGCTAACAACGCCTGCTTTGCCAGCAAGAGTAATGACAAACGCCAGAAATCAGTTTACTCAGTGTATAGAGAATGGGGGCGTCACCTACCTGATTTGATCTTCAGAACTTTGTAAAACAAAACTTTAGGTATGCATTTACATTATAAAAAAACAAATAAAAGAATGTTTTCTGATACAAACAATGAGTTTCATTAAGTATTGATAAGAGGAAGTTATACTGCAACCCCCGGTACATTTGTACTGAAAAAAACACTGTTTTCTAAACGCCTACTTCCATCTTTTGCATAAGTATGCCAGCATGTCCCTTTGAACTTGCATCCAGGTGCAGTTCGTGGCCCTTTGTTGGGTCATATGTCATGAAAATTGGTTCGATGCATAATACATGCTTCAAGTTTTGGAATGCGTTCTCCTGTTCTTCGTTCCACGAAAAATCCAGAGTTACTTTCGTTTTAAGCAAATTAGAGAACGGTCAAACAATTATAGCATAGTTTCTAACGAATATGTGGAAAAGTTGGTTAACCAGAGGAATCGCTTGATTTCAGTGACACTGGTTGGTGCTGAAAATGAACTAATGGACAAAATTTTCTCTGGCTTGGGCTTAAGTGAGAACTCAACCGTAGACGGTCCCAATCCCGTTAGAAAGGAGGAGGGAACTCCTTGTTTCCCCAGCCCATAGCTTCCATGATTCCTCATTCCAACGCTCCCAATTAAATGGTATTAAATGCTCTTGGGTCGCACATTGGGTTTACTGGTTCCCCAATAATGGGACATAAAATGCCGAGAAATGCTAATAACTGTAAGTACATCTACAGCTCTGCTACAAAATCCTACTTACACCTCCTTTGTGAGGGTACAAGAGGATGAAGGTGAATATTCCGCACATGATAACGGAATCGACGTAATAGCCATGCCGCCGGAATGGAGGTTGGGCGACGGGCTAACTCCCCGTCCCTGGAAAACCTTTAAATGTTTCGCAACCTGCAGATGGGCCTCGGAATGGGTTGGACTCACGGCAACGACCTCGCAAACGAAAAAAGGACTATGACATTGGATCCTGGAATATCAGATCACCCTTGCGCTGTTAAGGACCTTTTAGAACAGGCCAATCAATATCAATTAAAAATACTGGCAGTCCAGGAAACGAATTGGATTGGAAACGACATTCAAGACATGAGACGCACAAAATATTCAAAAGTGGGAAGCCTACTGAAAAACGAGAATTCGGAGTGGCCCTATATTGTGGATAGAGAGTTCAAATCGCACGTTATTGATTTTAAGGCAATAAACGAACGGTTGTGTGTGATCCGTATAAAAGCGAAATTCTTCTAAGTCTGGCTGATTAAGGACGAAGGACGAAGAAACGAAGGAATCGTTCTACGATCACCTGGAAAGACTTGTCGACTCATTGCCTTCAAACGACACAAAAATAATTCTGGGTGATTTCAACGCGAAGTTTGGCAATGAGCTATCTCATCGGGGAACGACTGGAGGATATAGCCTCCACGATGAAACAAATGACAATGGCCAGCGCCTGATTGACTTTGCATGTAGCAGAAATCTAGTCATACGTTCGACTTGTGATTTTGCGAGCAACAACACAAGACAAGCATACAAAGTAGTGAAAAGCCTGAAACATGGGTTTCAGCCCAAGACCACACTCTGTCGTGATGACATCGGCAATATCATCGCTGATGAAACCAAGATTAAGGAAAGATGGGCATCATATTTCCAGAACCTCCTTAATCCTTCGCACAGCTCTAGAACATCAGAACCTATAAATGTCTGCGGAGACCGTCTATTGGCCCCACCAACTCTGGATGAAGTTTGTTCCGCCATTAATGCCCAAAAGAATAATAAAGCGCCGGGCATCGATGAGATTCCAGTGGAGCTCATCAAATATGGTGGCAGTAGTTTTCATCAAGCTATTCGCAAAGTCATCCAGTACATTTGGCAACAAGAACATATGCCGAAAGAGTGGAGCCAATCAATCATATTATATAATTATAGAGGCATATCACTACTTTGTACGGCGTACAAAATATTTTCAAAGACTTTGTACGGCGTACAAAATATTTTCAAAGATCTCAGAAAACAAAATCGGGTCACACCAGCACTACTATTGCGGCGTATCAAGGTGGTTTTAGAGCAGGCAGATCGACGATATACCAATTGTTCTCAATCAAATAGGTACTTAAAAAATGCTAGAAGGTCAACATAGGCGTACACCAAATTTTTGTTGACTTTAAGCAAGCATACGACAGTATTGATCGTAACTTACAGTGCCAAATAATGCTTTGCTTTGGCATCGCAGCCAAACTAGTCCGTCTTACCAAAATGAAAATAACGTCGACAACCTCCCAAGTCTGCGTCAATAACCAACTCACCGATGCCTTTGACACAAATATCGGACGAAAGCAGGGAGATGGGTGCGCCCCATTGCTATTCAATTTGGCTCTGGAGTGTGTCATATGGAAGCTTCCTGTCGATACGCGAGGTACATTACTATACAAGTGGAGCAAAGTGGCAGCATATGCGGATGGCATCAACATTTTGTCACGGTCACTAACAACTGCCAAAGAACTCTTCCTGAAACTCGACAGCGAAGCAAAACTAGTAGGGCTACAAATCAATAAAATAAAACAAAGCCCATGACGCAGTCGAGGAAAAATACCTCAAACACATAAAATATTACATTTGGCGAGTATAGTATCGAAAATGTTGGCAAATTTGTATATTTAGGCGCCAAAATAATGAAAACGGGCAATGAAAGAGATGAAATACGCCGAAAAATACAGCTCGCAAATAAAACATTTTATCCAGTTTTGACGATCTTGAAGACCCACTGCATACACAGGAAAACATAGCTATAAGTATATAAAGCATAGCTATAAGTATGAAGCGAATAATCGGAGCGAAGCTAGATGGGGTCCAATGGTGAATTCGATACAACCATGAGCTGTATGAAATTTTTGACGAGCCAGAACTCTTAGCGATTGTAAGACTGTCGATGCATTTCAGCATGAATTGTATGAACAAACAACGCATACCCAAGAAGGTTTTCGTTGGGAGAACTGAAGGCCGGAGACCAGTGGGGAAACCGAGGTAACGCTGGTTTGACTCGGTCGACGAAGCAGTTCATCGCTGCTCGGATTTCGAAATCGGAGGACGCGGTCAATGGACCGAGCCTGTAGGAGGTGCTATTTGCAGGAAGCGAAGGCCCGAGAAGGGGCTGTAGTGCTCAGAAGAAGGAGAGAAGAAGAATTTATTTTCTAACCATCGGTAGGCTTGCTTGGTGACTTCCTTACGTGGCGGTAAATGAACAACTACCCACGTTCTCATACCTCTTTCTCTCCCTCCATCATTCTCGACTCCAATTGCGTAGGTTGGCACATCTTCTGTTACTTTTGTTTTCTTTGGGCTTGCCTAGAGGATCACCTATCTGCTGTGTTAAACACTTAGAGTAATTGGGATAGTCTGCTGCCGTAAAGCCGCTACAATCACTACAGCAACTAACCGCCCTCTTCCCGTCTTGGAGGATAGCCTTAAGGAGGTAGTCAACACTAAAAACAAGACTCGATTTATCATTTTATCAATACTGCTTTAACAATCTACAAAACGCGTTAAACATTTTTCAAATAAATCATCAAGCAAGAACCTTCAAATCCGTCACAATCCTCTATCCTATTTTTCAATCCAGTACATACATCCCAAAATGTTGTATACTATTCAATCATCTTGAATGTGCATTTTGTTTTCATTCTTATCCAAAAGTTATTTAAAAATTCAAGGCAAGACAAGCACCATTACCAATTTTAATGTATTGATAAAGAAATTAATAAACAATGAAAACGTTGCATATGGGAAAGTTTCCCAGCAGATTCAACTCTCAGAATGCAAAACAGGCCTCACATCTTAAACGCGAAAGTAAATAAACAGCTTATTTGCGTGATTTGCTTTAAGACTTGAGCACTAAACATCAGAATAATATCGATCTCTGATTTATACGATCAAAGATCTACTTGTCTTGCATTTTATTTCCTAGAAGGAAATCTATACACACGTATTCACTTATGACGGTAGTATTCGTCTATGAAACCATCAACGTCCGAATTACGATATTTCCAACCTTCAGCCTTAAACTTGCCACTTGCCTACCAAGAAGGTCATTCGTGAAAACGTTTTGATAGTGTCCAAATTGTTTAGAAGCTCTCTAAAATCTAAATAATAAACATGAAAGTGTTTCCTCCTTAGCACGAATTAGTCAAAGGGGGGTTTTCCAGCGCTATTTATTTGCAGAATGTATCACGCTATATGTATACAGACTGAAACGTTAAGTGCTCAATCAAGCCATTATCATGCTTCCCATGATTGTTCCTGGAAAAAGTACCACATAAACTTCTCTCGGACTATTTATAGATTCCTCTAATTTCCATCAGATTCTCAAGTCCATCGTCCCATACCATCTTCACGGTGTACATTCTCCAGAATCGTTTCATCATGCTGGCAAGCACATCCGTTTCGGGTTTTCTAAAATTATGTGCACCTTCACCGTAGAATTGAAATGAAAAGTGTCTGCAAACACTTCCGTCTTAGATTTCCACGAGGTGAGGAAATTTCGTGATTGCTTCATTAGCCGACGAAAATAGAATCCAACCGAGAAAATTTTCATTTTCTCCGTGTTGTCTTGTCTGTTGGGTCTGATGCGTGCGTTGATAAATGGTCAATGTACGTTGTCGTACCCTTTTCGGAGTGATGCAACTTCTCGCTGTCATATGCACTGTGTTGAAATGTTGTGCCACTAATTGGCTTTCGAAATGATTGGAAAAATACATTTTTGCTCCAATTATTGAAAATTGGTTTTGCTTATGTAAATTTTACTTTGCGGGAGTACTGAACGATTAAGCATTCAACGTATAGCAGTCATGGTATATTTAAATATTGATTTTGAATAAACGCGTCTCAATTGCCGGTTACTCGGAAATTATATTAATTCGCCGAGAAATTTTTTGAATAAAACGTCGAAATGTCCTTGCCATTATAGCTTGTATATGGCTGCATTTTAAAACCATGTTGGCTTGTAAGATAACCCTCTGTGACTTTAATTTCCTAATATAAGAAAGTGAGACATAATTCGCTGGTTTTATGCAATTCGTTTTCCGCCCGAAAATATCAGTTATGGGATTAGTCTAAGAGCCGGTGGAAGGGAGACAGTGCATATTTTACCAATTCTGAAGTTTTACACAGTAACTATCCCATACCTATTATATATACGACATTAGGACTTACTAAGTTTGATTGTGGTAGGTAGGGAAACACTTAGGTATAAGATGTATAAAAATCGTCCCAACTTCAAAAGCATATTTGCAAAACTGCCACTTAGACATTTCAACATATACTATGTGACCAAAAAATAAGGTGACATTTAAATTTAAACTGCGCGCGTCGAAGGATTTGGAGAATTATTTTTTTAGGTTGATAGTACTGTCAGTGACATTTATGTCAAATTTACATGTCAAAATATTCATTAGTGTTTGAGATACGCGTCGTTTCCGGGATGGCCTTCAGTTCCGTCTTCGCTGCGGCTTGAATCTCCTCTACCGTATCAAAACGGTGTCCCCGGAGCGGTCTTTTGAGCTTGCTGAACAGCCAGAAGTCGCACGGCGCCAGATCAGGTGAATACGGTGGTTTCGGAACGATACGGATTGAGTTTTTGGCGAAATGACCACGAATTACGAGTGCAGTATGGGATGGTGCATTATCGTGGTGTAAAAACCAAGAATTGTCTTTCCACAATTCCGGCCTTTTTAGGCGGATAGCGTTACGCAAACGACGCATAACGTTCAAATAATATTCCTTGTTGACTGTTTGGCCCGGCGGAAGGAATTAATAATGCACAACACCACGATAATCGAAGAAGAGAAGAGGTTGATGGTCGCCCAGGAGGCTCTTCGTCTTCGACACCTTCACGGCCGGCTTGGAACTCACTATACCACTTGTAAACATTTTTTTTAGACATAGTCTCATCACCAAAGGCTTTCTGCACCATCCTCAACGTATCCGCAGCAGAAATTTGATTCCGCAAACAAAATTTAATGCAAATTCAACAAATTTCGACAACGCAAAAAATGAAAAGCTCACTCTTGGCAGCTCACAAAACGACACGTATCTCAAACACTAATGAATATTTTGACATGTAAATTTGACATAGATGTCACTGATAGTACTACGAACCTAAAAAAAATACTCCAAACAGTAGTTCTATTCCTATGGCCGGCGATTATGACGCTATGGCACACGCTTTTGAAAATGCCAGCAATGAAGTTCGAAGACTCTTTCAACAGATCTCATAACTGTAAGAGAATACTATTTAAAACTGTTAGGTATAATTACTATTATAAGCCTATTTTTTACGGCAGCAAACTTTTTTTCCAGTTGTAAGACCCTAGAAGGGCTGTACTGCTTCAAAAAAAGACTAGCCACTACACAAATTTTTGCTGGTGCTTTAGGCGAAGTTTTGCTGTAAATCCGTGATGACTGTCCCAAGCCAGTGTTAAGAGGGAAGGAAGAGTGAAAGTGTAGTTGAACCGGAAATGAAGTATGCCTGTGTTACGATGGGTGCGGATCTGAAAGGAACGCAAAGCTGAAACCGGAGAAGGTGAATTTGCTTCAACTATAAAACCTATGAAACTGAGGAACCAAAATACCCGATGTACCGACAGCCAGAAATCTGAAGCATGAAGAGACCGAATGGGAGAAGCCAAAGAATGACGCGGCCAAAGGTAACAATGATGAAGGGCGGGATTCACAAAATGTGGAGTGAATGGATCGGAGAAGCCTGAGTGCAAAGGTGAACCCATAGTTGTTCTATGTGTAACGGCGGGAAGGGAGAAGTGAAATCAAAGAAAAGGCGTGGCAACCATGAAGTGAGGGAAGGACATCAAGGTGTGGTGGCTAGAAGGAAGGAGGGTTAGCTTTGTGGGAAGGGGAACGATTGACCTGGTGGCTTTACGGCGCTATAGTCCATGGTGGCAGAAGGATGAAATAGAACTAAGTAAACGGCACAAGCTTAGTGGAAGGAGGCGTGAAGAAATAAGACTCAATCTTGACAGTCGATGGGTCGTAATGTATAAAGAGTTGAATAAAATTTCTGATGCAAGGGTTGTTGTTTGGGCCTACCTTTCTTGATCTGATATATGATGCATTAAATTTTTTTTTAGAAAAATAACCAACTTGAAAATTCCCTAAGAGGGGTTAAAATCAAATTTATGGAATCGGAGCCAAATCAGTTTTTCCTCGTTTTAGTTACGACTGATTGAAAACATAATTTTATTCACTTTTCAAAACGGAGAAACTAATTTGGCTCCAAAGCTATAAATTATTGTATATTTCACCATTTTTAAGGTATTTGTATTAACCGAGCAGTTCGCCCCCACGAACTACTCGATAAACCAGCCGATGCAAATGCATCAGCGCCGCAACGCGTATGCATACTTGGCCGGCAATATTATATTATATGGTATTTTATATGATCCCGTGGAGTGATACCCGACAGAAATCTGTCATCCCTACACAATTCCAATCAGCTGGCAAGTGTTGGATGACATTGGATGACAGATCTCTGCCACTGAACCGCCACTTGACGTCGGGAGTGTGGTGAGTTGATCTCTGCCACTGAAACACAACTTGACATCGGGAGCCTGGGGGAAAAACACCCGATTATCATGCGCAGTGGTGGATTTACCAGCAGGTTGAGTAGGCTTGAGCCTAGCGTGGCAGATTTTTGGGGCGGTGAATTTGGGAACAATTTTTTTTTGTTACCTTATAGAAATTAAAAAATTTTTTACATGACGGTTTTCTGATGTCTCGCAGATAGAAGTCTGCAACAAATTTTGCTGATGACTTTCGTCTCTCACTTGTCATTGCACATTCCGAGAGTAACAAACTTTCATATTCTGTATAACAGCTAGTTTACCGCCTGGGCGCCCCCCAACCAGTAATCGGCCTCTGCACTCTTTGCCCACACTTAGTATGAATGAAAAGAGCGAAATTGTAGAACATGTATTTTATATTTTTCCCTCTTCCCACTATCAACCCATACATTTAGTGAATAATTATAAACGATTTCAATCTTACAAATCGACTATTATGGGTTGAACATGCACTAACTTTAAAAAATTCGATTGGAGGTCTAAAAAACTTAAAAAAAACCTTGAACAGTGATATTGAGATATTCAGCATAGTCTAAAGTCAAAAAAATATTTTTATCCCCGAATGCGGTATTTTTTTAACGCTACCATGTTATCTATGACGTCAATATTGCACGTTCACGTAGCAAGCCCCTTTCCCCGTATTTCAATATCCTATAACCATTTGGGTTACCCCGGTTACAACATCGAAACAAAAGAAAATAAGATACGAAACCCCAAAACCACGAGTTATACACTTGCAAAAAACACTGCTTCATGGTTCGAGACGTTTTTTGTTCTATTTTGCGTGGAGTCAGTAAATACTAACCCAAATTTACGAAACATAAGTATCGTTGTAATCAAATTCACCATATTAAAGTTTTGAGTAGGAGTGTTATGATTTTTACCGGCACCTCCAAAATACAGCTGCAACAAAAGCAAACTGTGATGTCGCCAATTTTAATAGACAACGCCTCTAGCCTATAGCGTCTTGCTTTGATTGCATAAAACGAATTGATATTTTTACGTGGATGTGTGCTGTTATTTTTCGAAGCGTTTCGTGTATTGTATGAATATTTTCATAGCATCGGTAAGTAATAAATCATCTGAAATGAATCAATTTATTGAAAAAGCCTTGCAAAAATATTTTACATTTCGAAAATTGCAACATAGTCATGTTAAATTTTTGAACATTTGTATATCCACTATAAATAGTATTCTGAAAGATTGCTCATGGTTATCTTGTAATTTTTTCTTGTTCAATGAAGCAATCATAAGAAATAGAAATAAATAATAGGGGTACCGGTTAATTCGTACGGTTTGCTAACAGATGGCGTAACTTAATTTTTATTCCAGTGATTCACCTTTCCAAATATGTTTTGGAAAGTTACTGTCATAAAGTTTCAGAATCAATATGTGTCATTTCGCTGAAGCGTAAACAACAATACTTATTTTTACTCTGAAAATGTCGAATTTTGTGCCGAATAAAGTGTCTTCATTGATGAAAAAGGCTGCCGAAAGTCATCGTATTTTGGTGGAAGTGTATGGTGTGCATGCTCTAGCTGAGCGTACGTTCCAGAAGTGGTTTGCACGGCTTAAAAGTGCCAATTTTGACTTGGAGGACGATGAACGGCCCGGATAGCAAACAAAGTTTGAAGATCACGAATTGGAGACATTGCTCGACTAAGATCCATCCTAAACTTGAAAATCACTTGGCGTCGCTCAACAAACTATTTCCGATCGTCTAAAAGCATTTTTTCACAATAAAGCTTCGATTTTCGAAAAAAAAACCGGTAACCCTATTAATTCAGAATAAACAATTCATCGAAAACTAGGCACAGAAGTTTTGATTTTTTCGTGATAGCATAGAAAAAAATTAAGTTTTTACGTTAACTATTTACTGTGTGAATTCTGTACGAAGGATACCGCTGCTTGCGTACGAGAAATAAACTTCTTAATTTCATCCTTTCCATTTCAGCTGCTGAGTAAAAACATTTAAAAATTAAAAAAAAATTGTAAAAATGAGTGATGGGAGAAAGCGACTTAGTGGAGCGGAAGAAGAACAAGAGCAAATTATACGAAAAACGACTAAAATTGACAGGTTTTTTTTTGAAAATAAAAGTTGTCTCGAAAAATCGGGAACCTCAACAATGCAATCTGGAAAAGATGAAACTGACTTAAAATCTGTTGGCCAACTGTCACCTGTTGAACTATCGACTAAAGAAAAAACTGACAATTATGTTCTGGACGACAAGTGCTCCAAAATCGAAGATTCCTCTCAGGCCGAGTCGTTTAATGATGATCGTATGGAAACGACTGTTGATCAAAACAAAGATCCAATTTTATGGGAAATTGACGACACTTTAAGGGACATTATCGCGAGATGCGACTTCGATCAAAACAAGCCTTTTGACTCCTCTAAAAGTGAAAAACTATATGCTTACCAACGTCGTTTCTCACCAGTGAATATCGTCCAAAGAAAAATGAAAAACAATGAAGTGAAGGAGAGAAATTGGCTGGTTTACTCTGAAAGTAAGGGTTCCGTATATTGCAGACCGTGTTTGGCATTCAGTTCATTGGAGAATAAACCTCAGCTCAAGAATGAAGGATTTAATGATTGGGAAATTGCAGAACACCGAGTAGCTCAGCATAAATACTCTGCACGTCATAAATCCAGTATCCTTAGCTTGAAAGCTAGAAGTGTAATTGATGGTCGAATCGACAATTTACTGCATTTGCAAATTGACGAAGAAATTAATTATTGGAAAAACGTACTTAAAAGAGTCCATTGCTGCAGTGAAGCGGATATGTCCAAAGGGTCTCGCTTTTAGAGAAAAAAGTGAAATGTTCGGTGATCCACACAACGGAAATTATTTTATGATTCTGGAACTGTTAGCTAAGTTTGATCCTTTCTTAGCCAGTCATATTGAACGGTTTGAAAATCAAGGATGCAGAAGTACCAGTTACTTATCGAAGACTTTTTATGATGAGTTTATAATCTCGATGGGCCGTAAAGCCTTGAAGCAAATTGGAGACGAGATAAGAAGGGTAAAATACTTTTCCTTAATCATCGATTTGAGACTGGATAAAGCACATGTGGACCAGCACACTTTCGTAATTCGATATGTTTTAGAAACAAGAGAACCCTGTCAAAGATTCTTCAAGTTTTTGCCCTCAGTGGGACATAAAGCTAAAGAAATTTTTGCTGCCATTACTTCGAAACTGAAACCTTTTGTTTGAATATAGAAGACTGCCGTGGACAGTTGTGTGGCAATGCCGCAAATATGTCTGGCATATACGAGTACATTGGTTTACAGGCTAAAATTCAAAGTCAAACACCGTTTGCTTTTCTCGTTCCTTACTCTGCCCACTCTTTAAATTTAGTGGCAACTGTAACTGCTGAATCTTGCACAGAAGTTTATCGATACTTCATGTTGCTTCAAGAAATATCCGTTTTTTTTTTCAAGTTCACCACAACGCTGATAGATATTGATGACTGAATTCGGAGAAGGCAAAACAGTCAAGAGAGTGAACCTCACATGTTGGTCAGCTTGAGAGGATGCATGCAGAAGTTTGAGACATTCGTGGCATGAAGTTATGAAAGCTTTGGAAACAATCAGGGATGATTGCACCGTTGTGTGGAATGTTTTTTGGAAAGAATAAACAAAGTAAGTGTTGAAATCCAGGCTTCTACCCTAGATTTGATTACTGTAGCCGATCTTTATGAATTCCTTCGCAAGTTCTTCGTAGATCAACGAGAAAACTTTAAGTATTTCGAAGAAATGGCAATGAAATTAAGTGTGTCGAAGGAGTATACAAAAAACCTGGGAAAAAGACAACCAAAAAGAAAAAAATTTGCTGATGAAACACACACTGAAGATTAATACATTTCTCGTCATCATTGACAGACTCGTATCTGAATTAGAAACAAGTTGGGTTGATAGCCCTACGCTCATTTCAGAAGGATTGTGTACTCAACTTGCAAAATGCATGGCTTCCGTGAATATGATACAAATTTTATCAAACTTACAGAGTATTAGGATCGTGTGTGAGGCTACTTAAATATCTAGTTTTGTTGGCTTTTAAGGCATCCATACGATTTTATTGGAGAAAATCTGAAATTCGAAAATCATACTATTATTAACAAAATTGAACGAATTTTCACTTCTGAGGCATTTGTTATTGTTATACTTATAAATATCTCCTTTGATAATTTTTTCAAATTTTTTAGACCATAGGTGTCCAACCGCGAGGGAGGAAATACATTTTTCGTGTATTTCCCCTCCTGTGCCCCCACTGAAACAAAAACTGTCAGTTTAAGATCTGTTTTGAAAAGCTCTTATAAAGAACTTTCATTTGATACTCATATCGGCTATCTTTGACGAAATTTTTTTACGGGCCACTCCCCTGTACTGTAATCATCGATTCTAGCTGAACCGATTTTCAAAGATATTTATGACATCTACCATTCCTGAAACGTTCATGCAAATCCTAGGCACTAGTAGTGTCTGAGTCGGTAAAAAGCACATATTGTTCCATAGCCATATGTTTCCATAGTAATACAGCGCATATTTTTCCATAGTAATACAGGAAAATTCAAGTCACTATAACTTTGTTAAATACCATTTGATCTGTATAAAATTTGCAGGACGAATCAATCTTATAAATAGTAATTTTTATGCCGAATCTGGTTGAATTTAAGGGTACCGTTAAGATTTTATTCAAGAAAATGTAAAATCGATAAATCATACTATTACTAACAAAGTTGAGTGAATTTTGACTTCTCACGTGTTTGTTGTTATTGTACTCACAAAGGCCTACATTTATGATTTTTTTCAGATGTTTCGGATGAAAGATGTCCAATCGCGAGGGGAGGTACGCGAGAAGATCGTACATTTCCCCTTCCCCTGCCCCTCACGGTACTGATACGGCAATTTTAAGACTTGTTTTGAAAAGATCTCATGGAGACCTTTCCAATGACACCCTATTCGACTACCAATGGTGAGAAATTTTTTTTGAAGGATCGCCTCCCTATACGGAGAGACCCCGCGCAAATCCCTTTGAAAAATTTTTCACACCCCAAAACTTTCAAGAAGTCGCCACTTCTGACCATTCCACAAAGCTTCGTGTCTGTAGCTTCTACAGTTTCGGAGAAAAAGTGCTGTGAAATGCAGACGGACGGACGGTCGGACACAGGACGTGATTGCAATAGGGTTTTGTATTTTAGTACAAAACCCTAAAAAGGTTCGGACTATTGCGGACTTTCCAGCTTCAAAGACGCTGCGGGAATTTATATCATTCCTCGGCATGTTGGAGTACTATCGCCACTTCATGCATGCTTACTTAAAGATAGTGAAGCCCAGAAATCAATCGAAGAAAAGGCAAATTAGCTTAGGGGATGAAGCGATTGAGGCCTTTAACAAAATTAAGAGCAGTTCAATATCTCAGGAGGTGGTTCTTTTTCATCCTGATTTCCTTCAGGAGTATGAGCTAACCACCGACGCCTTCGACTAGACTATTAGAGCAATATTATCGCAGGTAGAGAGAGAGACCTATGAATTTCCACTCAGTAGGACCGAAGAGTATTATGCTGATAACGAGAAGGAAATGATGGCCATAATATCGTCTTTAAATTCATTACGGGATTACCTGTATGGATAAAAAAGATTAACATATTTACAGATCATCAGTCACCAATGTATGCCTTAAGTAGCAAGAATAACAATGCTAAGATGAAGAAGTGGAAGGCGATTTTGGAGGATTCCAATCACGAGTTAAGACATAAACCGGTAAGAAATAATGTGGTGGTGACGTAAACTCGCTAACAGTGACAGTTTATTGTGAGGAAAGCGCATCACCCCAGTTAATGCTTTTAGCACGCATATCACTAAAATTTGGGGAAGAAACCAATCATAAGCTGGATAAGCCATTCACAAACTACTCCAAGCACACATTTATTGAACCAAATTACACCCAGGAGAAAATTGTAGGCACCTTTAGAAGATATCTAAACCCTTCTGTCGGGAATTAGGTCGTAATGGGGATTATTCAACTGGTGTAAATCATTTTACAATAAATTATCATAACCGAGCCAATAGAAGTGGTAAAGAAAGTAAAATTCAGATTTTGGAGCTCTATTATTTCCTAAATACGGCCACAGAAGTTCAGCAATGTGCAACGTGTATGGAGAATAAGTACGACAAGTATAAAATTTGGGAAGGCAGTTTTGGCTGTCGTTAGCGCCTCCAGCACTTAGTATTTCTTCTATAATAGCTTGTTTTACAACTTTCTTTGCCTTAGTTTCCTTATTCATTTGCTATAGCGGTTTTGTATCTTGAGTTTTCATCCCTCTCTTGAACAGGTTTTAAAGGGATTGTAGTCATAGTCTTAATTCTTGATACTCATCTCGAAGTTGGTTTTCAAGTATTTGGGTCTTACGTCCGCCATCGGCGGAGCTTTCCTGGTTGCTCGTGTGTTTCCTTTAATTGATGACTGCCGCCAATTTTGTATTGCTGGTCTCCCCGGGGTCCCCCAACAGTGGCAACCCGGCGGATTCCTCCTTACCAGCAGTGCCGAGTAAGTATTTGGATTATTTGCTTTTCTTGATTTATTGAAGTAAAATAATATTGGATATGATTCCGTGGGTCGATTCCTTCGAAGATAAAAGCTTCCTCCAATTAAAACCAAAATTAGATTCGGACTGACTTTAAAAAAAATATTTAGTTTCTTGAAAACTTGACAGGAGCGAATTAAAAACACGTCAATACGCAACGAAGGCTAGACGTAGAATACAAATGCATTGTATGAATATGGGAATCAAATCTAACCTCTTTTATTTTTCCATAGTACTCATTATTCAAAAATCCGAGTGAGCAACTCAACGGCAAGAACTTCAGTGCCTAATAAATGCCAATTAAATATGTGAGATAGATGTAATAACCAAAAACACTTCCTAATGACTATGCGCGAGGAATTACAAACAAACTCATAACACAATCACGCCGGACCGACCGGCAAACACAGCTGATGATGGCAAGTAACACATGAGCCGTGAACTCACATAAAGTCAGCCGAACGATTCGAGTTACATATGAATCCACGAAATCCAATAAATTCAAAGCATTGTTGCAGAGTGTAACATACAACCTGCAACTAATGCATAATCAACAATAAGAGCAATCAAAACGAAAGTCATAACGTTCTGCATTGCATTCATAATAATTGCAATGGCTAAAATACTTGTATGTGGCCTTCTTCTTAAGAAAACCACCACAGCGATTGGTAAAAATCTATTACAAAACATCAGCCGTAATTAAGTATAACAAGTTGAAGTAGCAGGAGAGTGCTCCTGCCTGGAGGGTTTTGTAAAACAATTAGTAAATCAAACAATATATTCTGCATACCAAAACTTGACTACTATACACATTCCATAAATTGAGTTCGAAAAATTATTACGCCACCATTTCGTTTCAAGTGTTTTGACCCCGTCGCTTGATTAGTCATGATAACACATCAATATTTAAAATCATTTCTAAAATTTTTATCAAAATTTCCACATATTTGTAGTGCATCCCTCAAAGCAAAGCTTGTTGGTGTAAGACCTGTTTTGGAAAGTTGTCATTAAGACCTTTCATTTGATACCCATATTGTCTACATGCGATGAAGATTTTTTGGGGGGCAGCTCCTCTATATGGGGAGGCCCCCCCTTAAAGACCTGATAAATTTATTTTCGTGGTGAAACTTTGAAGAGGGTGTCACTTCAAACCTACTTAGAAAATCTTATGTTTCTAGCTTATGTTGTTGGCGAGAAAAAGTAGTGTGACACATGGACAGACGGACGGACGGACAGACGAATAGACAGGACGCAATTTCAGTAGGTACTGTAAAATTCTTTCACAGTACCCTAAAAAGTGATCATATGTGACATCTTGTATCAATGGGTTTGAGTCGAACAGTCGTCGAGGCAGCACGGATCAAGCAGCAAGAGCAAGAATTTTTCATTCGGGCAGCAAGAGTTTTTCGGAGGTTTTCCGGATGTTCTCGGAGGATTTATATGAATATTGAATTTTGGAGGAAAGTGGAAATTTCAGGAACGAGCGAAATTTTGGTGGGAAAATTTGTTTGGAATTTGTGAAAAGGAGTTAAAGCGCCTGGGCAAGGCGCGTAGTTTGAGCACAAGTGGAGTGGAGTGGAAGAAAGGAAAAGGAGTAGAATTTGGAGTTTGAAACAAGCGAAAATATTATTTTTAAGGTTTTTTAAGTGTTGCTGTTTTTCTTTATAATATAACTATTTTGCTTTTTAGTATTTCAATCCTAGTCTCAGTTTCTACTTTCTTTTATTTTCCCGCGATAGTATTCCAAGCTCTGTCTTGGAATCTGTGGGTATGGGGGAAAGTTATGAATATGGGGAGCTCTTTGCCGCTAAATGTAGCTTCACGCGGCAGGCGAGAAAAAACTTGCAGCGTTTCTGCGAGAAATTCAGGGGTGACATAAAGGAGGAGTTCATCCTCGACTTGCTTATTAGTTGCAAGATGCAACTGCACGTGCTGGAGGTCTCCAGTGATATGGGCATGGATGAGCGTGGAAGTTTGACAAACAGTGGTGACAAGGTGGAGGCTATCGTAAAGCCGGCAGCCAGAATGAGGCCGATAGGGTCTCCAACGCAGGAGCCCACATCAAAGCTATCAAAGACCCTTGAAGTGAACGAGCGGGATTTTCCCAGATCAAAAACCTGACGAAAATAGCTTTCGCTAATTTCTCTGGGACCTTTCACAAGCTGGGTGAGAGCCGGGCCTAGACGGGAATAAAGGGAAATCGAAGTACCAGCAGCCAAGTGCGGCTGGTACCAAAAAGGAGAGGGTGCCTCCTATAGTGTGCTATAGGGTTGATCTGAAGACTTTCAGGGATAGTGTCAAAAGAGCTTGCGACCCAAGCTCTGAAAAGGAGCCAGAGTTCAACGTGATGGTGAACAGCTCCTCACGAACTTCGCTCCACCCTAAAACGGCTGAGGATCGCTCCAGCTTTTTTAACTTTCTGAAGTGCGCGAAGGTGGCTTGCTACGCCTTTATTCTTCCAGGAGAGAGAAAATTGACTCATCTTCTAAAAGCCGTGCACAGCTTATACGACGAGAATGATGTCGTGGCCGGACTGTAGGAACATCTCGAAGCAGATATCCTTTCAGCGAAACAGTTCTCCACTATAACCTTTAGGAGGAAAAAACGGACGCATTCATCCATCTTAGTCCAGTTCAAACTGGACTTTGAAGTAAAGAAAGCAATGGAATCCTTTTGTACCAGAAGTTATAATGGGAGCATCTGCAGAAAAATTGCACTTCCCAGTGCTTCAACTGCCAAAGGTTTGGCCACGTCACTTCTAACTGCGGACTGGAAGCTAGATGCGTAAGATGCGATAAACAGCATAAGTCCATTGAATGTCCGATCATGAAGGAAGAGAAAAAAAAACGAGATCTTCTGCGTCAACTGCAATGCTAAAGGGCACCCTGCGAGTTTCAGAGGTTGTAGTAAAGCAAAAGAGGTTGAAGAGAGGAGGAAAAAATCTCCAAAAGAAACAAGTTGAAGTAGCCGAAGAGTGCTTCTGCCAGAAGGGTATTGTAAAACAATTAGTAAATCAAACAGCATATTCTGCATATCAAAATTTGACTAATATACAGATTCCATAAATTGAGTTCGAAAAATTATTATGGTTATTGTGATTTTAAAATCACCGCCATTTTATTTCAAGTATTTTGACCCCGTCCCTTGATTAGTCATGATAGCACATCAATATCACAAACCATTTCTAAAATTTTTATCAAAATTCCTACATATATGTAGTGTCTAGCTCCGTTGCAAACGTGTATCTCCCTAGTATCACGTGTTGCTGTAATTGTTAAATATTCAATCGGCTGTAACTTAGCTATTTATTGTTCTATTATTGTGAAACACACAATTACTTTTAGAAAACTTAAATTGTAAATTTTGGGGAATTTAAGGGTCCCATCTTGATTTTATAGGGAAAAATGTAAAATTTAGAAAACGTACTATTCTTAACAAAGTTGATCGAATTTCGACTTGTGAGGTATTTTTTGCCCTTGTACTCCAAAAGTCACACCTCTGTAATTTTTTTCAGATTTTTCGAGTAAAGGTGTCCAATCGCGAGGGGAGGGGGGCCACAACATTTTAGTACATCTCCCCGCTCCCTGCCCCCTCAAAGCAAAACTTGTTGGTTTAAGACCTGTTTTGAAAAGTTGTCATTGAGACCTTTCATTTGATGACCATATTGCTTGCATACGATGAAAACTTTTTTTTCGGGGGTAACTCCCCTATATGGGGAGACCCCCCCCCTAAAGACCTTATAAATTTATTTGTGTGGTGAAACTTTGAAGAAGGCGTCACTTTGCACCTACTCACAAAATCTTATGTTTCTAGATTATGTAGTTTGCGAGAAAAAGTGATGTGACACACGGACGAACAGACGGCAGACCAGCCGCGATGTTAGTAGGGTATTGTAAAATGATTTTACAAAACCCTAAAAAGAGGAAATAAGGGATCTCATCACTGCCTCTATAAAAATACTCTACGTGAAGAGGTCTTGTACTCTAGCCTTTTGCAAGGCACAAAGAAGTAGCCTGCACGGCAGCCTATAAGGCAACAAAGACAGCAACTAATGTTCGGCATGGATATTCGGTGAGGGAACTCATTGACGACTTGGAAACAGTACTTACTCTCTACAAAGAATTCGATTTCTATACCATGGGAGGTGATTTTAATGCGAAGCATCCCTCGCGGGAAAATATCGCATATAATGGCAATGGAACAGCTATCGTTAACTGGACTCAATAAAATATGGATCTCATATTGATTGCCCCAAAAGAGCCTACCTTCCGCCGAAGTTTGTCTATTATTGACTTCTTCATTGTGTCTGCCAATGTATTAAATCTCTCCCACAGTTGGAGGAATTTTAAGTGTGGAGTTGTTGACGCCAAGTCCGACCATCTTTTGGTTGTGCTGACCTTGAGAGTGAAAAAGGGTGTGAAAATTGAGGTTGAAAATCCTCAACTTTTCATTCCATACAAGCTAATCGATTGGGCAGCAGTAAGTGCTGACTTGCATGGAAAATTGAAGGGAATTTCGATCAATAGATCGAAAAATCTTACTATTCCTGAAATTGATGAGGGAGTCGCTTGTATAAATTCAACCCTGGATTTGGTCATCTCAAAGATCTCCATCAAGAAAGACTCGACGAATTACTTTTATCGAGATTTACCAGAAGACATCTTGGAGCTTCATCGTAGACGTAGTTGGCTTAGAAAGCTAGTCGCAAGAATCTACCACTGCTATTGAAATATGGTCAACTGGGAGTATGAACATATTCCCTAGTAATTACGTCTCTACACCGAATTATCTTGAGGAAGACCACGGCTTTTGCTAACAAGCAATTTGAACAGGCCCTGGAAAATATCAGACCAGGTCCCTGTATGTTTCCTCATATCAATAGGATAACGGGCAGAAAAAAGGCTGCCCAAGGTCCTCACTTATGATGGATCCATGTTCATAAATGACAAAGCCGTCGCTGAATCTTTTGCAAAACATTTTTTGAAAGTTCTTCAAGGAGAGAAAGCAAGTGAGGACTCTTCCGTTACTTTATTAGTGAGCAGTACCACAACGAATTCAACAGGGACAATGATCAATTGTGCTTGACTCGGTTCTCTGTTTCAAATCCCTCTGATGCATCTACTGGGTCTATTTGTCAGTGTTGAGCGGCTCACTTTGTTGGCACTGGAGCGAAAAAAAATCCAAATCCAAAAAATCAGCAGGGGCTGATGGAAACTTCAATTATATGCTTAAAAAGCTCCCCTATGCTCTCTTTGTTCTCCTCACGATCATTCTGAATAACTGCATTAACATTTTTTACTTCCTTCAGCAATGAAAATGTGCAAAAATATTGGCAATACCCAAGAAGTCGGGCAGTTCTGACGTAGTCGATACTCGTCCGATTTCGTTGTTTTCAAATATTGGTAAGCTTCTTGAAAGGGTGATACTTGAAGGTATCCTACGATTCTCTGCCGGGGTAAGAATTGTGCCGGAAAGACAATTTGGCTTTAAAAAAGCTCACTCCACGGTGGATGCTATGGCCGTGTTCTAAGGTGATATAACGAGAAGCTGGCGCAACAATAAGCTTGTTGTAGCTTGCCTGATCGATGTGGAGAAAGACTTTGACTCTGTATGGATCAATGGGCTTCTCTACAAAATGATAAATCTTGGCTTGGCTTTCAACATTTTCACCTCTGACATCCCGGGTGTAAGAGATGAATATAAGCCTGGAATCCAGGTGAAACTCTTCGCTGATGACTTGTTAGTGTGATCATCTGAGCCCAATTTGCGCTTTGCTACGATGTGGCTCCAAATATGTTTGGAATCTCTTACTGCATATTACCGGAAATAGGGAATCAAGGTAAATGCAAAGAAAAGTGAACTAATTGTGTTCACTGACTTCGGTCGTCATGCAAGAGGCATCTGTGACTCCAGGATTAAGTTGAATGGGCAGATGGTGCACTGCTCTAGGCAAACAAAATACTTTGGGGTAGTTTTCGACAGGAAAGCTACCTTTAGTGCTCATGTTGGTAATATTTCTTTTACCTCTTTTCAGGAAACATTCGACAGCGAGTCAATGTTTTGGCCTATAAATTCTTGATTCGTCCGATCATCACATATGCGGTGATGATATCGATAGGAGATCCGAAAACAAAATGGGGTAAGATAGGATTAGTGGAGCGAAAAAAACCTTCGGCCTTGCACAGGCCTATACAGACGGAAGGACGAAAGGTCTTACCCCAAGGAGGTGCTGTACGAGGTACAGCTGACGAAAACGGGTATCACGAGAGCCAAGAAGCAGAAGGCGGGAGTTGTCAGAAGAGCGACGGACAACCGCTCTATGAACGCAGCGAATGAGTAGTTTTTAAGGTAGTCGTAAGGAAATAATGTGTACAATTTTAAGGAAATCAATTTTTAAAACTAGTTGTTAGAGCAAATGAATTTTACAAACTTCTTTTATAATCTATTGATGTATGATAATGTTGTGGGTGTCAACATTTTAATGTTTTCTTTTGACAAAAAATTAATATTGTAATGTAATTAAAGCAAATTATTATTGAACTCCGGGAAAAACCCTAAGACACAACCCGCATGTATATTGTTAGATTAAGCTATTGATGAATTGTATATCACAGTATTTAAAAATTAAAAATCACCAAATAAAGATCTTGAATCTCTTTGCATCAGTCTATTTAAATCAGAGGCGGAACCCCTGCCAGTTTGCGCATCGAATACAATTTTATGAAATAAAATTTATATTATTTGTGAACTAATAATAAATTGTTTTTACGGTGCTACCCCGGAAGACTAACTTGCGCGGTAATTCACGAACGCAGAGTTTCGGTGCGACCGAAGGCTCAGCAAATTTTATGCCGAAGTCGAGCCTGAGGCCGAGACTAGATCTTTTGCCGGAACTGAACCACCGGTCACTAGAAAGAAGTTATGGAAACTGCTTAAGGGTTAAGTTTTCAGCTTGACTTTAAAAACATGTTAAAGACGTTTCAATTACACTTTCATAAGGGAACGTCAAAGGGAGGGACTGATAAGGTGCTGTATACTCGAATAAATTTTATTTCAATAATATTTCTTTACATTTTATACAGGTTCTGTATACGCTTGAAATTATGCTATTCCTTCTTGCCAATTTTTAATACAGGTGAGAAATAAAAATTTAGATGAAAATAACCCACCTTATCGTTGTGTCCTTGTTTATAGCATTCCATTTCTCGCTTCAAGGCATTCTCTGTTTACTGTTACACTTGATACTGCACGTAGGCAAATTTTTTTCAAAAGAAATGTTTTCCCCAAAAATATTTTTGTAATTTACTATAAAGTAAATATTGACGCTTAAGCCTTGGAGATTGAAAAATAGTATAAAATTTCTAAACAACTTCATTCATGCATTCATTCATAATGATTTTATCTGACAAATCTCTGTGGAATGTCATGAAAACTACCCTCAATTCGAACATACGCGTAATCAACAACGTATAATTTTGATTCCAGAATAATATTTGCCACCGGTCTCAAATAATTCCGGCATTTCTCCGGAGTAGTTGAAAACAATTCTCTGAACACTGCGGTAATTTTCATTGAACTCTTAAGAGTAAATCTTATGATCGAATTCGAAAATCAACAAATATCTTATTGCCGCTAAATTGGAGCACGTTGGATACTTATTTTGGATCTATGAAATATTTTCAATATAGAATAGAAATATTTAAAAAATTTCATTTTGAAGTTGATGCTAAATTTATCATTTAAGATTTTTGTTTTGACTCGTGATGTTTCGAATGATAGAAATTGATGTATTGCATGCGCCCATGGTGTTCAGGTGTTGAAAGAACTGGAGGCGAGGGAGATATATTTGGGACCATTTACCTTGTGGCCAGTTAGGGTCCTTGATAGTTATATGCCTTTCAAGATCAACTCCACGCGTGAATACGCATAAGTTAAAAATAGATTTTCCGGAAAAATTTTTGTTATGAAATTCCAGAGGACAATTACTTCAAGTACATTTTGTGCGTATTAAATATAAACAAAACATACGTTATTTTTGTTTGTATAATACTGTTTGAATTCAGGTTAATTATGGTGCTAAGCTAAAGTAATTAGTTTATGAAACATGTTCAAAATTATTGGTAGAAATAAATTTGGTGTGTTTTATCGTTTTTTTGATGAAATCATTGGAAAGAAAAACACATACGCTGACATTGGTCTGAAGGTTTTCAGCCTTCTCTTCTTTAAAATACGCAGGGTCATCGTATGTAATTTCATAGCATTATTTTATTTTCCATGAACGTTGATATCGTCATACATTGAATATTTTTATATTCAGATGTTTACAAAGCTCATTTTCAATGAATGTATTGTATCTCACCATAAACCATCGTTCATGAGCTAGATTAGGAATGTCCTTCAGGACAATCGCTACGGCACTGTATCCCTATTTGCTAGTTCTCGTTTGCTAGCCAAGATCTGCTGTTTCCTTGTACTACTCTTTATAGTCATAGTTGTAGATTTTCAAGGTAATTCAAATAATCAAACAGATAGACTCTATGACAGATGTCTCCATTGAACACATTGCGTTTGCAAGGAAACCAAGGCTTTATGAAGCCTCTTCTCTTCAAACGGTTCAAGGCAATGATAAGCTCCAGATGCTAATGAGAGCGATGTGAATGATTAAATAACCATTGAGACCACCAGTTCATCAAAAAATTCATACAGCTCTTGTTTGTATCGAATTTCCCATTGGTCCTCGTCTTTCGAAGGCGTTCAATATGCTTTGGCTATCTGGATTAGTGCCCATTGCACCCATAGTACGAGTATAGTACAGGTTGTATCACAGATTTATATACGAGACGTTTCGATCACCGGTGTATGCAGCTGATCTTCAAGATCGTCAAAACTTCATAAAATATTTTATTTTCAAGCTGTTTTTTGGTGTTTTTCGTTTCTGTTATTACTAGTTCCCGTAATTTTGACGCCTAGATACACAAACTCGTCTACATATTTGATACTGCATTCGCGAAGTGTGGTATCTTGGGTATTGAGGTATTTTTTCTTGACGGTGCCATCAGCATTGTTTTAATCTCATTAATTTGTTGCCTTACTAGTTTCGCTTCGCTGTCAAGTTTCAGAAAAAGTTCTTGTGATTGCAACGACCATGACAATAAGTTGATGTTGTCCGCATACGCTACCACTTGACTTGACTTGTATAGTAATGTACCTCTTTCTTATGGCATATTCCAGAGCCAAATTGATTAGAAATGTGACTAGCCTACCTCCCTGCTCTGGTCAAATATTTGTCTTAAAGACATTGGTCAGTTGGTTATTAATGTGGCATAGGAAGGTTGTCGACATCATTTTCATTTTGATAAGACGGAATAATTTGGCTGAGATACCAAGGCAAAGTATTATTTGGTACAGCACGTTACAAACAATACTATCGTATGATTACATAAAGACAACAAAAATTTGGTAAACGTCTATGTTGAGCCCATAGCATTTCTCAAGTACGTGTTTGACAATAAATAATTGGTCTAGTGTCTATTTAACTGCACTAAAACCAACTTGATACTCTACAATAATAATTTTGGTGTATGATGTGCCTCTAAAGTTTTCGCACTATAATTTGTCACCGTTTCTATGGGAAGGAAATATAATTGGCTACACTCAGTCGGCATTTTTTGTTGTTGCCAAATTTGCTAGATGACTTTATGGGTAGCTTCCTGAATACCTCTGGCACAATATTTTATGAACACTACTGGAATCTTCGGCTGATAACCTTGTCTTAGGCTTTTTACTGCTTTGTATGCTTACATTGAGTTGTTGCTCGCTAGACTCACATCAATGCTTCTCAATTGGTCGTTAAAATACAATATTTTCTTTTCTTTAATAAAATAAATATACCTGATATAGCTTCATACGCCGTTGCCCTTATTTTCTCAGAAAGTCTCATGTTCGAGTCGATCTGCAATCCCAGGTACTTTGTGGATAGTTTCCATTCAACCAGTACTTCCCCAATACTGACCGCCTTTACTTTGGGGATTCTTTTCTTTGTCAAGGAAACCACTTCAGTTTTCTCCAGCGCTACATTGGACCCGCAAGCAGTCATCTACTCATAGTCTCTCACCCGGTGCATTAGCACACTTAATCAAAGTTACACCTGTTCGAAAAAACGTAAATTGAAAGTACTCAAAAAATGCTTCTCCAAAACAAAACTTATAATCAACTCTTCCGTTTCCAAAATAGAAGGGTTCAATGTCTAAGAGCGTTCACAGCGAATCTACAAACAGTTTAGAGGTCTTGCCTGAACCATATACTTTCTCCTGAAGAAAAACAGCTGTTATGTTAATAACTTTAAAATGTTGCTGACACCATCCTACTCAGCTGATTTTTATTTAGAAGGTTGCATATAAAAGCTTGAATGCTTAAGGTAAATTTTTAAGGATCGCAAGCCTTTCATGTAAGTTTGACAAAAGTTTGGTCAAAATTGCAATTTTTTTCCAGAGTCTGAATTACAAAATTACTACGCAAAAAACTACTGAGCCGATTATAACGAAATGTTTGGTGCTATGTTATCTTATAATAAAATTGTTTTTGAGCAGAATACGAAGGTCCTACAAGCAATCCAAAGAGTCGAAAAAAGTTAAACAAAGAAGGTCAAGCTTTTGCAATAATTTTTTATAATTTTTTTGTTTTGCAGTGGGATTAATTTATTTCAGTGTCTCAATGTAGTCAGATCTTATATAAAATATAATTAAAATACTTTTATGTCTTTCGAACTTTTTTCAAGAGTCTATACTTTTTAAGCTACAAGAAAAAATGAGTGAATAAGAAGTGTTTTTTTTCGAAATTTTTCATAAAATTGCTCCGCAAAAGTTTAACACAACTTTTTCAGACTGCGCATACCTCAATCAGTGTTATTTCTGTTAACGCCAAGAGATTTCCCCAAAAATTATATGTCCCCCTAAACAGCCAAAAGTGGTAGTTCTTAGGGTTACGTAAAATGACACAGGTCTGCATGAGATATTTTTATTGAATTATATGTTTTAGAATGCGCTAATTTCAGAAATGATGACCATTTGTTTCTATTACAATACATAAAGGTTTTTTGCAAATTCAAACACCAAAAATTCATAAAAGCACTCGTTTATTCAAAATTATCAAACATAATATTTTTTCACAACCAATGTAACATTACTTTGAGACACATAGTAACAAATTATACTTATTCATGTTTTTTATGAAACCTTTTCTTCTTTTCCTTAATACTTCGTCGAGTCCTTTTCCGATCTTTAATTTCCCGCTTAAGCATCCAACAGTAGTTTGCAAGCATAGTGACATCCCATCTTCCTTGGTACCGTCTCTCGATATCGCGGACATCCTGGTGAAACCGCTCTTCACTGTAAGCTCCCAGGTTTTCAGGAAAATAGTCTATGTGGGGGTGTTAAAAAATGGACCTTCAAGCTCATGTTGCAACCTTTAGCTTCGTATGCTGCTAGCATCCGTTGAACAATGGTTTTGTAGTCAGGATCCTTAGTATTTCCCAAAATCTTTCGCACTACATCCTTGAATGATACCCAAGCTTCTTTTTCCTTCTCATTTATACTTTCCACAAAGAGGGTCTCGGTTAAAAGTTTTCTTATGTCAGGGCAAGTGAAAACTCCCTCTTTCATCTATGCTTCTTACAGCTTTGGGTAATTTGTACATAGATATTTAAAACAGTCTTCATTCTTTTGCAGCGATTTTATAAATTATTTCATCAACCCCAATTCGATATGGAAAGGGGGCAACAAAATGTTTTTCTGGTGGTACCAAAGTAGTATTGATAACATTTTTCTCTCCAGGTTTTAAAGTATCTAGGGGTGGCCAATCACTTTTAGTCCAGTGCTGTTCTCTGGCTCTACTATCTCATAAGCATAAGTAGCATGGGTATTTAGTATAGCCTGCCTGCTGACCCAAAAGCATCGTGAGTATTTTAAAGTCCCCGCAAACCATCCATTGATGGTCCTGATATTTGATTTTCACCAGGATAATTTCCAAATTATTATAGTTTTCTTCCATGTGCACAGAATGCCCCATCGAGAGTGATACAAATTTATTTCCATTGTGCAATAATACTACTTCAAGACTAGTTTTGGAGGAATCAATGAATAGGTGCCATTCCGATGAGTCATACTGCATATCAAAGCAATGCATGAGTCCTTCCACATCATTGCAAAAAACAAAATTCTCTTCATTTGAGAAAAACTGGGTAAATTCTTTTTTCTGTGTCTGTACCATGAAAATGAGGTGACAGATGATAAAAGGTTTTTAATTTTTAATCTGGAACCTAACTGTTCGGCGGCATCTTTTGAAAGACCTAAATCTCTTACTAGATCATTGAGCTCACTTTAAGAAAATAGTTGAGGGCTTTTATCTTCGTCTAAAGAAAAATCTGAGCTTGCTTCACCCTGAGGAGGCTATGTAACTTCGTCCTCCAACTCACTCAGGTATTCATCCAAACTAGAAGGTGGCCGTGGAATAGGTATTTCAGAGCTACGGGGCACTGGACGTATAGCTGAGTCAAGGTTTGGATAACTTATGCATCTTTTATTTTTTGTATTGAATCTTTTTACGTCAACTAAACAGAAGTAGCAATCAGTGATATGGTTTTTCTACTCACGCCATATAGGAATTCCAAATCAAAATGCATTTTTCTTACCCTTAAACCACAAACGAAGATCTTATTCACATCTTTACACACCTTACACGGGGCCCATGGTGTATCTTGACCACCAAGTTTTAATTTAAATTAAGCAAAGTAAACTAGGCCATAGTCACATCCGATCCTTACAGGGGGTCGCTTCGTCGCTCGAGTATTTTACCCAACATATATACGACAGAACATATATACGACACACCAAAGACAACTTCTTCCGTTACAAGCAGCACTTTCGCAATCAAATGCGTGCCAAAACACACGTGGACACGCCAACAGGGGAGCAATCACCAAAAGGACAAGGACAAGGAATACACTGCAGAAGCCTCAGCACCAAGAGATGCCAGTGTGGTCAGGATGCTGCGTCACTACAAAGTCGTGGCAGGCTCGCTGGGGAAGATCATCAATCGTTTGGACCAGAAAGAGGTCACTCGAAACTGGTGCAGGAGTAAACTCATGACCCTCCAACGAGGTTGGCAATAGCTGAATGAATATCACCTGGTTTTAACGTGCAACAGCACACTCATTTGGAAGAGCTTACTCTAGATTGGGTCATACGTCTGGAATCGAAAATGGATGAACTCAGTGCCATTCCTGCCTCAACGACTCTGCCTGTGACTTCTCTTACCATGCCTCTGCCGAAAGTAAAATTCCCTTCCCTCCTTTACATTGGCAACAATTCCACGACTTGTTCCTGCAAATGGTGCATAGCCAACCGATTTCCAAGTGCCAGAAGCTATGGTACGTCAAGGCCGGTCTCACCGGAGAAGCGGAGGTTTTGATTCGAAATTTTACATTATCGGATGACAACGACGAGGCGGCTTAGACAACCTTGAAGGAAAGGTAAGACAACCGATGACTATTGGTAGCGACGCTCATCAACAAATTGATGAGTCAGCCATCCCATGCTAACGAAAGGTCATCAGTGGCAGCAATAATGGCTCTACATGACACCATGCAAGAGTGTCTCAGAGGCCTGGAGAGCCTGCAAGTGTCCACAAGGGACTGGGATCTGTTGCTGCTACATGCGCTAATCTGAAAATTGAATCCAGCGACTCACGCAGCATACGAACAATCGGTATCCAACCCGTGCGAGCTACCACTGTTGAAGAGTTTGTTAGACCTTATGGAACCGCATTTCTAGGCTCTCAAGGCACTCGGCCATAAAACAAAGGAACCGGAGATCAACCGTAGGAAAGCCACCAAGTCACCAAATGCTTTAACTAAGTGTCGCTTCACCGATTTGACGCCTGGCTCCCAGAGGCCTCCAAAATATGGGCTACTGGGGGGAATATGATGCCAGACAATGTCTTCATTCGCTAAATACGCTCTTGTTTCGCTTTCAGTGGTTGTGTAGATCATCCGCAATTCCTCCCCGGCTGAGATGAAATTAGTACTGCAATCACTGTATATGTTCATGCATCTTCCTCGCCGGGAAATAAATCTTTTAACGGCGGCGATGTATGCGGATGTAGTAAGGTCGCTCACTAATTCCAAGTGTATGCTTTGGCTGTTTTTGCACCACGACTACTGGCCCATTTTATCTTGATTGGGCCGGCAAAGTCTAGACCAGTGGACCAGAATGGTTTGTTTACTATCACTTGGTTGGTAGGGAGATTGCCCATCAGTTGCTGCTTCGGTTGGACATTGCTTCTAAAACATGTCATGCACTTATGAATGCATGTTTTTATCATCATTGGCGCTCCTACTACCCAAAATTCCTTGCGTACGGCATCCAAAATTAATTGCGCTGACCCATGTAGTGTTTTTTGACGGAAGTAGCTGATTATCATTTCGGATAACTTGCTCTGATAAATCAATATAATTTGATGCTTTTCCGCTGTACTAATGGCTGCATTGTGGAGTCGTCCGGTCACTCTGAGGACACCATCGATGTCCAAGTACGGGTTCAGTTGCAAAACTCTTGAGTTAGAGTCGATTTGTTTATTTTTGGTCAATCTCCTGATATCTGCGTCGAAGACTTTCTGCTGTGCAATTTTGACGCATACCAGTTTTGCTTCTTGTAGTTCTTGTGTCGTCAAGAACTGTTCAGACCTATCCTGTTGCATACGATGATGTTGCAATCACCGTCTGCAATAAGCTATAACCCTTAAGAGTTTAGAGTAGCTTGAAAATCGATGTATTATGCTATTGTTCCCTTCTGATATAACCGTAAGAGCCGCTTCCCTCCTTTGCAATGGAGTAGGTTGATTATTAGGTGATTTCGGGAACGTTATTTTAGGAGACTGTAACATATGATACTTGGGCCATTCGACCATAGGTAGAAGTCCTTGAGTTGAGTGGATGAGAGTCCCCGTGATGTGCAGTCAGCTGGGCTGTCTCCGGATGATATATGGTGCCACTGAGCGATGGTGCTGGCTGAATGTATCTCACTTACGCGATTCGCAACGCAAATGTTCCAACGGGCCGGGTTGTCACTAAGCCAAGAGAGGACGACACTTGAGTCTGTCCAACAGTACACTGGGATTTCGGCGCCATTGCGGAAGGATGATCTAGTTTGTTCTATCAACCTGACAAGCAATGAAGCACTGGCTAGTTCCAGACGCGGGATTGTTCGAACAGCTAGAGGAGTTACCTTGGGTTTTGCTCTTAATAACTTGACAATGGGTATGTCATGTCCAACCCTTTTGGTTTGAAGGTATACTCGTATTACCGCTGCTATTGCTTGCCTGGAAGCGTCGCAACACCATAGAACTCGAACTGATCACGTGAAGTTGTGCCGATCCAGCGTTGCACCTTTATGTTTTCGATTGCAGGTATTTCAGATAAATAACTCTGCCACTCATTTTCCAATTCTTGGAGCAAAGGGTCATCGCAACCAAGCTTGTGTAACTATAGCTTTTGCATGAATATTTTCCCCTTTATTATGATTGGCTAAAGCGATCTGACAGGATCAGACATTGTCACCATGAATGATGCCACTGTTTGCTTTATAATCTTTTCTGCAGGTTGAAGGTCGCTTGTGCTGAAGATGAAAATATCTTGTTGTAGGTGCATGCCGAACCCAGAGTTTTAATCGTATCCTCTGCCTTTAGACTCAGTGGATAATCTGCTCCTCTAGCATCTGCTGGTATTTCACGCATTACTTCGTTGCAGTTGGAGCCCCCCCTTTCGCAAATTAAATCCACCCATGCTTAAGAGTTGTGTTAATTCGTGATATAATGAGATCACTTCATCAGGTGTGTCGACTCCAGTCATCAAATCGTCTACATAGAAGTCGTCAAGCAAATAATCCACCGCTTTTGGAAACCGTTCTCTTTCATTGCTTGCGAGCTGCTTCAATGTATGAATTGCTTGAAAGGGGGCACTTGCGGTTCTAAATGTAACTGTTTTCAGCCGGTAGTGTCGATTCTTTCAAAATCAGCGTGCTTTGCCTTGACTTGGATCTGCCGGCACATTTTCTCTATGTCAGCTGTAAGAACTACTGGATATACGAGTAGTCTCCATCGTAATAGTAGTGTCACCAAGGTGTCCTGAATCGTTGGCCCTACTCATTTAATGACTTGCCTAATGCAGTTTTTGCAGATGTGTTGAACACGATGCGGACCTTTGTAGTAGTGCTAGTTTCCTTAGAAACTGCATGGTGAGGTTGATAATAGGATGGACTACTGACTTCATTTTTCGGTACTTGCTTCATGTGATTCGAATCTAAATAGTCCTGGAGGCATTTGTTGTGTTCTTCCATCAGCCTTGGATCTGTCATTATACGCTTCTCCATTGCACAGTACCGTTGTATTGCCAATTTTCGTGATACTGCTAATTGTGTACGTGGGTCTCCCTTAAATGGAAGCTCTACTTGAAACCTTACGGTTTCGAGTCGTTGGGTGGTGCGGCGATAGTGAGCCTCTATTACTTGTTCTTCTTCCGTTGGAAATTTCTTTCGTTCAGGTTCTTGTTGCTCCCAAAATTTATGGAGGGTAAGGATGAGTTCCGCAGTGCTTACCATTGTAATAGATTGAAGTCAGGGTGTGATATTAATGGTAGGACCAATTAATATCCATCCTAATTTTGTTTTTTGTGCTGTAGGACGTCCTCGCCATACGCCGTTCTGGATTATGTCTCCATACACATCAGCTCCTAATAGTATATCAATTTTTGTTCTGATGTTGTGGTTCGGATCAGCCAGTTCCTTAGTATCACAATTCAACTTGATCTGATTGATGGTCGTTGACGGTAAATTGGATGTTATACGACTCAATATTAAAGCGTTGGCGCTGATTATTTTATTTGTCCGTTTTTCCTTGATAGTCAATGGGATTTGCCCATGAAACTTTCTTGTTGAGCTGCCAATGCCAGATATGATGATATTGACGTTGTTTCATTTAATTCCCAATATACTTGCAGCTTCCTCAGTCACAAAAGAAATCTGTGATCCTTGGTCCAATAGTACTCTAAATTTTACGTACTGTCCGTACGCGTCTTTTACATTGATTATTGCCGTTGCCAACAGAATGCTCCGGAAGTTTTGTTGATTCACACGGTTGCTCTGTAACTTGACTCCACTGGATGTACTTGCTTCTTTTATTTCAGAATCCTTTGTTCGACTACCGATGTCCAGATGCAACATCGAGTTGTGCCGTTTATTGCATGTTTTGCATACGGAGGTCGATTTACACTCATAGATTCGATGGTTCTTAAATCAGTTGAAGCACAAATTGTGGGTTTTCACAAACTCCTTTCGTTTTTCGACGCTCATTCCTTGAAATTTTCCACACTTGTAAATTCGATGGCTATCTTTGCAAACTGGACATTTGCTGGTATTCAGCGCCGTTACGTGAACCTTAGTTCTTTGCCGTTTTGGCAAGTTTTCCTTTCCGATAACTTCTAGCAACCTGAATTTTCGCTCCAAAAGGTCTGCAAAATCCTTCCATGCTGGAATTTTCGCTTGAACACCACAAGATAACTCCCAATCCTTCCCAGCTCCCCCATGTCTATTTTGTGCGATGCAATATGAATGATGATTGGATACAAAGATGATGTCTCTATGCCGATACCGCCAATTCCAGCCATCATCAATGAAATTCAGTACACACATGTCTGTTTATAAGGTTGATTAACCCTGCAAGTTTCATAAAGATTGCATCATATTTAGCGAAGTTATAGCGGTTTGGATTTTCCCGTATTACTATGGAACAATATGCGCTGCATGTATTACTATGGCAACATATGGCTATGGAACAACGTGCGTTTTTCCGACTCAGACACTACAGTTTTGCTAGGATTTGCATGAAAATTTCAGGAATGATGGGTGTCATGAATAGCTTTGAGAATCAGCTCAGCTAGTGGTATCAGTAATCGTAAAACAAAATAGTGGCTGTTTTAAATGCGAAGATTGAATAATTTTGAGTTATTTTTTCCCAACTTCAACGTTTAAGGTGCATGCTTTGAACACTTAATTCAATTTAATGAATGACTGACGCTGAGTACCTACAATTAATACTCATAAGTGAAACAAGTCAAGGAGGCGGGAGAGAGCTTCTAACAAAAGGGTTTTGTAACAACTCTAGGATTCGAAAAAATTGGCTATTAATCGATGATAACAGTACAGGAGAGTGGCTCCTGAAAAAAAATTCATCAAACGTAGCCGATATGAGTATGAAATGAAAGTTTTCAGTTCAGTTTTTGCTTCAGTGGGGGTACAAGGGGGAAATACATGAAAAATTTGTTTCTTCCCTCGCGAATGGATATCTGAAATAATTATCAAGGGAGATATTTATGAGTATAACAAGAACAAAAACCTCAGAAGTCTAAATTCTTTCAACTTTGTTACTAATAGTATGATCTTCGAATTTCATAGTTTCTCCAATAAAATCGTCATTGACATGCTTCTTGACTTTATTCAATCTGGTGACTGCATTTTGAAAATTGAATACAAAACCCTTCTGACATGAGCGTAGGTCTGTTTACCCAACTTGTTTGAGTTTGATCTGCTTTTTCGAACTCCCTGATTGCTTTCTTGAATCTTGTCATCAGATTCAAGCATGTCTCCTCAGCTGGCTTATAGGATGCGATGTGATCTTTGAGTAGGGTTGCATCTTGTAATTTTGCCTGGTACACAATGGGATGCAATTCCTGAGTCTTTTGCCAACATTCTTGCTGGCGCTCCAATTGAACTTCAAAATACTGCAGGCTGTGTCGATCCTTTGAGTCTTTCAAAAAGTTAGACTTGATTCGATTCATGGTGTCAAAATTTATCTTCTGAAGAGTCCCTCGCTTTGGTTCAGTCATAGTATCCAATTGATATCTCGAAGATGTAACTTGGAAATATGATAAGGATACTTCCAAATCAATTCGGCTCGATGGACCAAAAAATATTCAAATATCCAACCTTAAGTCAAATATCAACTTCAACAAAATATCTAACTTTAAGTCAGATACTGACTGTTTTAAAAATTGTTCTGATTTTGAACCAAATCAGAGTAAATAAATTACACTTGAATTTTTCTTTTAACGAGTGGGGCTTTTATTTCCGTTTCATGGTCTTAAATACTAAATAACATCTTACGTTGCATTTCTTAACAATTTTCTTAAGCGTACAATGATTCCATTGGAAATGGCATTTATGGAAATGCATTCGGCGGAAACAAATGAAAATTGATACAAGAAAGGTTTGAATGAACTTGAACTTCATGTGAATTTAGTGCTGACTCGGAAAGAAACTTTGAAATTGATTTTAACGTTAACGAATATTCTTCACATGCACTTAGTTTTGATGAGAAAGTATTAAATTTCGAGTTAATGAACTGATCATATGAATTAGGTTTTGATTATGAATGAATTTTACTTTTAACAAAGGTTTATTGAGCTCTTACATTTTATTTGCTTATGGATGAAGGTTTATCGAACTCTTACATAGCCCTTAAAAATTTTAACCAAGTCAATGCACTAATTGACCATTTCCTTTATTTCCAGGTGAAACCTCCGGACAAAGTGAACCACTTCTCAGTTCATCTTTAGACGAGCCACCCCAAACTGCTTTAGCTTTTCCTAACGAACAAACTCTCACTGAAATGGAACTCATCGGTTTTCCAAAAATGAACAGAGATCCTTCTCCAGGGCAATGTGAAGAGGTAAGCTACAGAATTTCTAGTTTATACCTAACGTTCACACTCTGAAATTAGAAATGTGTTTTGCTATCACTATTTGCTTTATCTACCTTATTATTGTTATCTTCTTTTTTGGTGTTCTTCTTTCATGCACAGAATGTAGAGTCATCACTTACAACAACTACTACTACAACAAAAACTACAACGCACACGAGTAATATACCTCGCACAGCTCCTGTATCCTCTTCCGTACATTTTCCATTTGACCGTCCTGTATCTCCAAAAAGTGTTCGAACCATTGAAAAAGATCAAAACCTATTCAACTTTGAAGAGGCTGCAATTTATTTGGAGCAGCGAAAGTTGCAAAAAGAAAAGGAAAAGGAAGAACAATATGAAATGCACCAGGATAAGTTGAAATGGTTGCAACAACAAAAAGAAATCACTAAAGCAGATCGAAAGTATGCTAGGTCTGGCAGTGTTGGTGGCGTTGGAGTTTCTGATGATAGTAGTTATGGAAGGCTTTTAGACGCTGATGATTATAAGGAAAATAAGAAACGTAAGGACTCATTGTCGAAAAGTTTGAGCTGCTCCGCAAAGGAGGGAAGTGGGTATCCGAAGCAGCCAATGAAAGATAATAGTTTGGAGCTGGAAGATGCAAAGAAGCAAAAAAGAGATGTAAGGCAGAAATCAAAAAGTAGTCGATATAATTCCATCAAAACAAGTCCAAGAAAGGAAAAGTACGGAGGAGGCAAAATTAGATCTGCACCGGCAGTGCATAATAAAGATAGACATATTGGGAGGAAGCATTCTAGTGGCTATGACAAGAAAGATTTGACAATGTTTCCCTTTGATCGGGAAGCGATTGACTACGAGAGGATCCAGAGGGAGTGCTTTGAAGTTGAAGAGGACCCTGAGTCGTCTTATGAAGTCGAGAGTGATACCGACTCTGATAGTGATGACCCATCGGTATATGAGCGGAAACCATATAGCTCTCCTTCCAAAGCAATCAGAGGGGATATTTTCCAGCAATACGCTTTGTTGTCACAAAAGGATACCCACGACCGACGTCCATCGAAGCGAAACCGTCCTGACCTTATCCACTCCCGATACGACCATATCGCGAAATCCGATGCCTTCAGCCCTAAACCGTGTGACTCCCCCAATTCGAAACCCCCATCGGAGTTACACAAATTCGACCAGATAGCTTCCAAATTCGACCAAATAACTCCCAACTATCACCATCTCCATGGATCCAACACGAACGTGCAATCATCGCAACCTTCCTCACATGGCACTTGTTCAGGACCAATAAACACTTCTGGCGGCACACGATCTACACCACCGCTGCCAGACTTCCGCGTGGATTTTTTCGCGGAACACGCTGCTGCGGCTGCAGCATCAATGCATCATCCGTCAGCTCATCAACTTCATCACCATCAATACCATCAGCTGCAGCAACAGTCGCAACCGCAACAATCAGGCCAACACCATTCCCAGAATCATCATCTAAATATGACACCATTGATGTCGAACGCAGTGGTCCACGCACAACAGCAATCGTCCCAGCATCATCAGCACCAGCACCAACAGCAACAATCATCTTCTTCACATCTAGCTGACGCTTTGGACGATTGCCAAAAATTATCACAAAACACCGGAGCTATAAATGTAACCGCCAATCCGTTGGAAACGGCAGTTTGTACGCAACCGCGAGCTACCATAGTCGTTCAACAAGTACGTACGGTATCTTTTTAAGCGTTTGTACTTAGAAGATTAGTTCATCCGCTAGAACGAAGTTTTGAGCTTTCCCAGAATAAGGATTGCATGATACATTAAAGAGAAATTTCCAAAAAGTCCCTTAATTGTGAAAAAAAACTTCCCCGCGTGTCAGATTTGAGTGCGTAATCTGCATCTTAGTGCATCCCAGACTGCGTCGGTTTTTGCGTCTGATACTTTATGAACAATTAAGCGTATAAATCAGTTACAAGTCTGACAAGTTTCACCTTGAGAATAAGACAAGGGATTTGTCTCGTCTTGTGAATTGATGAGAAAAGTGCAGTGTCCTTTGTGCGAACAAACGATCAGTTGTGTTTTGTGCAATTACCAGAGCTAGCCAAACAATAATGATGAATTATCTTAAGTTGTTCTTTGTTGAGCTAGTCGTGATAGGATTTATGATTTTGATTCTCATGTGAACGGAAAGAAGAATTAGAATACTTCAAAAATATTTACAAGCACAAGAAACGATTTTAAAATTAATTTTTTGACTGAAGTCACTGCTGAAAAACTTGGTGACAAATTGTTGCTCAATAAAGGCGTAAGGCAGCAGAATACATTTTCCTTAAAATAATTGGAAATGGGCTCTTTGTACAAAAGAATCCGCCGTTACTCTAGAAAGTGGTCAAAGGTTCGTATCATGAATAGGGTTTTTATGTGAATGTTGAGTTTACAGTAGCATGTTAAAAATTTGACGATAATCGGTCGCCTGATCTTCTATAGGTGACCTTACTGTTAAGGCATTTAATTGACAAAATCTGTACCTTAAAAGCTGATTTCATTTGACTTATTGATTGTAATCTCACCCAGCTCGTTTTCAATCCGAAGGATAAGGGAGTATAGATTATTCCTACCGATGTAAATAGAACCCAGATACTTCTGTTTAAAAGGCAAACGCTATAATAACCAAATAACTTATGCAAAATCTTTGTGAAAACTTAATTTTAAGGGAAAATATTCATCAATAGTCATTTAATTCCCGGTGATAAGATCTACTTCTATGCTCCAAATTTGGCTATAATATTTTGAACTTTAGTGTCAATCAAATCAATACCATCCTATCCATATCATCAGTGAGTCCTTTGTACAAAATCAATTAACACTAAATTTCTATCACATTTGTTCCTTGCACCGTAAATTTCAACAACCTTTCATCGCTATCCTCTGAGTCCTTTCTTATTATTTTATTGCTTTACTCTACATTCACCAATAACCACTGGCTGGGGTTGATTTCACTTTCGATGAAATAAATTCAAATCAAGGATCGCAATCACTTTATTTTTCAGACAGTATCATAATTGAAATTTCTTCAAGTGTAACTCTTGTCTGAAGAGGAGGTAATTGGTATTGGGGATAAGGGATGAGGAATAGCGGAAAGACAAGACGACGAGAGCTATGAATGTTGAGCAAGAACGAAAAAAAAATATTAATGAGATTTGAATGGGTCGATATAGAGCAGTCCTTTGAAAAGTAATCAGTCCTTCATGAATGAAAGTGAAACATTTCATAATGGGAAAGTTATTGACCTAAATTTTTATTAAAAAAGAATTCAAAGTAAAATGGTTTTTGATGAAATGATTGCTTTTGAATATTTAATTTAGTGGGAAAATGCGAAATGATATTGAATTTATTTTTGGGTGTACGGACTTGTCAGTCAATGAATTTTTTAAGAAATTAACGGAAACCAGGAGGAGAAATCAGTTTGCTTTGATTTGCATTAAAAATGTTATTTCTGACGACAAAAGGTTTTTTTTGAGCATTGTTTTTTAGATTGCAATAAACTTAAACCATGAATAATTGATTCTTTGAACATTTCCTATAAAAAATTTAGCAACGAGCTGACCCATAAAATTTGCCTATCGACTTTTCCAAAGGATTTACTTTCGCAAACATTAAATAGTCCAAAAATAAGCCTCTACATTAATCTAATATCCTTCTACCAGACGGAATCTAAGGCCCACCTGCTTAACCGATCTTATACCTAAATATGAATAAAGTCATTTCCTTCCACACATCCTTTAATCACTGAAGAATACTGAAATGAGTCCACACATATTCTGATCACTCAAAAAAAGCAAGGCCCGACGACTTTTCAAGAAAAAAGAGAATTGGTCTGCGGATATAAAAAAAATGAAATAATTGACTCTACATTGAAATTTAATAAAGTAATTTCCACGAACCCTGAGCTGCATGGCAAGGGCTACATCGAATTCGACTCAGAGTATTTGAAAAAGTTCCCCAAAAAATGTTCTTACTACCAAAAGGATTGAATTAAAAACCTCTGTCGATGAGAAAAAGGTTCTAGCGATTTTAAAATTTGAGTTTCTTTTGGTTTCAGAAAATTCCTTGAGATCATTACCTCAAAATAGTGGCTGTTATAGTGATTAACTTCAATGAACTTAGAGCTGGAAACACTACAGCCTTTTTCAGGCCTTCGCTTGGATATAGCTTAACTTCTTTTTCGTAGCGCTACAAGCCCCTATTGGGCCTTCGCTTCCTCCAACAAAAACCTCCAACGGTCTCGGTCCATTGAACACGTCGTCCGATTTCGAAATCTGAGCAGCAATGAACTGTCTTTGACGACCGAGTCAGACCAACGTTTCCTCAATTTCTCCACTGGTCTCCACCCTGCAGTTCTTCCAACGAATACCTTTTTGGGTATTTATTATTCACCGATCCGATTTATGTGGCCTGCCCATTGCAGCTTCCGCAGTCTTACAATCGTTGAGAACTCCGGCTCGTCGAAAATTTCATACAGCTCATGGTTGTATCAAATTCGGTGTAGGTTCCCGTCTAGCTTCGAACCAATTACTCTTATTTGCCTCAGGACTCGTCTTTCGAAGGCGTTCAAACTGCTTGCGGATGCTTGGGTTAGGGTCCATGTTTCACACTCATATCATAGCACAGGTCTGATCACAGATTTGTATACTTGGAGCTTTATATTCCTGTGTTTGCAGCTGGTTTTTAAGATAGTCAAAACTGAATAAAAATTTTTATTTACGAACTGTATCTCCCGGCGTATTTCGTCTCTTTCAACACCGGTTATTTTGACACTTAAATATACAAATTTGCCCACATTTTTGTCATTGTATTCGGCAAATATGATATTTTGTGTATTTGAGGTATTTTTTCTCGACTGAGTTATGAGCTTTATTTTATTCTCATTGATTTGCAGCCCTACTAGTTTTGCTTCGCTGCTAAAGTTCATCAAATTTTTTTGGAGCTGTTAATAACCGTTAAAAAAATATTGATGTCATCCACATAGGCTTCTACATAACTCGACATACGAGTATATAGTAACGTACCTATTATATCCACAGGCAGTTTTCTGATGACATATTCCAGAACCAAACTCAATAGTAGTCCGAAATTTGTGTCAAAAGCGTCTTTGAGTTGGTTATTGATGCGGACTTGGGAGTTATCGACATCATTGTCATTTTAGTGAGACGGACTAATTTGGCAGAGATATCAAAGCAAAGCATTATTTGGTACAAGACGTTACGACCAGTATTGTCTTATGCTTGCTTAAAGTCAACGAAGATTTGGTATGCTTCTAAGTTGAACTTCCTCAAGTACCTGCTTGATTATAAACAATTGGTGTATCATCGATCTACCAGCTCTAAAACCACTTTGATACTCCCCTGTTAATGACTGGTCTGATTCTATTTTCTAGGATCTTTGAAAATATTTTATATGTCGTATAAAGCAGTGATATGCCTCTATAGTCTTCGCCCTGTAGTTTGTCATCTTTTTTGTAGATAGGGAATATAATTAATGGGCTCCACTCTTTCGGCATATTTTTTTGTTGGCAAATGTGCTGATAACTTTATGTATGGCTTTTTGAACACCACTGCCACCAAATTTAATGAGCTCCACTGGAATTTCATCGATGGCCGGCGCTTTATTATTCTTTTGGGCTTTGATGGCCGAGCAAACTTCATTCAGAGTTGGTGGGGGCAATGAAAGCTCTCCGCAGACATCTACGTGGGTTATTCAACAAGTACTTAGCCTCACCGCCCGATGGCGCTGCTTTAACAAAAGAGTTTTACCATCGCGCAGTACATTCAACAAAACTAATGAAGGGAATTGACTGAAACTTTGACAGTAGCCTACAAAAAGAATGTATTGCACGATGGTAAAACTCTTTTGTAATAGCAGCGCCATCGGGGGTGAGGCTAAGTACTTGTTGAATGACCCTTGTATAGGCTACGATGCTCTGGAGCTGTGCGGAGGATTAAGAAGGTTCTTGAAATATGATGCCCATCTTTTCTTAGTTCTGTTTTCATCAGCGATAATGTTGCCAATGTCATCATGGCTAATAACTGCGTTCCACTATTTTGTCTGCTTGTCTTGTGTTGTTTCTCGCTAGACTTACATCTATACCTCCCAAGTGGTCGCGATAGTATTTTCCTTTCTTATTTCTAATTACCTTATTCGCTCCTCTCCTGAGATTTTCATTGTGTTCTCTCTTCGTTCTGGTTTCCCTTCACATGTATTTTTGTGTGCCTGATTTTTTTTGTTTAGCGCATTCTGGCACTCATCATTGAACCAATCATTTCTTTCCCGCCTGGCTTGCTGTTCGACCGTCTGTTCTCCCAGGGTCTTAATTGCCTCCATAGCTCATTGCTGGTTTTCAAGTATGTATCTAATAAGATGGGAGCTAGCTGGTTGTCGAGGATCTTCGTGTAATTTTTTGCCACGGACGCCGTTTGGAACCCTTCAACGTCAAATTTCTGTCGATTCAAGTTACCATTGGCTCCTCAGTATATACGGACGTAAACTAAGCTCGATGTCCAACGTTGTTGGATCAGAACATGGTTGATCTGGTTATGTATGTTGCTATCCGGTGAAACCCAAGTTATTTTATGTATGTGTCGATGTGGAAAGCAACTTGAAAGTATGACTAGATTTCTGCTACGCGCAAAGCCAATCAGGCTCTGACTGTTGTCCTCCATTTCATCGTGGAGGCAATATCTTCTTTAGCGTTAAAATCACACAGAATTATTTTTGTGTCGTTTCTAGGCAATAAGTCACTAAGTCTTTCCAAGTGATTGTAGGATGTTTACTCCACTTCTTCATCCTAGTTTTCGTTCGGGGCATATACATTCATCAGCCAAATTTTGAAGAATTTTGCTTTTACACGGGTCACACACAATCGTTCATTGATTGCATTAAAATCAATAACGAGTGATTTCCTATCTGCAGTAAAGACCATTCCGAATTCTCGCTTTCCAGCAGGCTTCACAATATTCAATATTGTGTGCGATTTCATATCTTGAATAAAGTCGATAAGTTTAACGTGAGCACCTGCCACAAATAGACCTAACCTCATGGTCTCCATAGACAGGTTTAAATCAAGTGTCAACTAACGCCCCTCATCCAAAGGACGAAGCTCCACTAACCCCAGTTGTGAACCCAACGTACACTTGTTGGTGCGCTGATCCACAAGCCACTAAGTTTCAGCCAGGAAAGCCTCCTAACCATATAGAGGGTAACAGTAACCTGTCATGGGCTCTCCCTAACCCGTCTTACAGATTAAATCTCTGCTCAGGTTGTCGCAGCACTCCTTTCAAGTATCGCTATGTATTTCCGCTCCCAACGGCAATACGTTGGTGGCCCAGCTCCGGGTCCGTGGGGACAGCACTTCCCAAAGATTTGCAGATCTGGAATTCTAGGTCTGGTCCATCCCTCTGCGCATAATTATCTACCTAACCACCACATATCATCACCAGGGACAGTCAAAATAGGGCGTTAACGACATGACGACAATAGACATTTTAGGAGACCTTGGACCTAGCAAAATCGTCAGTCTCTCTCGCTGAGCAGAGCTGCAGCCGCTTTTGAAAAGCTTGCTGAGCATAGGAGTTTAACTCCGCGAATCTATCAAGACCTCTTGGGCTTCTGTGGGGGATCAGAACAAGTTTGTGCAACATGCACTATAGAGCTTGGCATATGCCAGACACTCGAATAGTACATGTTGCCAAGTCTCACTCTCTGTCCCACAGATTTTACAACATGCATTATCCACTTAACTACGACTAAAAAACCATTCATTCAGACTTCCATGTCCTGTCAGTAGGAACCACAAACCAAGACAGAAGCCTAGGTGTGGTGTCCATATAGCTGGCAGAACATCAGGTATAAACATATACGTCACACGTCCCTTGGCACATTCATTCCAGCTGCTTTGCCAGGCAAAAATCATGCAACCCTCCAGCATGGTCCAAATGCAGGTCAGACTCTGACGTCCAGGGTCAGCGCCTAGTAACCACTCATGCTCAATAACAGCCAATCCCCTCCGCAATATGAACGAAAAGCCTCTCCAGACTATCTCCAAGTCAAGCGGTGGAACTCCCGTTAGTACCTGCACGGCGTCAGTCAAAACTGTACAACATGCAGGACGGCATGCTAGCAGAGCTACTCTCTGACATATCATGATGAGTCTTCTGCCAGTTCCATTTATTGCACTCTCAATGAATACTGATGCTCCATAGGCCACACAGACGATGAACAGGCCAACATATATTCCATTGAGAGCACTCCGTCGATGTCCCCAGCCTTTTCTATACACTAGTCGTAGCATCGAGGCTAGAAGCGTGAGATGACCCTTCATGCCTCTAAAATGGAACCAGAATGATAATCGCTCACCCACACGAACTCCCAAGTATTTGATAGTTGTCTCATACTCGAGAAGTCGTCCCTCTTGCCGCACTCATGGCGATAGACTCAGGCTAAGCGCTACTTTCAGAAGCATCATCCTCATATCTTTAATATCACTTCCTGTCCAATGCGTTTCCTGAATTTCCAATATATTTAATTTACAACGATTATTGACTCGCCTGTTGTAAAAGAATTTAACACCGCCAGGGTACTTGACTGATCTGACATTCAAAGATCCAATGCCAAAGTCTTTTTTTTTGGTTGTGAGGTCATTGCTCCAGATCCAATCTATTCTGAGGCTCTGTTGCAGGTTTCGGAACAATGTAGGGTTTCTCGGGAATAGGGACTGACCCATCACCCAACCTCTATACCTGTGGCTTGGTTATTACTTTCAACTCAGGCACGGAAGACTAGCCTTCAAAATCTTACGTCACCACAAAGGACATGTAAGTAGGATTTAGTAGCAGAGCTGCAGATGTATTTGAAGTTATTGGCATTTTTCGGAATTCAATGTCCCATCATTTGGGAAACAGTAAGCCCAATGTGTGATTCCGAGGTATAGAGATAGTTAGAGTACCTCATTTTAAGGTCTTTGTAAAAAAAATTGTTTACAAAGACATACTAGTTTCGCGATTTGTCTTTCTGTCCGTGCGTCGCAGCAAGTTTGCCCAGAAACTATAGATACTAGAAAATTCAAACTTTGTTAAAAGGTCAGAAGTGATGTTTCCTCAAAATTTTAGGTCTTACCAAACATTTCAAAATTGTTTAAGGGGGTCCCCACTTATAACGATTTTTTTTTAATTAAAAGTAATCGAGTAGGGTATCAAAGAAATGGTCTTGACTAGATCTTTTAGAATCTGAACTCATAAAGTTATTTTGTGCATCAAGGGGTCCGGGGGGAGGCAGAATGTATCAAAATTCATCAAATTAAGCCTCGCAACCTGAAAATATCATCGATAATTGCATCTAGATGCTCAGACATGAACTTATTGTTTGTGAATCAGTATCTCATTTCTGCCAATCCCTTGTATATAAACGCTGTAAACGTTAAAATTTTCTACTTTTATAGATTTATTCTTTAGTAAATCAACCCTGAAAAAAAAGAGAATCGGTTTCAATAATTTCCTTAAAATTGAACTGGTAACATCTTGCCAACTAATTCTGCAACCACCCTCTCTCTAGATAAGCCTTTCATTTTAAAACAAATTGTGTATAAAAAGCTGGATTCCCTGCACTGTATAACCTACATCGAATCAATAAAGATATACAAAATATTTTTAACAGGACGCAATCTGGTAATCCTTTATAAACCCAAGCCAAATACACTTCCCACTAAATCAATTCTCTTGGGAAAATAAATTTATATGCAGAGAAATGAACGAATTTGCAGTTTTCACCAATGAGAAACACATATACTCGTATAGGGTTTTGCATTAGGGACATAACAATTTCGCATCTTTATATGAATGTACCCTTAACAATTTTTAATGAACTCTCAATGTCAAAATTTTTCGGACAGACTATGAGTGTTCACTCAGTGGTGCTATGTACTGATTTAATCAGATCATATCATAGCTGAGCACGGGAGTATGGTATTGACCAAACCAACTTGCGAAAAAATAAATACGGTCATGAAAATGAGATACTCTAACTATCTCTAAGCGAAAGCCCGAGAGGGGCTGTAGTGCTACAAAGAAGAAGAAGTCAATGTCAAAACGTTAGTTAAAGTCAACATTTTCATCATTGTAAAGTTCATAAACCAACAATTGGGTTCTTGCAACGCTTGAAGAAAATGAAGAATTTCATCGAAAAATCATCTTTGAAGATGAAGCTCATTTCTGGCTCAATGGCTTTGTTAATATACAAACTATGCATAATTAGTCAGCAACAAACCCACATGTGCTTCTTGAGACACCGTTGCGTTGATTGGGCCGTATTTTTCGTGGATGAAAACGGCCGTTATGTTACCGTCAATGGAGTACGCTTTTGTGTTGTTTGTGGCCAGAATTGGATGATGTTGACATCAAAGATATGTGGTTTCAACAAGGCGGTGCCACTAGCCACACAGCATGCCCCAAAACCGATTTATTGAAATTTATTTATTTATTGTTATGTCCTTTATGGAAAACCCTATAGTTGGATGGTCACTTGAATTGGTGGGTGGAAAAACTATACAAATCCAAAATCATTTTGAAAAAAAAAACCCAAAAAACCCATGAAGTTATCTTGTTTTTCCGCTCAATATTTAAAAAACGTTAAAAAAAATATGAGCTTTAATAAAACTAAAGAAAAATTTTCAAGAAATGCTGTTATTGATGAGTTTTGACAAAATATTATATAATATAATGGAACTATAACGAATCTTGAAGACTTTCATCGCTGCTCTCTCAGAACGTAATATGGTAGTAAAATTCCAAATTTTTGTGACTCATGTACTTCAGAACTTTTTTTTAAATCATTGATCTTTTTTTTCATTGATTGGAAGGGGATTTTTATAAGCTTATTCATTTGGACATAACAGCGTGATTTAGGCTTCAGTAGTTTGAAGTTGGTAATCTCAAGCTCTCAGATATAACGGCTCACTGAAATGCAACTTGATCTAGAGCAGTCAAACGTAAACTGATTATGGGTTGAAATTAAAGAAAGTATCACAAAATCCCTTATCAATCGCTTTTCAACTTTTTTTTATAATACTCCGGCCACCAGCTTTTGATTACTGATAAAGTAAATGGGTTCAACTTACGGCTGCTCACAATCATGTGCTCATAGTCATCTGGTAAATAAATACTGACAAAGGTGGCTTATCGTAGAAAAAAACGATATTAGGTTGTATAGGTTCAAACAGAGTCGAAATATACGAAAAATTCGTGACCCTCCCCCGCCCTCTCGCGACTGAAATCAAAATTCACACAACTTTGTTAAAAATAGTATGATATTTAAATTTTAAGTTTTCTCTTATAAAATCAAATTTTCAGTTTCAGTTAGTAGTTGATATAAGATGATTTAGCCCATCAGTAGTCAGTAGTTGATTCTCCTTCTCCTTAGCACTACAGCCCATTTCGGGCCTTCGCTTCCTGCAAACTGCGCCTCCAGTTATCTCGGTCCGTTGACCGCGTCGTCCAATTCCGAAATCCGAGCAGTGATGAACTGTCTTCGTCGACCGAGTCAGACCAGCGATTCCTCGGTTTCTCCATTGGCCGCCGGCCTTCAGTTCTCCCAACGAACACCTTCTTGGGTATCCGTTGTTCGTCCATACGATTCATGTGTCCAGCCCATTGCAGCTTCCGCAGTCTTACAATCCTTGAGACCTCCGGTTCGTCAAAAATTTCATACAGCTCATGGTTGTATCGAATTCGCCATTGTTCCCCGTCTAGCTTCGCTCCGATTATTCGCCTCAGAACCCGTCGCTCAAAGGCGTTCAATATATTTGCGGATGCTTGGGTTAGGACCCATGTTTCACACCCATAGCATAAACACAGGTCTTATCACAGATTTGTATACTTGGAGCTTTGTTTTTCTGTGTATGCAGCTGGTCTTCAAGATCGTCAATACTGAATAAAATATTTTATTTGTGAGCTGTATTCTTCATCATATTTCGTCTCTTTCATTGCCCGTTTTCGTTATTTTGGCGCCTAAATACAAAAATTCGCTAACATTTTCGATACTGTATTCGCCAAGTGTGATATTTTGTGTATACGGGGTATTTTTCCTCGACTGCGTCATGAGCTTTGTTTTATTTAGTAGTTGATATAAGATGATTTTGCCTATAAAATTTTATGGAAACTAGATCATAATCGAGTGAGTTATAGCCGTTTCAATTGAATGGCATTAAAACAACAATAAAACGCTTTGATGATTGATGCATGAAATATTTCAAATCAACCTCGGCAATCTTATTTTCTTTGGATTTGCATGAAAATTTAAGGGATAGTATTTAATTTGAATATATCCAACTGTCCGGGCATTCAGAACAAAATATTTAAGCTGAAATGAAATCGCGGCTGTTATCTGCTAATGAAGGAAATTCTGCATGTTTTGGATGCATGTGAACGATTTCTTCTTCAAGCATTGGATGAATGATTCAAGCCATCGATTGATGCTACCAAAAAATTTATTTTGAACCCTAGAATGGTTGCAAAGCCTTTCTGGTAGGCACGCTCTCCTGTTCACTCAACTAGTTTATATTATTAAATAAGCATTCAATGTGGGCTCGGTGAAAATTATTTCTCATGGGCACAAGTCACTTTACGTGCATATCTATACAGATGATTGCTTATTAAAAAATAATTCATGAATTAATGTAATATTCAAGCCAATTATATATTTACGCTTAAGTCCAATAAAACAAGCTCAAACATTCAAATTAAATCTACAAATGATCAAATTCGATTTCGAAATCTCGAATCCTACACAAAATCCCTGCAAATAAATTTCTATCAAAAATAATCTCTTAATCCTTAACCATAACTCACCCTAGGAACACATCTTTAAAATTTTACATTTTTAGACAGAATCGTTCAATAAATCAATTTCATCTTAAAAAAAATTTACATTATTCCTCTCCAAATACCAATTTGACGTCATCATTTTATGGGCTTTTGTTCCTTTCATCTTTTGAGTCATTCAACCTAAAGGGCTTAACAAAATTTCTATTAATAATCATTACATCAAATAGCCAAGCATCATTTTCATCAGAAAAACGATGTTGGGAGGTGCTTGTGAAATTCACACTAAATAAATAATTTTTTGGGGTGAAATGTTGATGAGTGCATTCGTTATTTATAGATTATTTTCTCGGTTTGACACATAATTTTTTTCTTTTTTTTTTGAAAAATTTGTTTTCAACTTAACAAGATGTCTCGATATAAATTTGGCGAAATATGTATTTAATAGAAATAATCGAAAAATAATTCCTACGTATTATATGCAGATGCTTCGGAGTATGCTGAAATTGTTTGTTCAAGGCTTAGTGTCTAGTTTAATTAAATAAAGATAGAATTTGGATCAAATGTTAAAGTGATTTATTACTATAAAGAAAGTAATTCATAAAAAGACATTTTTCTTCTTATTACAAAAATAACGAAATACAAACAAAATTCATTCCATTTTACAGAGTAAAAACTAATATTCGTTACATCACTGATATATACATATAAATATGTTATATATATATATATATATATATATATATATATATATATATATATATATATATATATATATATATATATATATATAAAGTAGTCCGCGTGGTGTAGTGGTTAGAGCACTCAACCCATAAGCCGAAGGTCCCTGGTTCGAGTCTCATTGGCGCCAACGAGATTTAATTCAAGTGATTCTTCGGACGGACTATAAGCCCGTTCAATTATGATACGGTAAAATAATGAGATACTCGAACTATCTCTAAGCGAAGGCCCGAAAGGGGCTGTAGTGCTAAAGCAAATTAAATATATATGCATATATTATGTATATATGTTACATATATTATATACAAATAGTCCATGTGGTGTAGTGGTTAGGCGAACTGGACACCTTTAAGCAGAAAAAATCACGGAAATAAATGTTTATGAGTAGGTACTAGGGCAACAAATTCCTCAGGAACCGAGATTCACTCAACTTTGTCAATAAAAGTATGATTTCGAATTCTCGCCCATAAAATTAAAACGGTAATCTTAAACTTCTTGATATAAGATCTTTATGCTCACAAAATTCTATGAAAATCGAATCATAATCAAGTGAATTATAGCCATTTCAATTATATGCATTACAACAACAATAACACGTGTTGATGGACACATTTTCTTCCGATTTTCATGAAAATTTACGGAATCGTGTTTCATTTGAATATGTTCAATCGGCCAAGCAGTCAGAAAAATTATTATAAGCTGGAACAAAATGGCGGCTGCAATGTGCTTGTGAAAGAAACTCTGCATCGTTTGGGTAAATTTGAGCAATTTCTTATCCACCTATTGGATGAATAATTCAAGTGATCGATTCACTTGTTGCGAACCCTAGGATGGTTACAAAGACCTTCTGGTAGGAGCACTCTCCCGCTTACTCAACTTGTTATTATATACAAATCTTTATTGCCTTTTAAAGCATAAATTTTGGTGTCTTACGTGAGCATCTAGTGCACAATAAATTTATGCATGTTTTATTTGCAACCTACCATGTATGGTATTTTCCAAACACGAACAAGCCTAAAAATTTATGTGGCATTAATGCAATTTTTGTATAATATTTTATCGATATACTCGTATATTTGCATCATTTTTTTTTTTTGGTTTTGAGTTACAAGATATTAGCGCTCCTAGTTTTTGAAAATCAAAAATTAGATGCGCATGATAAGTGAGAACATTCAATAGAGCCCAAAATTTATTTTGTCATTGATATGGACCAGAAGGTTGGGTGTCAACATATGCTTCCGTATAGTCCGCGAGTAAATATATATGAATGCCATATTTTCGCAGGTTTATTTGCTACCTAATGCTAAGAAATGGCAATCTTTCTTAGGAAGCAACAAGGTTTATATCTAATGTCATCAAAAGACTTAATGCAAAGTAGTTTAACCGTTATTCTCGAGCTTAAGAATCCTCGTCTTCACCACCACCTGGAAAGGCTAATTTCTCGTAGGTACCCTTAATTCAAAAAACAAATAATAATTTCATTGGCTGTGACTTTGAAATTCAAACATTATTTAAGAAAAATTTTATATTGTCCATGAAAATATATTCAGTACCTTAGTTGCTACTGAAATTACAAGTTTCGCTTACTTTCTGACTTTTGAGGCCCCCATTTTAAATTCAGGACTTTGAGTTTCGATTGTTTTAAAAGATACGTGTCTTAGAGTCTCATCAACCACTATAATTACTTTTAACTCGTGTTGCTCACTTTTTGGAAGCTAACTTCTCTCGCTACTTACTTATGTGCCCAACCTTACTATTGTCTAATCTAAATGAATCTGAATCTATTAAGAGATATATTTAGCCTTCTCCTGGACCTCTGATGAGAATATTGACGTTTTTATTTCAAATATAAAAGTACGTAAAAAGTTCTTTCATTTTTTTTCTTTAATTTCACTTTAATAGTACTTTATTTTTTAAATAATATAACATTCACATATCTGAAAAAAGGACGGAAATAATGCTCAATTCTCTCTTGGGTACTCAATCGTTCTTGGATCTTATCCTTCTTATTCCATCGCTCTTGCACCATTACATGGAACAATGTTTCGTCGCTCTCAAAATCCGATAATCTCCAAGGACAAGTTTTAGGACCTTTGCTATTTAGCATTTTCATTAATAGCCTTCCCAAATGCTTATCCTCTGTCTTCTTTACGCAGATGATTTAAAAATTTATCGCACGGTTAACTCCAGTGAAATGTAGTGAAATGGACACAAATAAATGTCCGTGAAGGACTGCAGCGATGGTCTGCTGCCTTAGCGGAAGAGGATGGTGAGATCCGCCGAGATTAGCCTTGTCTGGGGACGCGTGGATTCTCTGATAGGCTAGCGTTGTGGTGTCGTGGGGCGGGTCTTCCCCCCTAGCACAAGACCCACAAACAAAACATTTTTTGCATTCACGAATTTGGAAACGGTTCTTTTATTATCGACCGGCGTCGAAAACGGAGATAACCGGCTAAGGACTTTAAACTCGCTGGTTCAGAGGACAAATAGGGCCTTGCAAAAACGGACGGACTTGAGGAGACTTCGTCGTTACCGCCAATACTTATGGTCCCTAAATAAGAGTGGGCATCCAGGTGGAACCGGTGCCCCTCGCACCCTCCCAACCGGATCAAAATCCAAACTTAGACGTGGCCATGTATTTCATATTTGAGTAAAAAACTCATACAAACCTAATTTGAATGACTTTTTCCATCAAATGAGGAATACAAACGTAGCCAATTTATGTTATAGCATTATGCGATGGAATCACATTAACTCTATACCCTAAAAGGGCACGTAAGCGGAAGGCCACTCTTCCCGGCAAGTGCCCCTATAAAACAAAAGAAACAACGTGCGCGCCCGGTAGCTAGCCCCTTCAGTGGAGGAGCCTCCCATCGTTGCGGGTTCTATACTACGTTTATATATACAAGAACCTAACAATCAAAAGTGTGGTGTATTTGCACCCCCTTTTTTCAAATGGACTAAAATTTCATGAATGTCATTAAGTGTGTGCAATACATTTTTAGCTAAGCTATTGGGTGACCTTAATGATTTACAACTATTGATGCTTTGGAAATTTAGATTGATGCAATTTTGAATAATAATAAAATCAAAAACAGAATTTAATCCAATATAAAAAATTATCAAATATAAAATTTAATCAAATATAAAAAATAATCAAATATAAAATTTAAAAACAGGTACTCACCGGCATCCTCGCAAGCGCTCGTTGACGATGTTGGTGGTAAGAGTTATTTATAGTTATACTAGAAATTTATGAATGGTGTCACCATGAGATAATCGGGGCCAAGTAACCACCATACACTTCCGCCCTCGCGAGATGTATTCGAACCATGACCGACAATCATTCAAGGGTGAACAGGCCCCAATCCGTTTTCAGGTCAGGAGAATAGAAAAATGTAACCTGGATCACATTTTATTTTATTGAATAGAAGGCACTAGTTACATGTAGCAATAATTTAACTGACCACCAGGCACTATTAGATTAACTAGATACCAGGCATATTATTAGAGCGCATTACATCAACTACTACGAGGCTATGTCAACCGTCGCAGCAGCGTCAATGTTATACAATTTATGCGCTACATGATGACAATCCGCCACTTAATCGAACTAATGCTAAAGCGAATTGCCACCGCAAGGACCAAAACAGGGCAGCTAAACTTCACGGCTCAACCAACCAAGCAATCGCTAACCGCCACCCACTCAATGGAGGACACATCGAAAAGGAGAAGACAGAAAAGGATGCACCAGTGGCAATAGGGAAGAACCGAACCGAAACGTCGTTGTGAGTAATTCAAAACCTGATGTTGATCGCCCTATTACACGAATTATCACTTCCACAACATCTGCGGGCGGCCGCGGAAACTCTTCAACCAACCTCAAACCTAATTATTTTAGGGGGAAAATGCCAAGTGGAAACCTACTAGGGAAGCCTAGGCCCAATTATCACACGAGTTTCCATAATATCCGCGCGGCGGCCGCGACAACACTCTGATCAACCACAAAACTAATAGTTTTAGGGGGAAAGTAGCAAGCCACAACCTACCAGGATTGAGGAATCCACTTTACGCGACTCGAGCACTCATAATCGCGCAAAACCACCGAAAATAGCACCCGCGCGGCGACCATTGCAAAACATAAACAATTGCGATTGACGTTTCGGAACAACTCGGATAATCCATCCCATATGATTTCAGTGGGACGGCGTGAACATGGAACATGGGAAATGGAGCGAACCAACCCGAACCGGGACTATTCTCGGAAGAGCGGTGGAATGTGTGAAAAGTTCGTTAACCGGGGAGAAAAATCCGCGAAAGTGGTCCCGCCGTTATTTCGTGGAGGTGATATAAGGAGGAGATTTTTGGCGCGCTCGTTTTTTTTTCCTTTGGTTTTTTTTGCTGTGGACGGAGGTGCTGAAGTGAATACTGGTGTCGAAGTAGTCATATAAAAGTTAATAAGGGTGATCATGGTTGGCGAGCGTTAAATTTGTGGCATAAAGCAACTATAACTCTCGGTGCGGATTGTGTCGGTTGGCGTAATTCTCCTCTAAGGAGCCGTTCGAGTACGAAGGACGCAGAAAGGGGCCCCCACCGGTTAGGGAAATTGTAGATGAGCGAGTAAGAGTGCCTTTAAAATATAAATTACTACATTCGATACAAATCAAATATATTTTATTTAATCTGTAAATGCTGTAATGTAAGTGATCCAGGAGGATAGGTTTTTTTTTTGTTCTATTAGTGAGAAAAATAGATGGATTGTGTAATGGATTGGAGCCGCTGGTTTTTCTTTCATTTATCGGAGTTCTTTCTTTCCTCGCTAATCGCGAAAGTGAAGGTTGTTGCCTAAAAGGAAGTGGCCACAAAGTGTATGGTGGCAGAACGTAGTGCAGGTGGCCCTGCAGGAAGTGTGGTTTTAGGCGAAGATCCCTTTTGTGTGACTTAGGCAAAGTTCTCTTTCAGCGGGTTTTAGGCAAAGACTTTGCTACGGTGGTAGGAGGAAACTTTCGAGTGTGCCGCGACGGGGGCTATTGCAACAAATAGCACATCCTGTGGAAACCTAGCTCCCCAGTGTATTCAAACAAGGAGCAACGGCTCTGGTCGAGGGTTCGCGCTTCAAGCGACCAGTTAGCCCCAGGGATACACAAAGTAAGCGCGTGGCGTCACCACGACTCGTCTCCGCGAGTTGGCCGGCAATATCCCTGAGGTCGCGCCGTGAACGGCTTGATTTTGTACGTAACAATGGACAACCTGATTAGATTAAAACTGGTCCGACAGGCGTCATCACTTTCAAGAACGATATTGTTATTCGAACCATGTGTTACGCTCCAGCAAGCTCGCGCCCAGACAATTTACTTAATGAAACCAATAATTTGCATGTTTATTCAGTTATAACTTAGAATGCATGCGATACGCACCAACTAGTAAACGAACGTAGGGAACATTTCATACCTCTCTAATGCCAAATGCCAAAATTTGGCATGAATCTGGCAAATTTTCAGTTATCTTGCAAATCCTTTCTGTTGATAATGGGTTCAAATAGAATCTTTATCTCCCCGAAGATGAGATCAGCTCTGGCCATGAGAATTAGTATTCGCAGGCAACTTTAAAGGTGTAGTAAATCAGACACTGGTACTTAATCCGGAACGAAATTGGAACACATCTTCCGTCCTCTTCTCAAACAGATCTGCTCCGTATGTTAAATCAAGTGTCACCCGTAACGGATAAATCTACTCTGTTAAATGCGTCTCACGGCTTCGAGTGAAAAGCGTAAAAAATTCCGTTATGTTTATTTATAGTTATACTAGAAATTAATAAATGGACAAACAGATTAGATTAAAACTGGTCCGAAATGCTACATCATTTTCAAGAACGATATTGACTATTTACTTGATTGATTGCAAATTTATTCAATTCTAACTTAAAATGCATGCAAAACGCGCCCACTAGTAAACGAACGTAGGGAACATTTCACACCTCTCCAATAACAAATGCCAAAAATAAATTCAATGGCGGGTTACGGGTTGATGCTTTTTTAAGGGTGACGACACAGACGTACACACCCCAAGCTGTCCAAATCTCTTTTCATTTCCCTATGTTACAGCGGTAAATCGAATCCAGCTGCTCGCTCAGCCGAGTTAGATTGCGTTCGGCAATGCAATACACGGATGGGATGCACTAAATCACAGTTCCCATATTTTCATGCTTCTTAAATTGATTGATTCATAGTTTTTGATTATTTTAGTATGTACATTCGTTTGCACACAATTATTTCCTAATGAAAAGTTATTGCATATTTGTTGTAAGTTCTATAGCATTAATGACGTTAATTTTATAATAAAACGTAAGCTCTCTATTGTGTTCTTTAATTTACTAAATTTGACATACATAATGGAGTATGATTTTTTGTACTTCAGAGTACATATATATAATACAAAAAATCTTATCATTGGATCTGTAATTTGTCGGATTACAGGGTACCCTTTTGTAAAAAATTTCGGACTATAGGGAGTCTTCTATAATCCGACAAATTCGATAGCTCGACACTGCCCTGCAAAATTTTTGTCGGACTACCGGGGGTCAACTGTAGTTGCAAAGCTCTTTCTCTTCATCATCACTAAATGTTCGCTTTTTGGGCCTAAAGGAACTTAAATCGAAATTGCAGTAGTAGTAAGATCTTCTAGGGTTGCACGAACTACTTTAACTTTTCGTTCAAGGGTTATTTGTGGCACAAAATATATTTTCGCCGCAAATTTGTACCCCATTTACCCTTCGATTACAACATCTACTGCATTTTGCATAGTCTGTTGACTCCAGTTTCCCCTCTCCGACATTCTTTTATAATTTTTCACCATCCTGAAGCAAGATTAAAAACAAAGAAGTTATGAAGAAGCATAAACTGTCATAAGGAAATAATTGAATTTCTTCGAGGGGCAATATGGGGTACACTATACCCCATCTTGCCCTCCAATGCTTATTTGAATAAAGTAACATGCCTTTAATGACCAATTCAGAGTATGGACACAAACATGTTCTTACCTGCTGGTGTAATCATTGATAAACAAGAATAACCTTCAGTTAGTTCTAGAAAACTAATATTGAGGTACAAAACACAATCGATGTATAACGCGGAAATCACAACTGACTTGACAAAAACCGAGTTTTTGGCGCCAAAGCGAAAACGCGTGCACTTATAAATCGGTCACTGCGCTGACTGATGAGCAACATGACGGCGCATCATTGCAAGCCAGAGCGGCTGGGATTGATCGACCGTTAAAACCATAGATATAGAGAGTACTGGATCCGCAACCGGTCGTGAGAGCCGAAGCAATTGGCAACCTGCGCTAAAGTTGTGTGAAGTTGAGGTTTGAAGCGATATGCTTTTAATTTAGCACTGTATTCACGGCGAAACACGTTCACATTTAAAAAGTTTTTAATTTTAAAGATCGCGCGTACGTAATCGGAACTTTAATTCACTGTTTTAATTAAAAATTTATGAAATTTCCATCCGCTTTGACACATGAGTTTTCCCGCGTGGTTCGCGCTCTTTTCGATTTTCTTTTGCTTTGACGTTCGAGTTTTCCGTGAGAGTTGTTTGTTGTTTATACTCAAACTGAAATGAAATTTCGTTGGTGTGCGCGGGTGTCAGTGGGGGAAGCGATTCTTCTGAAGAGAGAAAAGAAAAACCTGTCTGGAAAAAAAGGGGAAGGAGAAGCAGAGGGAATCATATAGTTTCGAGAGCGTAAGTTATTTATAACTTATTTATGTGGCAAATTTGCTTCTCACATGGACGAGTACACAGATTCTCGTTGCTCGTCCATTTGTTTATATGTCTTTGGTTAAAACGCATTGCCCCGTCTTGCCGGCTACCCCGTTTTGCCCCCCTTCCCCTTTATGAGAAGAACTGCGAAAATGTTATGTAACACACAAACGATGCACGTCCTTAAGCTGAATATTATTTGATTCATGCGTCAGAGTAATCCCAAAAATTTCAAAAAGCTTTGATAATTGGCCCGTGTTTCAAAGATAACTGGAATAGTTATTTTTCAAGAGAGCTTTAAAATATAAATGAAAAGTTTTACGCATTTCATAGCGCTTTATATTTAGTCCACCATCCATAATTATTCAGATGAGTTCCTCATACTCTACTCGCGAACATATTACTTTTTGAAAATAAATTTCCCGTGAATTTTCCAAACGTGCTAATAGCTGAAAATCCCCTTTTTTTATAGCAACTCTAAACTAAAATATCAGCAAAAAATACGCAACTCAAACAATAATACATGACTTCCATGGCTCGGTACTTCCGCCAAAAATATTTTGGATATCATTTTTTTTCACACATTGCTGTTTGCATTCATAGACATGTATGCAAATCATTTCTTTAATCTTATTCAATTTATATTTCAAGATGATAATAAATATATTTCTTCGATATGACCAGATGCCCTCATAGCGAGATTTATTTCAGTGAATGGCATTTTAATTTTAATCCCGCTGTTATTTTAAGCAAGCGTGTGTTTCGATCCGCAGAATTTAATTTATCAAGCCGAAAATGTTTAATTGATTCGCATTAATTATTCGATTTAATTGTTAAATTATATATTTCCGCCATTACTGTTGTTTACTTATTTGGTATACAATTTAAAGGTAATTTTTTGTTTTTGTTTTAGCACTATAGCTCCTTTCGGACATTGCTTAGAGATAGTTAAAGTATCTCATTAATTTGATCGTATCGGCACTCAAGAAGGTGATATGGTCAGTACCACGCTTATTCTTGCGTCCGTTCATCCAACTGTAATGCGTTCTATTGTATTTAATGTAGTGCGTATCATAACTGAACAGGCTTATAGTCTGTTCGAAGAATCGCTCTAAACAAATCACGTTGTCACCAACGGGATTTGAACCAGAAACCTTCGGCTTACGAGGTGAACACTCTAACTACTAAACCACGCGAACAACTTTAGAGTAATTACCGAAGCGGGAAATTTGTTCATCTTTATTTCCATTCTGGGACCATTACCAATTCTGTTGAGATAAAAATAAAATGTTCAAGATTTATCCGAGCATATTTAGTGTAGTAGTCTCTCTTTAGAAGTATAAATATTTGCTTCATATTTTCCTTCTTAGCACATGCCCTCCACTGCAATTGCGTAGCTCAAAAATAAAACATCTGCTTTGTGTACTAAACAATGCTTTAAATTATTACATTGTTCTATTATTTATGGTTTATTTATGTTACAATCAAAAACAAACAAAGTATGCAAAGATATTTCCTTAAATGAAAAATAGCCAATATCTTATCAGACCAAGTATCGATCTACAATCCGCCCCGTACAAGATACGTACCCAATCAATCCATAAATCACTCGAAATTGTTGAACAAACTTAAAACGGTGCTCAAAAATTTATCTATTTAACTATTACGATTTTAGCACGTTTAAATTTAAATTTTATAGATCTATTTACAACACATAAAATTACACCATATGAAAGAGTTATTACGATCTGATTAATTTTATTTTTACGTGTACATTCATGCGTATGACAGCGTAGCATTTAACACAATTATAGATTTTCCCGATTCGCTCACACATGTTAAAATTGGGGGGCGGAAGGGAGAAGAGGGGATAATATGAAATCTGGCGGTGGTGATTGCGGTGGCAAGTGGTTGGTTAATTTATTTTAATAAAACCCAAACTTGCCAAAATAACTTAAAAATAAAATTATGCAGACTGCAATGAAAGCGAACGGCTGTTTTCATTTATAATTTATGTTTTAAAGATTGATGAGAAATTCCAAGAAAAGATATTCGCTAAGCATTTAAATTTCAGAGAACTCGTCACATTCTGTGAATTTTCAAATCATATTCAGAATATTAGAAATCTTCTTTTGTCGTTTCCCATTAAATTTAAAATACAATTATTTTTCTTTTTTCAAAATAAATAAGACAAATCTATTCATTTAAATACAAGTATGCACATGTATAAATATCTTTTATTCTCCAAACCCCAGACAAATTAATATGAGTGATTGCAATTTTCCATGGAAAACAAACTTCCTCGCAATTACGCGCAATCAATGAAGGTCAGAGAACAAAACTTGGGGTGGGGGGGTATATTTTAGCACCAGAATTAAATCGCCCCATTGGAAAGATTTACGATTTGTTTATATACTACTTGATAGCATGTCATCATCCCATGTGAATGAATGTGAAACATGTTAAACGTAATTTGAACGCAAATGTAGCATCATGTTCAATTTGCGTACGATTCTTAAAAAAAGGACCTTGTACATCAAGCTAGAAATAATAGGGAAGTAATTAAGCGGAAATTTTTCTTTCAAGTTTTGTTCGAAATTGAAATAAAATATCTCTTTGAAAAAAATATTGACATTGATTTGTCGTAATTAGATACAAAAGCAATTTCGACTATATTGCCTTGATGAGTGCTGGATGGTTTTAAAGGGCTATTAAATCCCTCTTGAAAATCCTTGAAAATGTCAATATTATTTCAATTTGAAAGTTTTATTTGGATTTTCAAATTTGTATAATCATTTATTAATGTATGAGGTCACTGACTAGACAACGTTTTTCATTTAAAATTTAAAATTAAACATAAAATCCAATTACATTTTCAACTGAGTCAGCTTCTAAATAGCCTCTAAAATGAGAATAGAAACGCAAATCACTTTTAATGACCTACCACAATATTTATAGTTTTAGGGACTCACTAAAGTGACGACAGCAACAGAAGGCTTCATGATGGCCAAGGTTGAACAATGTCAAGTTTTACAGTGAAATTCAGGTGGGAAATTTTGAATGTATTCAAGACTGCCTTTTATAACACATCATCAGCATTTTTGAGCAACCAGATTAGTTTAACAGTGATGGCCAAGGCTGAACAATGTCAAGTTTTACAATGAAATTCAGATGGGAATTTTGAGTACCTTCAAAACTGCCTTTTGTAACTCCTCATCAGCATTTTTGAGAGACCAGAATATTTTAACACCACTCAGCAGTGGTTTTCCGTAAGGTTCTCATCTATCCTCTATTGTTTATAGCTTAAACTATTTTAGACTCCACATTGCCGACCTCACCAAATTAAGATACGCTCTACCAAAACTACAAAAATAGTACTTCGAGCTTTAGCATGCCTTCAAAATTATTTGAAGGTGATTTATATTTAAAATTTAGTATAAAAATAAATAAATCTTGCCCTAATCGTTAATAAATCTGATGGCGTATATCAATTCTACTTGGCACCAACATGTCTCTGCAGACTGAAAAAATTTCAACGTAGTGGTTGTATACAAAAAAATGGTGTGAAAACTTATTTCTTTTTAAAATGTGGGTCATCTTGAATTTTCGTGAAAACGACTTTTATATGGAAATTTGATGAATGGCGTGACATTTATTCCTTGCAAGATTTATGTGGTTTAATCCTACTTTAAAGAGAAGGAGGACTTGCATGTTCTGAAAAACAAATTTCATATAAACCGTTGATTTATGATTTGTTTAAAAAACTGGTAAACGTCTTGACCAGACGATGAGTAAAATTACAGATGCAATAAAATAAAGTTTGTTTTTTATCCTAAATAGAAAATGTTTATGATAATAACACAAAAAAAATTGTGTTCATCAAATTAATTAGTTTCTTTGAAAGGTCAATAAATGTTACACATATTCAATACAATTCTACGCCAGTTATTAGTGAGGCCCACTCTGGATGCCTGGTCTTAAGGCACTTTTTTGAACACTGCTAACCTGATGTTGCGAATATCATGATCATTGTTAGACTCCGAGGTGTCAACTGTTTCTTGGATATCAGCATAACCCAGCGAGTTCATTTGACAAAGAAGCAATCCGAAAGTTTCGAACTGCACGAGCTTGCAGGCCAATTGACAGATCGTTATGTCAAAATCAAATTGGGGCCAATTCATTTAATAAGTTGATGATTACTGCTGGCATATGGCATGCCCGGCCACCTTATTGAAATCACATCTTGTCAGTATCAATACTGTCTATATTAGTAAATGAAAAGTCATTGCTCATGGTAGGGTAACAATCTTCATGGCTAATTTTTCGAAGAAATAAGCTCAGACGATGCGGTTAATGCGTAAATCGTGCCTAAAGTTACATTTTACTAAATTCAGTGGAACTGTAAATGGTTCTTGTGGGGTGGCGTTACTTCATGTATTGTAATTTTTTTTCCTTTAAATTCAAAATGATTTTTATCCCCGTTCGTAATTTTCTTATTTAAGGTTGCGAATTCTCACAACGATTGGTTTTCGCATTAAATTTGAATGCCCTGAAAGGATTTCTCAATAACATTCATTTAATGATAAATGGTTAAAAGATTGTCAAATATTGAGCGCAGTATTACAGCTCGCTTGATATCTAAATCTTTATCTAATAAAAAATAACCCTAAGGCATACATTTATTTTGATAATCACTTAGGACTTATTCACATCTACTTTAAATTCTCCAGCTTAAAATTCACCCATCCTGTCTCAGTTCCAGTTATGAATGCTGTGAGCCACTTTTAACTTGAGTATCATAAATATTTTTTTAACAGACGTAATTCAATTCTATTTTGGTGATGAGAGTCCTCGCCACATAAGCCGAAGGACCGTGGTTCAAGACATCTGAGGGGAACTACTTGTAAGCCTCGAGCTCATAAATATACTGGGCCCACTCTTCAAATGAGTTTAGCAAAAAATTAAGTTTAGGTCTTTTGAGCGCAAATGATATACGTGGTGTGTTCATAACATACCTTTTTGGTTAGCTTTTTACCCTACTTTAAAGTGAACGCCTTCTTCATCAATGAATTTATTTCAACAGGTTTGTACTTTATCATGCATCTTTAGCAAGGGTATTTGTTAATACCCTTCAATTCCAGTGGAGAAATGATTTCTTGTCATCAAGTGGGCTAAAATGCAGTTATTTATTACTGGTGTTGCTTTTGAAAAAAGACGCCGAGCCAATTTATTATGGTGAAAGATAGGCAGCTAATTTTTTGGCTCATAACTGCCCGAATCAAAATCTTAAACATAATTTAAACTATTTTTCCCCAATAGTTGTCTCTCAAAGTATCGAAGTAGTTCTGATACCAATGTAAAATAAGAACCTATTTACTGACTATAAATGATCGCAAATTTCCCTTAATTTCATATTGAGGCTCAAAATATGTCGTCGATTCGGAAGGGCAATCTAAATTGTGGATTGCCCACTGTCACTGTCTGATTGGGTGTTTATCATTCAGAGAAAAAGTCATTGCATATTATGTGGTAATGATTGCTGCCACCGCCTGTAGCAAAACCCCGAAAAACCTAATAAAAATAATAATAAGAACTATCCGTTTCCATGTTGGCACAGTAAAAATTATTACCATGCGTGGATACAATAAAACGTATCCTTTCTTGCACGAATTCAAGGGATAATTACCACGCGCTGGTGCAATAAACGACAAAACTACTGCCGGTCGGTACAAACAGGGTAAACCCTTTGATGATGGGTTTATTATACATCTGGTTGCCAGATTTTTCCGTATTTTGTAAATATAAAAGGAGACGCAAGCAGATTGTAAGAGGAGTATTGTTGCAAGCATCCTCAAAGTGAGGTGACTCAATAAAATTTTTGTTGCATTTATTCTTTGTGTTGTCATTTTAAATCGAGTGGTTGTGTTGTTAGTTTGAATCGATAACAAGTCCATTAACCACAGTGGTGACCCCGACATGATATAAATGAAAGAGTGTACAAAAATGGTTAACAACTCGGCAAATGAAAATGCAACATTACTGCATAGCAGTCCGCGTTTTTAAATTGAAGCGGCAGAATTATATTGCCACCATTTAACAATGATGACCCAGAACTCTGGTTCTCGCAAATTGAGCTGGTTTTCGAAGAAGCAAATCCAACCACCGAGGGATATGTGGTTCAATCGCCAGATAGGAGAGTTGCCACAGAAGTACGAGACATTTTAACTTCCACACCACCCGAGAAGCTATACATGGAGTTGAAAGCAGCGTTAATCAAAAGGCTGTGTGCTTTGCTAGTGCGAAACATGTGTCAATTATTAGAGCTCGAGGAGTTAGGTGATAGGATACCAAGTCAGTTTCTACGCCATCTGAGAAATTTGGCAGGTTCGTTGATTTCCGATGAAATACTCCGTGCTATGTGGTTTAAAAGAATGTTAGAGGATATGAAGCTGCTCCTACTGATTTAAAAAGATATCCAGCTTGAGAGCGTTGCAGAGTTGGCCGATAAAATCATAAATCAGGTAGCAGCTGCCGCGACACCAGCACTAACCCAGGGTCCACTTACAGCAACAACGATAGCAAAAGCGCAAGCCGAACAGCTAGAGAAGCTTGAATTCAAGCTATCCACAAAGATGGAAGATGAACTGGACTCGTTTGGCCAAGGGGTCAGTGAGCTGCAAGTTCATTCTCATACCCGAAGATTCTCACGTAAACGCACACATTCCGCGTCCTGGAGTCGTTATATTGCAGAAGGTGTATGCTAGTACTATGCTCGTTTTGGCCCAAAGTCAAATAAATGTACAAAACCATATAGTTTTGGGTCGAGAAACACAATGACTCGTCGTTAATGGTGGCTGACGACACGCGCCTTAATTAATCACGCCGCCTCTTTATAAAGGACATCACAAGCGAGAAAACCCTCCTGATAGGCACTGGTGCAGGGTTATGCGTACTCGTATATCCTCACAAATATTTCACTGCGCCTCAAGAAAGGTGTGATTTTGAACTTCCCGTGGCGAATGGGACACGTAAAACTACGTACGGCACTATAAGCCTATCATTGAACTTTGGCTTACCACGCGATCTCACTTGGTGAATCGTAATTGCAGAAGAGAGAGAGAAAAGCCAATAATTGGATTCGATTTCCTGAAGTGCTACCGACTTTCGGTAGATCCCAGGAATCGAAAGATCTTTCACTTCCAGCTAACACAACCCAGCTGGAAGTGAAAGATCGTTCCGTTGTTGGAGAAGTGTTCAGCGTAAAACTGGTAACAGGATCAACACCATTTCATTTGCTTCTATCAAAATATCTGGAAATTCTGAAGCCAGACGGAATGCCAAAAGTTAAACACAATATAGTTCGCCATATAAGGACTACTATAGGACACCAGTTGCTAGTAAATCCAGACGGCTAGCACCAGATAAACTGAAGAAAGCCAAAACGGAATTCGACAACATGCTGAAACCAGGGATTGTCTGACCATCACAAAGCTGCTGGTCTTCACCCCTTCATATGCAGCAAAAGGCCAACATTGAATAGAGACCCTGTGGGGACTATCGTGGACTCAACGTCAGGACTATCCCAGATAGTTATCCTATTCGATGCATCCACGACTTTTCACACACTGTTGCGGAGAAAAAGGTTTTTTCACCATTGGCTTAGTGAAAGCATTTGATCAAATCCCGGTGGCCGAAGAAGATACCTGCATGACAGCAATTATAACGCCATTTGGGCTATTCGAATCCCCGTTCGCAAACTTTCCAGCGTTTCATAGATGAAGTACTGCGTTGCATGAATTTTTGCTATGCATGTATAGACGACATCATAGTTGCCTCATCATCAGCAGCAGAACACATTAACGCCTTAACATCCTCTTTCATCATCTGCAAACGTATGGAGTAGTCATTAATTCCGCTAAGTGCACCTTTGAACAACCGAGCGGCTAATTCGTGCGGTTTTCTAACAGATGGCGTAACTTGATTTTTATTCCAGTGATTCACCTTTCCAAATATGTGTTGGAAAGCTACTGTCATATAGTTTCAGAAGCAGTATGTGTCATTCAGCTGAAGCGTAACAAACAATCCTTTTTTTACTCTGAAAATGTCGAATTCTGTGCCGAATAAAGTGTTTTTGCGGGGAGTACTTCTTCATTACTTCAATATAAAGAAAAAGCCTGACAAAAGTCATCGTATTTTGGTGGAAGTGTATGGTGTGCATGCTCTAGCTGAGCGTACGTGCCAGAAGTAGTTTGCACGGTTTGAAAGTGGCAATTTTGACTTGGAGGACGATGAACGGCCCGGACAGCCAAAAAAGTTGGAAGATCACGAACTGGAGAGATTGCTCGACCAATATCCATCCTAAATGCAAGAAGAACTTGCAAAATCACTTGGTGTCGCTCAACAAACCATTTCTGATTGTCTAAAAGCAATGGAAATGATCCGGAAGGTAGGCAATTGGGTGCGGTATGAAATGAAGCCAAGAGACGTCGAACGCCGATTTTTCACGTGTGAACAACTGCTTCAACGGCACAAAAGAAAAAGTTTTTTGCATCGAATTGTCACTGGCGATGAAAAGTGAGTCCATTACGATAATCCAAAACGTCGGGCAACGTATGGATACCCCGGCCATGCATCATCATTGACGGCCTTTCAGAATATTCATGGCCTGAAGGTTATGCTGTGTATTTGGTGGGACCATCTGTGATCTATTATGAGCTGTTGTAAACGAATAAAACAATCACAGGGGAAGTCTACCGACGACAATTGATGCGTTTGAGCCGAGCACTGCGTGAAAAACGGCTGGAATATGAACAAAGGCACGGCAAGGTAATTTTGCAACATAACGATGCTCGGCTACGTGTTTCACAGGTCGTCTAAACCTACCTTGAAACGCTCAAATGGAATGCCCTACCCCACCCGCCGTATAGTCCAGACCTTGCGCCATCCGATTACTATCGCTTTCGATCAATGCAACATGACCTGGCTGACCAGCACTTCTCCAATTATGAAGAAGTCAAAAATTGGAACGATTCGTGGAGAGCGGAGAAGCCGGCCGAATTTTTCAGAGAGGGGATTCGTGAATTGCCAGAAAAATGGGAAAAAGTTATAGCTAGCGATGGACAATACTTTGAATATTAAATTTGTAACCAGTTTTTCACAATAAAGCTTAAATTTTCGAAAAAAAACCTAACAAATCAACCGGTACCTCTGTTAAAAAGTTGAAATCATCAGACGGTACCCACAGCCGAAAACAGCAAAAGAGTTACGTCAGTTCTTAGGTATGTTAAACTTCTATCGGAGATTCATGCCGAAAGCCGTAAAGACTAAAGCTTCATTATGTAGCCTACTCGCTGATAATATCAAGGGGAAATCAACCATACTTTGGGGCCCCCGGAAGCAGAAGCAGTATTTCATGAAGCAAAAGAAAGCCTAGCACCAACAACGTTACTTGCTCACCCAGTACCCAACGCACCAGTAGCAATATTTTGTGATCCTTCCAACTTCAGCATTGGTGCAGCACTGCAACAACTTTCCAATGGCCACTGGCTACCATTGGTCTTTTTCTTAAGAAAACTGAAATCAGTGGAGAGTAAATACGCCGCCTATGATTGGGAACTCTTAGCGATCTACGACACCATATGATCAAGGGATGAGAATTCGTTATCTGCACTCACCACATGCCAATATCCTTTGCATTCAGAAAAAAAAATACGCAATGCTCTACGAGACAGTTCAGATACCTCGAATTTATGAGCCAATTCTCTACAGATATTCGATATATACCAGAAGAGGAGAATACAGTTGCAGATGCTCTTTCAAAGATCAAAGAAATGGAAGCAAAAGTCGACTTCCCAGCCTTAGCAATAGCTCAAAAGCACGATAATGAGCTAAAAAGCCTACAAGACGATAAATCAGCACTTCAACTGAATTTGATCAAACTACCAGGATCAGAAGAGTCCCTACTCTGCGATGTTCCCACAACAACAGCATGCACTGTCGTGCTAATGGATTTTTGAAGAACAGTGTTCAACAGTGTACACAGACTGTCTCACCCGGGTATCAAGGCCACCCTTAAACTAATTTCATAGCGTTATGTTTGTCCATCAATGAATAAAGACTGCCGCGAATGGGAAAAATGCTGCATTGAGTGCCAGCAGGCGAAAATTTCTAGACACGTTAGCACTACGCCAGACACATTCATTTGAGCATGTCCACATTGACATCGTCGTCATGCCTATCTCAGAAGGATTCAAGTACATTTTAACATGCATAGATCGTTTTACACGCTGGTCGGAAGCAGTTTCTATGGAAGATCAAGAAGCAGTGACCATTGCAAGAGCATTCTATTCCCAACGGATTTCAAAGTTTGGGGCGCTCTTAAGAGTCACAACAAAGCAAGGACGCCAATTTGAGTCATGCTTGTTTAGAGAACCAAGCAAACTAACTGGTACCACTCATTTCAGGACAACAGCATAGCACCCAGCAGCAAATGGCATGGTCAAGCGATTCCACAGCCAACTCAAAGCAGCAATCAAAAATCACACATAAAATGTTAATTCAAAATTGAAGAAAAAACTTCAAAAAACAGATTTAATTGAGTTTTTTAAGCTAGCCCATTTGTTATCCTTATCAATTAGCTACTATCAGAAACTAGCTGTGCTGTTGATTTGCGATAATCTTCGAGGTACCACTTAAAGGCTCTTTTCTATTTTATTTCTCAATTTTAAAAGTTATTGTATGTATCCTGATTAGCATTTATACTACGCCATTCAAATTACAATTACCTTTCAGCAGAAACAGCTTGCAATGCATTTAAATAAGGAAATTTCCCTCTTTCTATTCCATTGCATATTCTTTTTGATATTCTGTACCTTCAGACAGCTGTCCTAATTTTTCAAGCAATAATGAACCTTTTGCAGCAGATACCTACTTTGCATTTCCACCATCACATTAAGCATGCAGTGAAAATGTACTCGTGCACTCTTTTCCACCATCCTTCAATGCACATGAATTTAACATATTCAAGTCAGCATCGTGAACCTGACTAGCTCCACTAGTTTCAATTCTTCCTTTCGATCCATGTTCTGTGGATACATTAATGCAAGTTATTTGAAATAATATATCAAAGGAAAAATAATGCGAAAAATGAGCTGGCGCGTCTGTATGCATACGAATGTGTAGAGGAAGCAAGCAATGAGGGATGTACATGTACAAAGAAAGGTACTTCGTCCTGTGTACAAGACACCGTTGAAGAAGTCTCGTTTGCTGCACAGATACTGCAATTTAAACAGGAACTCAGCAATAAATACTTTACTAGGTGATATGATAATAGTCCTGTCTTCTTGTCGGATCAACCATGAATAATGAGAATTTAAAGTGGAAGGATGTGGAGGTTATGCATTTGATAGTGCAGGAATTACATCGAATGATTTATAATGAGATAATATTTTAACAAAATTTGCCAGTGCATGAAAATATAAAATTTTATAGCTTTGTGTAATTTTTTGAAGATAATTTTACTAACTTTATTCTTTTTTCTTCTCTCTACAGCCATCGCTTAGTTTGGATAATACCGTAGAAACGCTTTTGTTGAAAAACGAAGGTGACTTTGTCAGTGTCGAACAGGCTAAGGAATCGCGCAAAAAGAAACAACAAAGAGAAGACAACATGAGGCAATTACTGGATGTAACGAACACATTCACATCAGAGGAGATACGAGACTTTGAAATGCGGTAAGTTCTTAGTTTAAGGATAATTTTTCCTACTAAACTAAATATCAGTAATGTTCCAGTAAATTCTCTACAATATTTGAACTATGCACATCTGTTTGAAATTATAATTCATCAACATAAAACTTCCTTTCCAAAATAAAGCCACAATCATACAAACAAATGAAATTATCTTAAAATATACCAGTCTGGCATTCCTGGAACTTTTCATTTAAAATTAATTTATTCGTTTCAACGTTTGTCAATCTAACTGTGCATTCTGTGAAAACATACACAAAACTTCCTTTTCAAAAACGATTTTCATAAGCTTCTATATATCCTTCCTCTACCATTCCATCTTTGAAAACAGCCAACTCCCATACGTTGATGCGTATTGTTACAAACTTGAAAAACTTTTCTTGGTTTCACCAGAGTGACAAAGTCGTTTCAGGAAACATATGCATGCCTTAAGGTCTACACACTTAAAAGTTCAAAAGGAGGGTGAGAAGGAGAAAAGACAAACGGAAACACAACACTAATTTAAACAAGTTCTCATTTCCAAGAAATTCATTCATACATTCTTCTAGATTTATACCTACAGACCTTTTATGTGACTCTACAGACGAGAGTTTCTATTATGCCTAGAAAACAAGAAAATTTCATATTTTCCATAACGAATGGTATTCAAATGAAGTTCTCTAAGATGCCAGCAAGAACAACAGCCACAATAACACAATTCCTATTTAAATTCTGACTTCTGTCATGTTTTTGGTTGTCTGAGTATCTGTCGCCATATGATTTTCACTGTATTTCCTGTAACCTGGTCCTTTTATGATTTCCATTTGTTTCGAGCTAGAAGTTAGGAGAAAGCATGCATTATAACTAGGTTAATTTGTATTTTACACTAGGATACGCAAGAAGTTTCCATGATATTTCTTTATTGGGAACGGGCAATTTATGTGAAGGAAACTGAACAACTACAAGAAATGTTATCCTTGAGCTTGGTAAAGAAATTCATGCTCTACTATGCATCAGATACTTTGAAATATGTGAAATGAGGACAAACTACTAATTACCTTATTTTTTGGTGGTAGGGAGGTGAATGCTTCTTATGCACAGAGTGTGGGACTCCCATGCATGACTGGACTACCCACTAAACATCTCCCCTGTCAACCTGAGAACCCAGCCTGGAACCGTTTGACACATTACTTCGGGCCAGGTCTCGTTTTTTTTACGCCGTGAGTCGCCTTCAAGCTGGGGAGTCCCTTTCCTTGCGGGAGGAGAGAGGGGAAGAGGAAATGCCAGAAGAGCGATCCCCCAACTCCAGCGCCCCGGCTGCTGTGAGCCCCTTTTATATTTTAGGACTGCCCGAGCATAATATGCCACCTGGTTCCATTTGTCAACCAATTCGAGCATCACCGCAACTATATTATCCGGTGTGAGCTCTCCCGTCTCCCTGTAGAATTCCCTTCGCAGCCTGACTAATTACCTTAAGTTTGAAAAAATATTAGTGGGAAAAGCTGTTGGTATTACCTAAAGCAGTGAACCTTTTTGCTAAAAAGAATATTTATTGCGAGGACAGAAATGAATTGAACGACTGAATTTGTGAAAAAATAATGTAAACTTTGAATTTGATGTTTACTGTACGAGTGTTAAAAGGCAACTGACTTTGTGCATGTACGAGCTGTCAAAAATGTAACATTGAACTTCTATTGCGTGAACGCTACGTTAATGCTAAAGTGATATTCACATTCCAAACTCCTTCTCGTTCAAACAATATTACATCTGTCTCTCATCGCCTCTTTTGCTGCTTCCGGAATGGAAATATATTCAATTTCACACAATGATTGTGCAACGATACTTTGTTTGTTGCAAGCCCAGCTGATAGTGCCGCCGTGCAAGAAAAATATACGGCCACCATTTGACTTTCGGGTAGATTCTGTGATTAGCCCATTCAGCGTCCATATGAACAAACAATATAAACTGTCTGATTGATTGTTATTGATTGTAAGACAGCTAATGTTATTGATCTTAAGGCAGTCAATGAACAGTTATGTGCGATCACGCCTCGACGAAAAAAGAGACCAACAACCGAAGAAAATGTGCTACAATCACCTGGAAAGACTATTCGACTCATTTCCTACAAACGACACAAAAATAATTCTGGGCGATTTCAACGCTAAGGTTGGTAATGAGCTATCTCATTGGGGAACGACTGAAGGATAGAGCATCCAAGATGAAACAAATGACAACGGCCAGTGCCTGATTGACTATGCATGTAGGAGAAATCTAGTCATACGCTCGACTTGCTTTCTTCATCGACGCATTCATAAAATGACCTCGGTATCACCGAATGGCAACATATAAAACCAGATCAACCATGTTCTGATCCAGAAACGTTAGGGTTCGAGTATACTTGACATCCATACATACCAAGAAGCCAATTTTAATTCAGATCGTTTCTTGATCAAATTAACCTGTCGATGTCATATGTCACAGGTGTATTCGGCGTAGACCAGCCCTGTACAAAAATTTGACATCGAAAGGCTCGAAACGGCGTCTGTAGCACGAAATTTCATGGAGACCCTTAACAACTAGGTAGCTCCCTTCCTATCAGATACATCGCTGAAAACAAGTAACGACAAGCGACAATTTGGACCGTAACAGAACAGACAACCAGACATCAAGCCCGGTGCAAAAGAAATGTTTAATTCGATGATGAGTGCCAGAATGCGCTAAACAAAAAGAATCAGACGTACAAAGAATACGTTGGTAGAAAAACCAGGAAGAAGAGAGAACACTATGAAAATCTCAGAAGAGTAGTGATTAAGTTAATCAGAATTAAGAAAAGCACATAGTATGACGACCAATTGAGAAGCCATTACTTGTTGCTCGCTGGACTTATACCATTGTGTAAGTCCAGCGAGCAACAATACAAGACAAGCATACAAAGTAGTAAAAAGCCTGAAACGAGGTTATCAGCCCAAGACCACGCTCTGTAGTGATTACATCGGCAACATCGTCACTGATGAAAACAGGATTAAGGAAAGATGGGCATCATATTTCAAGAACCTTCTTAATTCTTCGCACAGCACCAGACCATTGGAGCCTATAGATATTTCCAAAGAGCTTGAATTGATCCCACTAACTCTAGACAAAGTTTACTCCACCATCAAAGCCCGAAAGTGTAATATTGCGCCGCGCATCGACGAGATTCTAGTGGAGCTCATCAACTATGGTGGCAGCAGCGTTCATAAAGCTATTCACAAAGTTATCTAACACATCTGGCAACAAGAAAATATGCCGAACGAGTCGAGCCAATCAATTATATTCCCTATCCACAAAAAAAAGGTGACAAGCTACAGTGCAAAAACTGTGGAGGCATATCATTTCTTTGTACGGCATATCAAATATTTCCGAAGTTCCTAGAAAATGAAATCGGATCATACGCCAACAGTATTATTGGGGAGTACCGAACTGGTTTTAGAGAAGGTAGATCGACAATAGACCAATTGCTCACTGCCAATACTAGACACATGCTGGGGATTCAGCATAGACATACGAGTACATTGTGACAAAGAAGTACCCGGAAATTGCAAATGAAACGCAAAATATTTAATTATTCATCAATATTTATTTTGTCGCCTTCAAAGTAATCTCCATCAGATGCAATACACTTACTCCAACGATTTTTCCAGTCCTCGGAACACTTTTCATAAGCACTTTTTGGGATGGCCTTCAGCGAGTTTTGTTTTATCTCTTCAATCGACTGAAAACGGGTTCCACGGAGCAGCAACTTCAGTTTGAGGAACACTTACGGAACCAAATCTGGTGAATACGGTGCTAGATCGATGGTATTTATTGCACGAACAAACATGTCCAAAGAGACCTGTTCGCGCTACTCTTTTTGAGGAAAATTCAGCTTTATCGGGACGAGTCGAGCAAAAATATCCATCAAAATCATTCGAACAGACTCGTGAGAGATGTCGAGCTCTTCTGCCATCTCTCTAATACTTGCATAACGATTTCCAAGCACCATATCCTTCACTTTTTAATGCTTTCATGAGTTGAAGAGGTCGAAATTCATCCAGAACCAGGCATCTCTTCAAATATATCTCGACAGTCTTTGAAGGCTTTCTACCCCTCGTAGGCTTGTGTTTTTGACAAAACTGAATCACCGTAAGTCATTTCCAATATTTGCAACGATTTCAATACGAAATTTCGTTGGGAATTTGGATATTTTTATCCATTGTAAAAATTGCAACGCACTACTGAGGTGTACTGACTTAAGCAGCTGCTGTAAACAAACTTCGGCACAGTAATTGAGGGCAGTCCTACCAACTTAAAATACATTTCTTTTAAATATCATTTACCCGAGGAATTTAAGTTACAATTTCCGAGTGCTTTTTTGTCACAATTTATACCAAATTTTCGTTGACTCTAGGCAAGCATACGACAGTATTGATCGTAAGATACTGTACCAAATAATGCTTTGCTTTGACATTCTAGCCAAATGAGTCCATCTTACCAAAATGGCAATGATGTTGACGATTTCCCAAACCTACATTAATAACCTACTCACCTATGCCTTTGACATAAATATCGGACTAAAGCAGGGAGATGGGCTGGCCCCATTGCTATTCAATTTGGCTCTAGAATACGTCATAAGAAAGCAACCTACCAATACACGAGGTTCATTACTATACAAGTCGAGCCAAGTAGCAGCGTACGCAGATGGCATCAAAATTTTATCAAGATCATTAACAACTGCCAAGGAACTCTTGCTGAAACTCGACAGCGAAGCAAAACTAGTAGGGCTACAAATCAATGAAACTAAAACAAAAATCATAACGTAGTCGAAGGTAAAAACTTTAAATACCCAAAATATCACACTTGGCGAATACAGCATCAAAAATATTAGCGAATTTGTGTATTTAAGTGTCAAAATAACGAAAACCAACAACGATAGAGACGAAATACGCCGTAGAATACCGCTTGCAAATAAAATATTTGATTCAGTTTTAACGATCTTGAAGACCAGCTGCATACACAGGAAAACAAAGCTCCAAGTACACAAATCTATGATAAGACCTGTGCTATGCTATGGGTGTAAAATATTGGCCCTAACTCAAGTATCCGAAAATATATTGAACACCCTCGAACATCGGGTCCTGAGGCGAATGATCGGAGCGAAATTAGATGGAGACCAATGGCGAACCCGATGCAACTATGAGCTGTATGATATTTCGGACGAGCCGGAAGTAAGACTGCGGAAACTGCAATGGGCTGGCCATGTAAATCGTATGGGCGAACAACAGATGCACAAATAGATATTCGTTGGTAGAACTAAAGGCCGAAGACCAGTGGGGAAACCGAAGGAACATTGGTCTGACTCAGTCGACGAAGACAGTTCATTGCTGCTTGGATTTCGTAAATGGAGGACATGGTCAATAGGCCGAGACATTTGGAGGCGCTTGTTGCAGGAAACGATGGCCCGAGAGGGGCTGGAGTGCTACGAAGAAGGAGAAGAAGCAACGTAATATTTTTTAACCTTTCAACACTATAAAATTAAACTTAGGTAGCTAGGTTGCTTCCGATTCACACGCTGCATTATGGCCAACGCTAGTAGTAACAAGCGCTGAAAGCGCACAGAGCACAGTTTGCATTTAAATCATCCGGAGGAAGCCGGCAAGATCCATTAGCGCATTTATGCATGAAGGTTGCCAACAAAACGACCACCACAACCAACAAATTCGCCCAAAAAGTTCGTTGAGACCGTAGTTCTACTACTCAAATAATCCGTGACTCCTAAGCAATATACTCAGGCAAGTATTTTTACCACAGCAACGGACAACAACAACCTGTCAGCCAACCCGTCAACTGGCCTCAAGCGACTTTAAACACAACGCGGAATCCCCGACACTACAACTAGATCATACGGAAGCGGAAACTATCCACACCTATACAACGTATGCTCAATCACTGAATATAAAACGGCGATAACGATGGTGAAAAGATACCAACACCAACTGCACTAATAATTTTAGGTGAACAAAGGAAAGCGAAATTCTTGCCAGGAAATCGTGCAGCCATTATTATGTAAGTCCCAAGCCCTTTTGAAAGAGGAGGAGGGAACCCCTTGTTTCCCCAACCCACAGCTTCTACAATTCCTCATCCCGAACCCCCCAATTAAATGATAGTAAATGCTCTCGGGGTCGCACATTGGGTTTACTGGTTCCCCAATAATGGGACATTAACTGCCGAGAAATGCTAATAACTCTAAATACATCTACAGCTCTGCTACCAATTCCTAGTTACACCTTCTCTGGGGGACGTAAGAGGGTGCAGGCGAATCTTTCGCGCCTGATAATGGAATCGAAATAATAACCATGAAGCCGTGATGGAGGTTGGGCGACGGGCTAACTTCCCGTCCCTGGAAAATCTTAAAATGTTTCGAGCGCTATTTGCAGAGATTGAAGGCCCGAGCGGGGCTGTAGTGCTACGAAGAAGAAGAAGATTATTATGCAAAATCACGTTCGAGGATGTTTATCTAGGACTCGCTATAGGAAACTGCACTATTCCATTTGCTAGAAAAATGCTTGTCAGCCCCATTTCAGAGTGGTCATGGATAATTACAAAGCAACATAAGCTCAACGATTTGTTCGTAGTTATCTCGTATGGTGGGAATTCAAAAAGAAAATGGCAATGATCGTCAAACGCCAAGCGACAGTGACAGGATTTTTAGCTTGTCGGCTATATTAACGCTTGAAGGTCGAAGCTTAAACAATATCACATATACAGAAATTGTACAAATGATTGGAAAATAAAATTATTTTGCTTCAACAAAAGATAGACGAACTTAATCGTGAGAATAATTTCCTAAAAACGGTTGAAGTCAATGGTTTAAAGGCAAAATTCGAAGCGAAAAAAAAACATGGAAAACAAACTTAAGACTCTGAAGATAACAGTTTTGCCAAAAGAAGCTTCCCTCAGAATTAAGTCACCTTCAGAGGATAAATGCAGACCCAACAGGTTATCCTAAATCACCAAGCAATACTCTTCCTCCTATTTGAGAAACTTTTAGAATTCATTGTCCCTATTTGTCTCTATTCCTGGCTTCTCTCCTATGTTCTGAATCGTCAATGTGTAGTCACTTTTAGCTCTTGTTTCTCTTCTTCTTTTCACCCGAGCTTGGGGGTCCGCAAGGTTCAATACTTGACCCCATACTACTTGTACTTTTTGTCAATGATCTACCTTCTGTTATCACATCCCCCTGTCTCCTTTATGCTGATGACTTCAAGATTTTTCGAGTTATTGATTCCCTTTTAGGCATGGATATCCTTCAAACCGATCTTCAGCATCTAAATGACTGGTGTGAATCAAAACATCTCTCCTTAAATATTTCCAAATGCCATCAGATAACATTCACCTGTAAAAAAAATCCTCTTCTCTCAAAGTATAGGCTTGTTGGCATCCCCTTGAGCAATTAGCCTCCTTTAAGGATTTTGGTGTGCTTTTCGATTGTAAACTGAAGTTTGATCTCCACATTGCTCTAATGACGAGTATTAAGAAAGCCTCCCGCTAAACTGGGTTCATTTTACGATCCACTTCGTCATTCCAACATATCACCTCCTGTATGTGTCTTTACTTTTCATTAGTATGTAGTAATTTGGAGTACTTCTCTCAAGTTTGTAGTTTGTAGCACAGGAAACACATCGATGCTCTTGAGTCAGTTCAGCATAGATTCACACGATCTCTATTCTTGAAATTCAACCTTCCTTACTCCCCTTATGACTACATATTTTCAAGCTTCCTATCTTCGAGCCCAGACGATCTTTCCTTGACAAATGTCTTTTGTTCAAGCTTCATCATAGTCTTTTACCTCAAAATGTATGCAAGCAAACTAATACATTCCACGTTGCTTGCCCTAATAGATTCTCTCTTCAATTTCATGTTCCGTATGCACGTACTAACACCTTCTACTCTCCCTTACTACGCTTACCTCGTATGCACAGCCAGCGAAGTCTTGGGCCTCTACCACGACCTCTTGGCGTATTCAAATCTTTTATGAAGAATCAAATTTATAAATACTGCTACTGGTGTTACAATTTTCGCCAGGGATGAGATTCACTAAGAAATTTTAACGCCATGGCTCGGAATAGAATAGTACGCGAGAATTATTAACGGAATCCTTAACTCGCGTCAAGGCGTAAATAAACATTACTGACAAATCTACCTGTCAGCCAAATGCACTCAGCACATTCAGCTCGTAATTTTCTTTATTTCCACAAAACGCGTCCGACTAGAACTTATTGTGAGTAGAACCGAAACGAAGGGAACTACTCTCACGAACGGAAAAAATCACTCCTGAAGGGTAGTGAACCCTTGAACCAGATTTCCCGGTAGATGAGTGAACCCGAGAGGATTGTATTTAAGTCCGGGAAGGTTGGCGCGCTTTTTCTTTTCGATTTTTGGATATTTGGCTTAGAGACAAGAAGGCGCTGAACAGCAGTTAATTTTCAAAGTGAAATTTGCGAGTTGGAGTGAAAAGTTGTCAAATTTAAGGGAACGCACCAGTGGGCCGACAAGAACAAAACAAAACATTGAAAAATTGGATGAGATGTTTGAAAGAAGCTCCTGCAGGAGGAAACAAGTGGCGGTGGCTGTATTAAGAAGCGGAAGGAAAGAGCCCCTTGTTAGCTTAGAAAATAGAGGACAGCAAGTGGCTTTGCATTTGTCATTAACCAAGTTTTTAGCTGAGAATTACTTGGAAATAATACATATGGTAAATAATTCTGAACGTAGAATTTATATATGTATTTTCTTTTTTCCATATATCATTAACTTTGATTTTACAGCCTATGAAAAGTGTAACTTTGGGACTCACAATCCAGGTTATTATTTAGACGAAGAAGCCTGGAATATTATTTGACGTGGTAGTGTTTTGCAGGGTGAAGTTTTTCCTTTTCCCCGAGATAGTGGTAAGGATATCTAAAATTCATTTCATTTTCGGTAAGGAAGCCTACAGTTTTCGTGGTGGTGGAACTGCATGATAGGACGCAGGTATTTGAAAGGTAACCATCGCGGTTAGGTGGCTACGAGTGCCAAGCAAATTAAGAGTGTAAATATTGCTCCTGTCGGTCGTTTTCTCGTTTGGGCGACGTTTTGGAGGCTGGGTGGACCATGCCCGTCTTCGGGTAATTTGGTTGAGGCTGGAGAGCCTCAGCTGAAGTAGCCTGAGTAAAACGGTGGGGATGGCAACGGAGTCGGTAATAATTTTGAGTAAAACTGGTGCTCAAAAAGTGCTGTGAATGTAATATCGATGTATGCTAGCTCTTCGAAGACTTCAAGCAGTGTTGACAGAAAAGTCTTGTACAAAATAAGTTTAAGTTTAGCGTTCCAACTAATTCATTCGCATAAACAAAGCTACAATGCTCAGCACCGAGTCCCAAGTTAAGGTTAAAGGAGGTTTGACTGAAAGCTTCCCAACAATCTCAAGCCTAAACCAGAGGATGGGTTTGCCCCAATTTCGTTCAATATTGCTCTGGAAAATGTAGTCAGGAAAGCCACAAAAGACAACCCGGATATGTTATTCTGCAAGTCCACGCAACTAGTAGCGTATGCCGACGATGACATGCGAAGGAAGCGTTCATATGTCTAAAGTTAGAAATGAAAAACGTCGGCTTCCTGCTGAATGAAATTAAAGCTAAATTCATAACTCAAGGAAGGTAAGACATGCTTGTACAATAAAACCAGAACTTAGAAGACTACAACCTGTAAAGTATGGATAGCTTCCCATACTTTGGAATTCATCTCGATGGGCAGGGCACAGAGAAGGATGAAATATGGGAAAGAATAAACGCAATAAACAAAACCTACTTCGCAGTACTTCCTATGCTAAGATCTAGAGATATTCACTGGGAAAATAAGACTCGCATATACACGAGTACAAGTCACTTACAAGACCTGTGTTGCCATATGAATGTGAAACCTGGACTTTTGCAAATATTTTCGAAAAGTCCCTGGACGTGTTTGAATGCAAAGTGCTCAGGGGGATGTATGGCCTAATAAAAAATGGAGCAGAGTGGAAACTTCGATACAATTTGTATCCGCATGCGTAAAGCTACGTAAACGGCAACGGCCAAGACAAGTAGAGGGAATGGAAGAGCATACGCGCCCAGACAAGCGTTGAAGAGTATAGAGTATAAGGGAAAAGCCCTGTTGGGAAACCAAGGAAAAGATGAGAAGATTCAATCGATGTTGACAGCCGATTCCTGCTTAGGATTTACAATTGGCGAATGAGGATGCAGAACCGCGATGATTGGAGGCGACTTCTACTGGAGACGGAGGCCTGAATCAAAGCTATGTCATAAATGACGATGATGATGAAACTCGTAACAGCCACTCCAAATCAGCATCAGAGCTGATCTGGCTGGCTGACAATAACTAGCCTAACATGATCAGCCGTAGCGTGTCTGAAGCAACTAGACCCTGGCTAAGATCAAGACCGCCATAACAACTAGTGGATTCTCTGCTGACTTTTGATATTTGCTTAAAGCTAGAGCAATCTGCTTCGTCCGTGTAACCATAAGTTTCATCTTAGCATCTGACAGGAGCAGAATTGCAAAGAGTTTCCTTGAATTTCTAGCACTACTGCCATCTTAAGCGAGGAATTTACAGCTCTCCTTGAGCATCAGGGCTCTATTAAGTGGAGCTACTACACCTTTAGAACTCAAGGGAGCTACAAAAGTGGAATTTTCGTTGAGATTCAATACTGGAAATCTTCTCGTTTCCTCCTAATTCTGTGCAGACTGGTTCTGATAATAATTCACTTAACTTGTCGACTTTAACTTCTTTAAAATAACCGACTGCTTATTTTTCTAAATCAGATTTATTGATGTGGGTAGCGTTCAGCTTTGGTTATTTTCAGATCAAAGCTGCGAAAAGAGCCACAATTCAATTCTAATGCCGGGTTCCATAGCCATCAATCTATACTACGACCATTTTGTCTTCTTTTTTTATTAAAAATAATAATAATAATAATAATAACAATAATAATAATAATGATAATAATAAGATGCATCCATTACCCGCAATGTTAATGGTGAGCCTTACGATTTTTCTTGTAATACAAAGTATTTCTTCCTTTCATGGCCCAAAGGATTATAACATATCATTGCTCATTTCCTTAAACTTAAATTCCCTAAGTTGAATTCTAGTCTATGAAAGTTTAAGCTGACCAAGTTTAAATCCAGCATATTGAGCGTCGCGCTAGTGGACACAAATTTCTTTCGATGCAGTTTTGAATACTTTAATATGTATAAAGGTACCCATATGATATTCAACAGTGCCAACTGCATGGACGAACATAAATAAACCCTGAATTTGAAATTATCTTAACAATTCTAATAAAGTAAGAGGTCCTACGAGTATCAAGTAATCACAAAATACGCCTGTACAAAAATTGTCTACACAAATTTTTCAATAGCTTCCTTTAAAACCATTTACCCGTTAATCACATTTCAAGATCCTGTTCTCTTCTGCAAAAAAAAATTGTTGTCATTAACATGCATACAGTGTCAAAAAATAATGTTTCAACATTAAATCTAAATGTCCTTGGCCTTTTGTATCTCCATCGGGTCTAACTTTTATGATAAAATATTCTCTTTTCATCTTTCCCACCCAAAAAGAAAAAAAACTGAATAATCGTTTAAATACACCCCAATCCGACCGCAAGACACACAGATTTCCTTGAAAATAATAAATTATTATGTATCTTGAATTTCATTTCCCGGAAAAATGAATCATCGTATGAATTTCCTCTAGCGAATTTTCATTTTGCTGTTTCACTTCAAAACAAGCGTGAAACATTGCGGTGACAATCTTAAACGCACAAAAAAGAGAAGGAAAAAACATGAAAATCAGACAGAACAAAATATGAAAGAGGAAAATTCGGTTGTGTAGTCTACATGAAAAAAAAAAGGAAAAGTAAAAAGGCGGTTCAAAGCTTTGTACTTGTACATATGTATATATTTAAGTAGATAAATTTATTCACGTGAAGTGGCTGTATAAAATACGTTTTCAAATTTAACACTCTATAAAATTATTATATCCTTTATAGCCACTTACATGTATACTGGTACACATCCCCTACTTCGTATGCATTTATTCAAGACGTGTATTACACACACACCCCCTTTTTATCTCAAACGTTAAGCTCTACAAAAGAAAATCCTCCCGATTCGGAAATCGTGTTTCATAAAGGAAAACATAGTTTTATGTCTGCATGTTTGTGGAGATTTCTCGGCTACTGTGTCGGTGCTATTTAATGGATTTTCTTGGCGCTTTTCTTTTGAAATTAGCAGAGCTTTTTGTGGTTTTTCTCGCGCTCGTTTAACACTCACAACGGCGACTCTACGTTTCTAATGAACTGCAACATAAATTATAGAAGATGGCTGAGTGCCAAGATACTATGAAAACGTGACACTTTCTCATTAAGGACATTCACAGATGATAAAAAGTCATGAAAGAGGAACTTTTATACGGAATAGGTGAATGGGTTGGAAGAAGATTATATGAATGGAATATGTTTGTTTGTGACATGTTTGGTTTATGCTTTTTGACTTTGTACTTTTTTGCAATTTCTTTGGTTTAATTTGGAAAAGTGTATATTTTCCTGGAAAACTGTGAGTTGGTCAGGATGAGAGGAAGTGGATTTGTATGTCAATGATTAGGTGATTACTTTGCAATGCATGAGGTTAAAGATTGTAGATCTTTATTGGGTGGTGGTTTTTTTTTTTTGTTTTTCATAAAAAATTATTTCCAATTCATAAATAACTTAGCCTTATCGTATCCATACGGGTTGTGCCTTAGGACTTTTCCGAAGTTCGATATTTATTCACTTAACTTTACTCAACAATATTAATCAAAAACAAAACTTTAAAGTGTTAATACCCACAACATTTTCAAACATTAATGGATTACAAAAGACGGGGAAAGTTTCGGCTGGGGTCTGCGGACCCGAGAAGCTCCTCCGGAGACGGGTGTAGGCATCACTCGCTTTGTCTACGGACCGCAATTAAGCCGCCAAGCGAGAACGAGACTCGCCAGAACCCAAGCAAAATACCTATGGGTCAACTTCGCACTTTCTTCGTACTTCCTATTCCCGAAATGATGACCAATAAATTTATCCGGCACACGTGAACGCCGAAAAGGGACCAAAAAGGGATTATCTCTGTTTAGAGCTCTAATTCCGTGGGAACACCACCCGAAAAAAGGTTCACAATTAGGTTGCTGAACAAACGCAAGCACTTTCTCAAAAGCTAGACACCAGTTTGGTGGTCGGTGTGGTCTAGTGGTTAGAGCATGAACGCATAAGCCGAAGGTCCCAGGTTCAAATCTCGTTGGGAGCAGCGTAATTTAGTTCAGAAGATTTTTCGGACAGACTATGAGTGTTCACTCAGTGGTGATATGTACTGATTAAATCAGATCATATCATAGCTGAGCAGGCACACGGGAGCATGTTACTGACCAAACCAACTTGCGAAAAAATCAATACGGGCATAAAAATGAGATACTCTAACTATTCCTAAGCGAAGGCTCGAAAGGGGCTGTAGTGCTACAAAGAAGAAGAAGACACCAGTTTGTAATTCACTTCACTTTTCTTCAGCAAAACCTCTTCTCAATACAATAGACATTCAAAATATGCAAATAAACTTAAATCTACCTTCCGGTTTCCTACATTTCAAAAAAGGCGGCCCCCGAAGACGTTGAGGCTGCCAAATATTGTCATCTCCTCACACCTCGACTCCTCCTCCAAATTGTTGTTGCGATCCGCTCGTTGAGAATCATGCAAAAAACTCCATGAACTCTCCTTGCTAAACTCGAACTGTCGAACGCCGGAAAAACTCCTTGAATTTCCATTGCTACACTCCACTCGTCGAGCTCCATACCTCGCTCAGTTCCACTATGGGAAAAGAAGACCAACTGTATCTGTATTCGCGAATATATTCTTGTTACCACCTCATTGAGCTCCACTCTCCAAAATACCCCGTAACCATCACTTCGAGGCCCTGTTACACCTCGCATCCACCAGATAATCTTTAAGGATAATATTTAACGACCGTTTCCGAGGGAATTTAACTTTGCGTTGCGTCGTATATTGCGTTGCGTCGTATATTGCGCCATCAGTGGTTGTTTAAAAGTATGCATTTATCTTTGGACTTATACCGTCCGGGGGAGTTTATCGTCACCAGGGTTCTCCATCTATAATCCGCGCATTGCGTTAAGTAGTTGTGACGCGTGTGCGCAACTAAAGTGTGAGTGATTGAGCTGCAGTGGAAGGGGTTCAGTGAACTTCCTTGGTGGTATCAGAAAAGCAGGTATTGGCCGCAGCTGCTATTTATCTACTGCTACCCCCACTGTTACTACAATAGTTTGTACTGTTGGGGCTTGTGTTGCTTTTGGCTCATCAAAATTTGGAACTTCGGATAAGACTCCACTAGAATCACTATTTATGTTGAAAACTACGTTTTGTACCAAATTGAATTTAAATCCACTGCTACTCACAGCAGATTGATTGTAAACAAGATTGTTCTTTGCAGCGTTAATTGTGTTATCTACTTCGTAACATCTGGTAATTGAGGGAGTTCTTGTTGCCGTTGGTAAAGATTCTGCATAAATGTTTCAAACGATATGCATCTCTGTTTAACTGGAGGCTCGTGTGTGACAAGACTCTGGCAATTAACTGGTGAAATTGGCTGCAACAGAAGTTAACGAATTCACGTTCCTTTATGATTACATCAAGGTACTCCAGTGTTGCAATAGCCTGCGTTATTATTGCTCTAACTTCATGTTTGGCATTGCCTTATGCTGCTCCAGGTAGAAACCCAGATTGTGATCATTAATTTGCATTTCTTTCGAAAATATCATACCACTTGACTATTTGGAGATAGTCTTGAGTTGTGTGTACATTGTTTTCTTGTGAATAGTTTATGTAATAAGCTTTCTTGTGTTCCATCCAACCCTTATTCAGCTGATGGACTTTACACACCGCACATCGTTGTTCTTTCTAGTTGAACACTTTGTGAGCTTCCAAAAATCTCTCTTGCTGAATAGCGTTAGCAGCAAATATCGATCATTCAGACAGGGTGATTGTTGAATTGTGACTGATCTTCGTTCATGGTTCGCTTTAGTTCCCTAGTATGCAAATTACGTTCTCGCTCTAGCTTCTCCGGCTCGAGTTGCTGATCGGCATGCTTCTTCTGCAGCTCGTTGTATCTTAACTTTATTTATCATAGCATTCAAATTTTCCGGTGTGCTGCAGCCGATGACAAAGGGTGTAGTTTTAGGGGCGTTGCAGCATCTGGACCGTTGTGGAGAGTTGCAGTGGACGTAGTGATCGTTACGAAACCAACCGCTTGTGTGGCACTTCTGATAGCATTGTTGTTCAAGTTTATGTTGATACCTGAGCCTCTTTTGGACCAAACTCTGATGTTGTTGAGCCTGCGAGATCAGAGCTTGCTATTGATATAAGGCTTGCTGATAATAACTATGGTTATGCGAGGTCCTTTCCCATAGTTACTCCAACGTAAAATAGTTTCAAAGAATAGAGTTTTCTAAAATTGAATCTCTAAAAATAAATACATTATTTGCTTGACAAACGATTATCCATCACTGCCCTAACTATTTCCTCCGTGTGCTCCGCTACCACTTGCTTTTTGGCATATGTACCGATTGGGTTCATCGGTGCCTTTTGATAAAGCGCCTCATTGAAGTAATACCGTCCGCCCACCCTTTTATATAGGCCTTTGCAAGCCCGAAGAATTTTTCGCTCCACTAATCCTATCTTGGGTCAGTTTTTTTTCAAAACATTTTCAACGTTAGTTCTGAAAGTAGCTTCCTTCTCGAAACCTAGTTCTTCGTTTTCTTGGAGCAGTGCACCATTTGCTCATTAACTTATGTAATCCTAGAGCTGCAGATTCCTCTTAATGAGATATTCATCTCTTACGCCCAGGATGTCAGAGGTGAATATATTGAAAAGAAATTGGCCCAATATAGAACCCTGTGGAACACCAGAGTCAAAACAAAATGGGCCTTACTTAGCTCTGCCAGCCACTTCAGTTCGTCCTCTTATGAAACAGTTAATTGATCTATATTGGCTGAAAAATGTTCTCCATATCGATCAGACAAGCTGCAACAAACTTACTGCTGTGCTAACTTTTCATTATTTAACCGTGGAGTGAGCTTTTTGAAACCAAATTATCTTTCAGGTACAAAACTTGCTCTCACTGTGAATTATTTTATGCCTTCAAGTACTACCCTTTCAAGCAGCTTACCAATGTTAAAAAGCACCGAATCAGATGAATTTTGGCTGCGTCAGTACTGCCCGACTCCTTGTGGATTGAAAATATTTTTGCGCATTTCCATTGCTGAGGGAAGTAGCAAATGGTGACATAATTATCCTGACTGATCGCGAGAAGAAACAAGTTGGGTAAACAGACCTACGCTCATGTCAGAAGGGTTTTGTATTTAATTTACAAAATGCAGTCACCAGATCGAATCAAATCAAGAAACATGTCAAAGACGATTTTATTGGAGGAAATAGGAAATACGAAGATCATACTATTTTTAACAAAGTTGAACGAATTTCGACTTCTGAGGTTTTTGTTTTTGTTCTACTCATAACTATCTCCCTTGATAATTATTTCAGATGTCCATCCGCGAGGGAGGAAACACAATTTGTTCGAATCCTAGAATGTTTACAAAACCCTTTTGCTAGGAGCTCTCTCCCACCTCCTTGACTTGTTTCACTCATGAGCATCAATTGTAGGTACTCATTTGCAGTCATTCATTAAATTGAATCAAGTGTTCAAAGCATGCACCTTAAACGTTGAAATTGGGAAAAATAACTCAAAATTATTCAATCTTCGCATTTAAAACAGCCACTATTTTGTTTTACGATTACTGATACCACTAGCTGAACCGATTCTCAAAGACATACATGACACCTATCATTCCTGAAATTTTCATGCAAATCCTAGCAAAACTGTAGTGTCTGAGTCGGTAAAAAGCGCATGTTGTTCCATAGCCATATGTTGCCATAGTAATAAATGCAGCGCATATTGTTCCATAGTAATACAGGAAATTTCAAACCGCTATAACTTCGCTAAATATGATTCAATCTTTATGAAACTTTCAGGATAGATCAATCTTATAAATAAGCATCTGTATACTGAATTTCATAGAATTTAAGGGTACCGTTAAGATTTTATTCAAGAAAACATAAAATCGATATATCATACTATTACTAACAAAGTTGAGTGAATTGTGACTTCTCATGTATTTGTTGTTGTTGTACTCACCAAGACCTACATTCGTGATTTTTTTCAGATTTTTCGGATCACAGGTGTCCAATCGCGAGGGGGGGGGGGGGACACAAATTTTTCGTGTATTTCCCCTCCCTGTGCGCCCCTCGAAGCAAACTTTGCCAAACTAAGACCTGTTTTGAAAAGTTCCCATCAAGACCTTTCATTTGATACCCATATCGGCTACCTTCAAAGAAATTTTTTTTTCGGGGGGTCACTCCCCTATATGGGGAGACCCCCCTTAAATACCTTACAAAAATTTTGTTGTAGTTGAACTTTGAAGAGATCACCACTTTACACCTACATACAAAATTTGATGTTTCTAGCTTAAGTAGTTTCCGAGAAAAACTGCTGTGACACACGGACGGACGGACGGACGGACGGACAGACAGACAGACGGACAGACGGACAGACAGGACGCGATTTTAGAAGGGTTTTGTAAAATTATTTTACAAAACCCTAAAAAGAAAACATGGGGAAGCTTTTAAAGCATACATGTGGGGATTTTATCAGCCCCTGCTGTTTTTTGAGTTTGGCACCAGTGTCAAAAAAGTGAGCCTCTCAGTACTGAAAAACAGATCATGGCTAGTTAGTGCATAGGAAAGACTCGAATCAGAAACTTGGTCAAGCACAATTGCTCATGATTCTTGTCGAAATTCGCTGTGTACTGATCACCAATGAAATAACGAAAGATTCTTCACTTGCTTTCTCTCTTTGAAAAACTATTGTAAAACTTTTTGCGATAGAATCAGCAATAGATTTGGCCTCCATGAGCATAGAAATATTACAAGTCAGGAAACATACAAACACCTGGTTTAATACTTCTCAGGGCCTGTCCGAGCCTCTCGGTAGTAAAGGCCATGGTCCTTCTTGATATCATTCGTTTCAGAGATATAATAACTAGATGAATACGTACAAACTTCCAGTTGACCATATTTACATTACGGTGGTAGATCCTGGCGATCAGCTTTCCAAGCCAACTACGTCCATGATGAAGTTCTAAGATGTCTTCTGGTAAATCTGGTTCACGATGAAGTTGCAATATGTCTCCTGGTAAATGTAGATAAAGGTGATGTGTCAAAGACTTCATGATGAAGGCCTTTGAGATGATCGTATCAACACCCTCCTGGATCAATTTCAAGGAAAGCAAATTTTTTCGATCTATTGATTCAAATTACCTTAAATTATTCATCAAGGTCAGCACTAACTGCTGCCTAGTTATTTTGCTTGTACAAAATGAAAAGTTGAGGATCTACAACCTTAAGCTTCACATCATTTTCCACTCTTTAAGTCAGCTCAACCACTTGAAATTGCTTCAACTTTGGGAGAGGTTTACCGGATTGACAGATACGATGAAAAGTCAATAATAGACGAACTTCGGCTAAAGGTAGGCTTTTTTGGGGCATTCAATATGAGGTCCACATTTGAAGAACCGTACCATAGCCATTAGATACAATATTTGCCCAAAAGGGGTGCTTTGCATTGAAATCACCTCCCATGGCATAGAAATCTAACTTTTTGCACAGAGTAAGCACTGTTTCTTATACCTCAATTATCTCAAATGTTGTCGAACATGTATCCCCACAAAAGCAAAGGTATATCTTTCCAGCATGGAGTGTATTTTATATATACTCTATACATTTTAGACTTTTAAGTAGTGCCTTTGAACTTTCAGGTGATCTTTGTGAACTGTAGCAACTCCAAGAGCTCCTTCTGGATCATTGCACTGGATTATCTTGTATTCTTCCATATGCACTCGGTATATTTGTTTGAGTCTTGTTCCGATAAAACTTGAACGAAATTCCTTTTATAGAGTGGGCCTAGTGAACATATTTTGGCGATGGAAAGTTTAATGGAGCTCACCATGACAATAAATTTTGAAGGCGTATTCTAAATACACAGCTTTTTCACTGTGATTCGTGACTTAATTATAGTAGGGGATGAAGAGTTCCACTTTCCGAATTAGTGCGAACAAGTCACACCCAAAAAATTGTTGGCAATCAGTGCTCAAAACTATATTTCAATCATTCTGCAGCTGCTGCATTTGCTGCTGTTTGGGCTTCCGTACAGGCTGGGGTGAAGGCTGCTTTGTTGTCCTTACATACAACTAGAGTAAGGGCCCCCCTTCTCGAATTGCATTTTTATAGACGTGATGATTAACTCCCGCCTCCTCTTCTTTTTCTTTTGGATATCTTCCTCTTTAGCTTTAGGACACCGAAGGAAACTCGCCGGGTGTCTCTTGGTATGGCAGTTGAGGCAAAAGATCTCATATTTTTCTCTTCATTCAAGATTAAACATTCAATCGGCTTTTGTTGCTTATGCTATCATATTTCAACCATCAAATTACAAGCCCGCAGTTAGCAGCAACGTGGTCAAATTTTCGGCAATGGAAACATTGGGAAATGCTTTGTAGATGCCCCTAGTGTATCTTTTGATACAATAAGCATTTAACATCCATTGTTTTTTCAATTCAAAATCTGATTTAAACTGGACTAAGGAAGACGAAAGCATCCTTATTCCCTCCTGAAGGTTATCATCAAGAACCTCATGACTGATAAGATATTTTCTCCGATATTATCTTACAGCTCTGCTAAGACATCGGTCTCGTCATACGAGCTGTGTACCCCTTTAAGAAGGAGAGTCAACTTCCCCTCTCCTCCTAGAAGTGAGTAAGTGCAGCAAGCGACCTTAGGTCACTTCAGGAAATCAGGCAAATGTGATCCTTCATCAATTTTAGGTGGAGCGAAGTTCGCAATAAACTGTTAACGATCACAATAAATTCTGGCTCTTTTGTTGCACTCCAAATTCATGCCTTCCTAACGCTATCCCTAAAAGCCTTGAGGTCAAGCCTTTAGCAAATTATAGGGGGCACCTCTCATTTTTGTTAGCAAATATGCTTGGCTGTAGGATTATTATGTTATTTTCTCTCGTTTTTTCCTCTTGTCCGATTTCTTCTGTATATTTGGCCTCACGCTCGGCTTGGGTATGGCCCCAGTAAAACAAGCAAAAATTGTTGCTGCTACAATTTTTGGTTAGGGAAAATTCCCCTTAGATGCATTTCTTGAAGATATTGTCGACTTCGGTTTGTCAATAGTCTCGTTGTCGTCACCACCATCCGTGATGCTCCCTCTCTCAACCATCTCCATATCACTACAGTCTTCTGGAACCTACAGTCGCATCTTGCAACTGACAAGCAAGTCCAAAATGAACTCTTCCTTAATACACCCCCAAATCTTTATCAGGAATGCTGCAAATATTTCTTAGCATTTCCCTTGAAGCTTTTTTTTTTTTGCTGTGGAAATCTCCCCTAACTCGTCGTTTTCTCCCATGCCTACAGATTCTAAGACAGAGCATGGAATACTATCACAGGAAAATGAGTGGAACTATGACCTTACTAATTATTTAATTGAAAACCCGAAAAGAAAATAATCTATTGGAAAAATCAAAAAAGAATACAAGACAAATAAATGCCAAATTCAAAATAAATATAAAAACAAAAGATATTCTTCCGCCAGTACATCATTCGCTTACCAAACTTTCTTGGCGCCTCCACACACGACCAAGTTTGTGTGGACACCTTCACTCGCGACAAAGTACATCTAGGCACCTTTACAATCGCCCAAGCATGTTTTGCCTTCAAAAATACACCAACTTGCTCTGCTCGAGTCATCGCTACCTGGTCTACCAAGCATGTCTGGCAAGTCGACTTCCAAAAATTGCTCCATCTGACACTTTGATTCTCGAAAATCCCTTGACTTCACTCGAATTGCATGCGCATTGCCTAAACGTCCATCTTCGTCGACTGCACCTGCAAGGTTCTCGACCTTATCTAAGGCAAAGAATGCTAGTGTATGTATCCTAAGAAATAATACTCAAGGATGGGATGAACCAAACTAGAAAATAATTTAGCACACGATAAATGATCGGTAAAATGAAAAAATTTCTTAAGATCTAGCTAGAACTACGAGAGGCTTTAGAAGTAATGGAAAGCAAGCCTTAAAAAGATACCGTACTAACATGATTGCATAAGTAAGATGATAACCAGCGGAGTAAATAATCAGGAACGTTAAAAAACTTGAGTTTGCTCAACAAAATATTGTGATTTACTTAGTCGAACGCTTTAGAGAAATCCAAATACAAGGTTTTGGCTTTAAACGGTCCTCTAAAGCTTTTGAAGCATTACTTCTAAAATCTAACAAATTCGTTAAAGTTGATCGACCTTTGATAAAATCATGTTGTTCAGGAACTAACACATCCCGAGTAAGTGAAAAAAGGTGCAAGTAGACGATTTTCTCTAGTAGTTTGGAGATACAGGGTAATAAGGAGATAGGCAGATAGTTAGCAACGCCTGAGGTGCTACCTTTTTTAAAAACAGGAGTAACATAGGATCTTTTCCAAGACGAAGAAAAGGAGCCTGACGATAAGCTAGTGTTGAAGAGGAAGGAAAGGGGAACACAAGTAGAAGAAGCTAATGATTTCGTATGGCTTAGTGGTTAGATCCGCGTGGCTTAAGCCCGTAAGCCGAAGGTCTCTGGTTCAAGTTTCGTTGGCGTCAGCGAGATTTAGTTCGAGTGGTTCTTTGGACGGACTTTAAGCCTGTTCAGTTATGATACGTGCTGGTTTAAAATCAGGACGTATCGTAGCTGAGTGGACGGCCACGGCCAAAGCGTGATAATGATCATATCACCTTGTGGAGTGCCGATACATAAGATCATGACAATGAGATACTCTAACTATCTCTAAGCAAAGGCCCGAAAGGGGCTGTAGGGCTACGAAGAAGAAGAATGATTTCACAAAATGATTAGGAATACCATCAGGACCTGAACTGATAGAGTCATCAAGCTCTAAAATAAGTTTCATAATATCTTCCGGGGAGCAAATCAAAGAAAATAAGGATGGCATATGTATGATTGGGACCAAAGAGCTATTGCTGGGAGTAGTATTGAAAATAGAAGAAAACCGAGTTCTAAAAACTTCACAAATATCAAGAGGTGAAGCTGTTAAGCAACCATTCAAATGAATAGAGGATGTAATACTTGAAGGATAGAGGATGGAATAATTGAAGAGGATTTGAGAGAGCGTATATATTTCCAAAATAGTTTTGAATGGTTTGAGTTTAGAGACCCTTCAATACTATGAAAATAAGAAGCCTTAGCAATCTGCATCCCTTTCTTAGCTTTTGACCTCAGATGACGAAAAGCATTACGTGATACAGGGGATTGGTTACGTTAACCAAGAATAGTCAGTAGAGTCCCAACCAAAAAAAAAGTCCCAACCAATAACAAAAAGTCCCAACCAAAAAAAAAGTCCCAACCAATGAAAATAGTCCCAACCAATAAAAAAAGTCCAAACCAAACAAAAAAGTACTAACCAATAAAAATGTCCCAACCAATAAAAAAAGTCCCACCCAAAAAAAAGGCCCGGCCAATAAAATAAAGTCCCAACCAATAAAAAAGTCCCAACCAGAACAAAAAGTCCCAACCAATAAAAAAGTCCCAACCAAAAAAAATCCCAACCAATAAAAAAAGTCCTAACCAATAAAAATAGTCCCAGTCAATAAAAAAAAGTCGCTACCAATAAAAAAAGTCCCAACCAAAACAAAAAGTCGCAATCATTAAAAAAAGTCCCAACCAAAAAAAAAAGTCCCAACCAATAAAAAAAGTCCCAACCAATAAAAAACGTTATTCTCTAAAAAAAATACTTCCGAAAGCGCTCCAGAATGCTTTCCTAGTAATTAATAACGAAATAGTAGGGTACCATAGGTTTCATTAACGTGATATCAAATAAATCTTGTTCCTTTTTTGTTTCTTTACTTACGAGAAAGCTGTCCCTGTGTTATTCATGCAGATTAGGTTGTAAGACCCCAAAATAGACTCCACACCAAGCTTCGATTGCGTATGTTTAATTTAGATTGACTGGCCTATTCTTAAAGTTCTTTAACAGTGCCAGTAATCTTGCACTCCGGGATCAAACGGCATAGTCCTTTTATCGGTCGTGAGGTCATTGCCGTAGATCCAATCCATCCCGAAGCTCTGTTGCAGGTTTCGAAACAAAGTAGGGTTTCCAGGGAACCTCCATTCCGGCGGCATGATTATTACTTTCAATTCTGATATCAGGCCTGGAAGACTCGCCTTCATTCTCTTACGTAGGATGTGTAAGTAGGACTTAGTACCAGAGCAGCAGCGGTATTTGCATGTCCCATCATTAGGAAACCAGTGAACCCAATGTGATATCTCGAGACCATTTTACCATTTGGTTGTAGGATTCAGGATGAGAAATCATGGAAGCTAGGGATGGGAGAAACAAGGGAATCCCTCTTGCTTTCTCAACCGGGCTGAGACCGCCTACGGCGGAGTTTTGTAGAAAGTTGCATGTTTTGAGTCCTACGCACTCGTTTTTGATGAATCTCCAGGTCTATCAGGAAGAGTTCTAGTGATATCTCAATAGTTTATAAAAATTTTATAAATTTTTGAATTCACAGGTTAGCCTCATACTTTGTTATATTGATTTTCCTCCTACTGAACCTCATATAAGAGAATACTTTTTTGCGTATTTGAATGCTTTTTGTGAGCTTTCAAAGAATATTACTGCTGAAGATGAGGACTCTGAAGTAGCAAATGTAATTTTGGCATCAAAGACTGCAAAAGCCAAAATAATAGGGAATGATCTCTTTCGGGAGTTGCACTTGGTTGAATCATTCTCAAAAAAATGTGCGAGAAAAATGATAAAAGAATTTGGCGTCAATGAAGGAAAACCCAGAACATGCAGTCGACAAACAAAATGCAAGAATTACAGCGCGGAAACTTGTGAAGATTATTATAGGATACTATTGGATACAATCTTTCAAGATTTAAAAATTCGTTTTTCTTGAAAAGTTTTGAACGGTTTGCAGCTAAGTTTGCTACATCCAAAAAGAGTTTTTACTCTAAACACAAGCGAAATTCTAAATCTTGTGGATTGCTTGAAAGACAGACATGGAGTTCTACTGTAAACTGGTAAAGTCATGCATTGTTTGAGGTTCAAAAGTGAATTGAGTCATTGGGAGCAACAGTCGAATTTAGGTATCTATGCTTTACCAACCACTGCATTGGAAGCATTAAAACACTGCAGTGTTGACATATAACCGATAATCCAACTTACCTTCTTCCCGTGACAAACGCGAGTTCTGAATGCTCTTTTCGACTTTTCAGCGCATTAAAAAATGGCTTCAAGTGACGATGCTACATAAAAGATTGATTAGTTTGGCTTTGTTACATACAAATCATGACATTGAAGTCACTACTGAAGAGGTGATTGATCGATTTACGAAATCCCTCAACCATTTTTTGTTTTATAAAATAACCGTAGAGTAGTAAACGAAGAAAACACTCAATACTTAGTTTAGATTTTACCTAAAGTTTTGAAAATCAAAAGAAGTTAGGTTTCTCAGCTGGGTGCTCAACCCATGATCAGTACATAAATTAAATAAATAAATTATTTAAGTCTTAGGGAGGCGAATTTTTGGTTTAATTTATGAAAGTATCCTGACCACGTTGCTAAATAACATTATGTCCATATTTTGAAAAAAAAAATAATATCCCCTCCAATAATCCTTCCTAGATCCACTTCTGCATATACTATATATCGACACTCGAAAAGTTAATATGATCAGTACCACGCTTTGGCCGTGTGTCCGTCCACCCTGTGGCGATACGTTCTGATTTTCAACCAGTACTTATCATAACTGCATAGACTTATAGTCCATCTGAAGAATCACTTGAAACAAATCTCGCTGTCACCAACGGGATTCGAACCAGGGACCTTTGGCTTACGTCGTAAGTACTCTAACTACTACACCATGTGAACTACTATCATTACTAAAGAGTGGGTTATTATTTAATCGTTAGAAGGCAAGCAAGTATCTGTCTGGCTGCCTGCTTTTTATTTTTAATTTTCACATAGTACTGTTTCCATTAATAAGAATTAAGATATTCATTTTAATATCTGAATTCGTAAAAGACGATAACTTTCTTTAATTTTAACGATTTTAAATAATAGGTGATTTTTTAACCGTTTGGTTTTCCTGTTTCAAAGAAAACTGCAAAGATTTATACAATTATGAATCGAGAATTCAATGTTTAACATTTATTTTTGGAAGATTATTTCATTTAAATACCAAGTGTCATTGTATTTTAATTTATACATCCAAGAGGTCTGATTTTTCTCGTTTTCGAGCGCCTCATCTTATAGTTCACTAATAAAAACGATAATGTTATCTTCCACCTCGGCAAGGAACGCTAAATTCATGTAGTGCCAAAAAATAATCTAGAGGCGTTAATTCATACAAGCTGTGTAGGCAGGCAATTCATCCCTCACCTATAGCTCAAATGTAGTGACCGAGAAATAGTCAATGCAAGTAATACCCTGTTTCCATCTACTCAAAATTACAAGATTTCATTGAGGAGATTTGAACGCGTTTCCATCTAGTTAACAGATTCTAGTTGTTATTGTAAAAATGCGAAAATGACACTTTTGACATATGCAGTTGCCAATAGTGCTTCTGAATTGTCGTTATGCAAATTTGACAGTTGCATTTGGTGTCTGTTTGACATTTGCTGAATATCTGAAGAAAAATTACTTGAGGTATGCCATATGTAACGATGAGATTTTATGTAGATCTCGGGCAAATCTACTAGATTTCAAAACCTTCTGCATTTGAATTTTATATGGCAAATCTACAAGATTTCGAAGTAGATTTGAAAATATTGTTCAAATCTTGAGATTTGATGTAGATGGAAGTAGGGTATAACACACATTCTTCGCGGATGACAGATTTTCATAATTAAATTCAGTAATATTTAACCGTAGTTCAAATGCAATTCTTGCTATCACAACAGAGCACTTTTGACTTTGACATACGAGTATGTCACGTGTCAAGTGGGAACTGTCAAAAATAAAACCATAAAAAATGAAGATGTTTCAAAATGAGAAGCTTTTATGAGGAATGAATGAATAACACGCTTTGTTAAAACCATCCTTAACATTTTACAAACAAAGAAGACATTTAAAAATTATATGGATAAAGGCTGCTTATTACTAGAACATCACTAGTATCATCCAAGGATATGAATTCTCTTTCATTCAATTTCTAAATTCTTAACATATATGTATGTATGTCAAATGAAGGTTGTCCATTTTTAATTTCAAAAGCGTATAAAATCTTAAGGCCATTCATATCTCACTCTACAGAATACCAGTATGCTTATCCTGAAGACATGTTGCTAATGGTTGCATGCATGTTCCCAATTAACCCTACTTGGTCGACGCCTCAAGCTTCATTGTATGTTCAATGTTTTGTAACTGAGTTTCCACCCTGAACAAAACTTCAACAATGTTTTCATTTTTCTGTTGCTGGAAACTTAATACCCGGCAATGCTAACCTTTCTTGTAATTGGGGAAGAACATTTGTTGGAAGAACCACCATAACTTGCATAGATATATTATATATCTTTGTATATTAAGATGATAAAAATCTTTTTCCACCGGATATATGCCTATATCGCATGGTTGGCAGGTTGTCCTAGATACGTACAAAATAGGAAAGTTTTACCAAATATATCCGTTTTCTTCCCAAGAATTATATCCTATTGTCCGTAGTAACATGAATGATTTCGTATGTTACACTTTTAAGGTTTATCCATGAAGAAATATACAGTGGAATGCAAAGGATAATAGAATAAATTCGAGGAAAGTTACAGAAATTTTCTTCCTCCTACTCACCTTAAGCTAGCCTTGGATTTATTTGTTATATGCTTATCGACAGAAAGGTTTATCTTGTTATTATAAAATAGCATTGTTTGCTTTTCCTAAGAAGATTCTAGAACATCTTTTTTGTTTTGATTTTCAGTAGGATTATTAAGGATTCTTAGAAGAAAAAGGTGAATTTGTTATTACGCATTGGAGAAGTCAAGAAAATTTCAAAACATATTAAAATGTTTAAGAAAAGGAACTGTCCTTGAAGTCTCACCATGCCTTCAATTTAGCCACGGTCTCACATTCGGGATGAGGTGCGCAGTCCACCTTCCCATCGTGCAATTCACCCAAGACTGCTGCCAATCGTTGAGTGAGTGCTATCTCTTATTGCGGACAACCATCTCCCTCGCATCCTCGTTTCGACGTAGGCAAATAGCGCGGCGCTCTCAAGCAAGGAGAGCAACAGGTATCATGGTTGCAATAACTCCCACCGCCGAAGCAGGGACTGGTGGATACGAAGACGCAATCCTCAGTGCTTTGGATGCTTAAGTTAGGTCCATGTTTCACGCGCTTTTGACTCAACTAGCATAGCCCAGGTCTTTCCACAGATTTGTATGCTTGAAGCTCTGTCTCATACTTTCACATAATAGAAGATAACTCAGATGCCCACAGGCTACCTTTAAAATTAATTATTCTCTTCCATGGATAAAGTGAAACAGCTTTAATTCAATCAAAAAACAATTTATTTGAAAAAACAAATATTGAATTGTTCTACTTACGGTAACAATACTGTAGTAAATTATGAGAAATAATTTTCCAGCAAGACCGTCTGCTATTCTTATTAATACGCACAATATCATTTATGCTTAATTGTACCTTTTTTTGACTGTACGAGTACCAAACCATTACCTCATATAGCATGTTGAATCTACCAAAAAGAATTTGTGCTTGATACAACTGATAATCGTCAGTCTTAACATCATTTTCTCGAAAATTCAAAAATTCATAATTTGGAATGAGTTTCATCCACCATTCTACAACACCGTCTTCTATTTCTGCGCAGACATCCCGACTTCCAAGAGTTATATCATTTATCTTCTCTCGTACAGCTTTGACAATTTGGTTCGTCAATTCAGGGTAAAGATCACTTATTTTGGGTTTTTCCAGACTCAAGCAAACACATAAATGCATTGGAATATTAGCGGTTAGACATGATCGTTCTGATGGTATATGTTGAAATAGAGATATACCAGCTGCTAACTTCTTATTCTTATCAGATTGAAATGAGTCTAAATCCTTTAAACGGGCAGTAGTTCGTTGCTGTATTTGAATAATCTCCAGTAGCGTTTCATAAATATCATACGGAGTTGTTGGTTTGTCAACATTTTCTTGGAATCGATCGTGTTCAATCGGGAAACGTGATAAAAAGTTCTTAGGAAATCTAAAACTGACAAATGGCATTCGAGCTTCCAGTTTTCCTTGAAGAGTTTTTGATGCTTCCTTATGTTGCTTTCCTATATCTGATGTTATTATCAATATGGTATTGTCAAGTGCATTTTTACTTAATAGCTCATCAAGCCAAAGTTCTACATCTCTATCAATTATTCCATTTGTTGCATTATGATCATTGAAAATGTTAAGGGCAAATATTGGAAAATCCACGTGGCTTAAAAACAGCTCCTTTACATAGTCTAACATTATTCTGTGCTTGGGTGTACCTCTGACACAGTTATCTTGTAGTTCAAATGTAGCCAAACGCGAGCAAAAAGTATTGAAATAATGGTCTGTTGGCTGCTGACTAAACTTGAATGCCTTATTTTTAGTGTTATTATAGCCTGACATCTCGTTAAGAACTGTGATGTAACCCTTTTCTTTATAATTCTTCCATATGAACGGATAATTGTCCATAAAAGAATTGATATATTTCATAAAATTCCCTTCATATCTCCCAACAAGAAAAGACAATAATGCAGAAGAAAACTCATGACTTACAGACTGATATCCAGTAAGAACAGAAGCTCCAAGTTCCTCCGTCAAATATGCATGCGTCAATGGTAAATTTTGTTCAAATTCAATTCTAGTCATTGGTCCCAAACCGATCAAAATAACATTCAAAAATGGTCGAAGAACTATTTCCATTAGATTATTAAAATCCAAATCAGCATTAAATGAATCCTCATGTTTCAATTCACGGACTCCTGTCAAAATTCCTGACCACCTTTTGCCATTTTGCGCTTTACATACAGCTTCTACGAAATCAGAATTTTTCAAAATGTAACTGCTTTTAGTTTCTACAGTTTTTCCATAGTCGAACTCATTATCTGACTTTCGTATTATATCCTGAAATGAACAAGTTAGATTACCGTTTTTCAATACGGCTTCCGCTTGAATCCAACAGGTTGAATTTTTACATTTGACCCAATCTTCTTCAAACTTGGAACAAGGATTCACTGGTGGAGGATGATAGCTTGTCTTGAAGAAAGATTCATCTCTGTTGAGGGTCGGGATGATACATCCATACAAGCTTGATGAAATTGATGATGAAAATTCAAAGATTCGACTCATTTGGGATCGCCTAGTTGGACAGTATCGAGTCGCCACAAAAATAAACATAATTAGTGCTGTAGCCACGCATATTGCCAAATGACATGTTGAAAGCGTTCGCATAAAACCACATCTCTTCATTTTGGACTTTACTAGTAGAAATTTTAGCTATACTAGTTTGAAATGGAAAATTAAAGCTGAAGCTGCCTTATAATTAATTAAAAAATTCTCTTTATTTGACGTAAAACCAGAGGAGAATTCAACTGTCACTAAATGAAATTTATAAATAATTTTCATGCGCTGGCTGCTAATATCTGTCTCAGAGAATTGTTCAACTATATTAAAAGTTTGTAGACGTGCAAACCCCGAACCATTTCAGCGCAGAAGTTTTGAGAGAATTAGAGTCTTTGTCATTTTTTAAGTTCTTGGTGAATAGTAGCAAAAGTTAACTTAATCCTAACCACCTACCAACAGTCTCACAGACCGTAACCATTTCCAAATTCAAATACTTCTATTTGCATGCATCATGCGATAGAGTTAATCCATGTACCTTTTCTATGCATTGTCCAGTTCCAGTGTAGGATTGGCGAGTGAACACGAGTACGTGTTTAGTAAGAGTAAGAAAAAATATAGTCGCGTGCTATGGTTCGCGGCCAATAATTTTAATGTTCCGGGAAAGTGAAAACGCAATGTCTTTTAATTTAAGTTAAAAGAGTTTATTTAATTACAAAAATGCACAATAATCAATTTAACACTTTCACTAATTTTAATTTTCACTATTAAATGTCTAACACTTGTCCATAAATTTCTTATCGCAATTGTCTTCGAAATCACTTCACTATTACTCGATCAATATCGCTTTCCACACACTAGCGCCGTCTTTACTATCGCGGTTGAATGAATGATCCCTCCATTCATTCAGCTCGCCTTTATATAGGGTCTGTAGTCATTCAACCCAGTTCTCGTACATTGGCGAATTAGCGGGAACATTCGAGCGAGCTTAAATGAATGGAGCAGTGACTCACTTTCAGATGTTGATCTTGGTGGGTTCTCGTGATTTCGAGTAAATTCATTTTGTTGATGTTCTTAATTGTTGTGAAAACCATTGCGACAGTAGCTCGCAGAATTATTTGTACATGTAACAATATCTTAGCAGCGGTCTTTTAAACCGCACGTAGGCGGGTATGTAATTTATTTGCGTTCATTTAGTTGTTTGTATTAGTGGCAAAAATGATTAAAAATTATGAAAATATTGCTGAATGGATGCAGTAGGAGAAATCTGATGCGGAAAATATGCCAGGCAAAGATTGTACGTCATTACAACCTGATTTTACCGAGGATATTGTGCCTCTTATCGACTATGATTCCGATTCTGGAATCGAAGTTAACGATGAAGCAGAAGCGGGTTCATTTCAAGGTGAATCAGCAGGTAGTCTCCACAAGGTCAACATTTCAAACAAAGGTGACGTATGAAAGTGACTCACTAGATGATGACATTCCACTTGCACGTTTACAGCGTAACGAAAGGCGCAGAAAAAAAAGATTATTTTGATACTAATCGTTTTTCCTGTCAGGAAATTTACTCGATTGGAACTTACACCTGTATAGATGAGATGGCGCTTGCTTTTCGCGGTCGCTGTAAATTTAAAATGTACTCGTAAATGCCAAAAAACCAGCAAAATATGGTCTAAAAACTATGTGCATTATGGAATCAAGAAATGGTTATCTTAAAGTGATGGCGTGAGGTTTACTTAGTCTCTAGATCGCAACTTGATCTGGTCGTTTTTCAAAAACGTCAGAAGAGCACCAAAATTGCCATTAAATATGCTATACGTTCGAACTTTAGCGGAATCGAAGCCTCTCTGCTCTCCAAAAATCCTTTTGGTCCTATATGCGCTTCTTCAAAGTTTGGTCAAATGTACCCAATGTCTTTTACCTACATGATAGGCAAGCCTCTGATAGTCAGGCTTTTTGTAACCTCTTTGCTGACTTTTTCTCTTCCTCTTACTCAACTTCATCTTCTTCCGACACATCCCTTACCTCTTCTTCTGACTCCCTATTACACTGCCTTATTCCCTCTCCATCTGAAATCCAGAATGTCATCCTAATACTCGATTCCTGGCACTGATGGAATCCCAAATAGTTTATAAAATCTCTATCCACTACTTTAAGCATGCCCTTATCTTTACTTTTCAGCTCCAGCTATTCAGCTGGAGTTTCTCCCGAAGCCTCGACAATAGCTACTATCCTTCCTATTCATAAACATGGGGATCGGAATCCTATCTTCAATTGCGAGACTATCTCCCTGGTTTCGGTAAATTCCTCAAGGGAATTATGAGCAACAGAATGTATGATTCTTTGCATCATGCACTTGCTAAGGAGCAAGATGGCTTCATGAAAGGTCGATCGATAGTCATCAATCTCCTGGAATTCACTAGCACCATTGCCATTGCACTCGACAAGAGTGATCAATTTGACGTTTTCTAAAGTGACCTTCCGAAAGAGTTTGATTCGGTTGACCATTACCTTCTTCCAATAAATTTCAGCAGCTTCGCACCTCGTATCCTCTCCTTTCTTGGATCTAATCGTAGTTTCTAAATCGTTTATGCTCCATTGCCTAGTGTAGCTTGTTCAACCTTCCGAAGTCCCTCAGGGCTCCATTTTAAGTTGCTTTTTGTTCAACCTTTATGCTATTGACCTCCTCCAACTTCTTTTTCCAACTGTCTCTTGTAAGCCGTTGAACTAAAAAATTTTCGTACTATAACCTCCGATCGTGATTGTATTATCCTTCAAGCAGATATTAACATTATCTCAAAGTGGTGCCTCGACAACTGTCTGCATTTTAACATTTTAAAATATGTTTATATGTGTTTCATACCCAAGCGTAACCTTACTGTCTACTGCTATCATATTGATGACTCCTCTCTCTCTCTCTCTCTCTCTGGTAAGCCAATTCAAGCACTTTGGTATCATTTTTAATTCAAAGTTGAAATTTGACATCACTCTCTCGGACATGACTTCAAGAGCCTCTCGCATAGCCGATTTTGTTTTGCGCTCATTTTATAAGACCTTCAATATAAACAGCTTCATTTATCTTCATGTTCTCCGAATGTGCTCAATTTATGAATACGCTTGACAAGTATGGTCTCCCCACTATGCTTATCCATCTGATGCTATCGAATATGTACAAAGCAGATTCTCACGTTCTTATTTTTCAAGTATCGTTTGTTGCTCCTCAACATTCCCTCCTTCAAGCAAAGGCGAATTTTCATATACCTCTGTTGTTTATTAAAAACACTCCAGAGAATTTTATTTTTGGGCATACGGCACTTGTTATGCACACCAGAACTGACATTTACTTTTACTCGCCGATTGCTCGCGCCTTGCGTTGCTACAATGATCTCTAGCTTACTCTTCTCCCACTCTCTCCCTGCTTTTAAATTAACCGTACGTAACGCCCTAAATATTAACGAATCCTCCGCTTTTTTTTTTTCTTTTAACTCCTATGTTTGTAAAAAAGTGCTAATAAATAAATAAATATAAGTAAGACAAACCAAAAGTGTTGCTCTACAACTATCCTTCCATAAATGCCTTTCGTAACCGAGTAAATCAGGAGAATGTGTCGGACGTTTATGATGATTTCTTTGAAATTATACGAATCAGCTGTGACTGTGACTTAGCGGTACTGCTTGCCTTAACAATGATAACGCAACCGGGAGTCCCCATGAGCTGTCAACAATGAAGAAGGAACAACCTCCCACGTTGTTAGAGACTCTTATTTTCTATCGCTGGTTATTTTCTATTCATATTTTGATAAACCAGTGTTAGGGCAAAATTTGATGAGGTTTTACTGTAGAAGGGCGCAAAAATTTCTTGTTCCTTCAAATTTTGTTGCGCCAGTGTCAATATTTAGAGTGCAACTTTCCCCGTCAACTTATCCTGGAAGACATAAGTCCGCCTCTCCACGATGTACACTTGACACGGTATAATGGAAGAAACGCTGATTCTTTTAGCCAACTTCTGCCCCAGGAAGTTAGCTTTTACATATTTTCTACCTCCTCGGCTTGAGGGAACTTGGTTCAAGCCTCTGAATTTCGTCTTGATTTCCTTCTGGCCCCGCAAGCTGAATAATGGTTTCTTTTCCTTCACTTTCGGAATTCCATTTGCAGATGTCCTTTCTCACCGTAATCTCAACATTTATTAGCACCATTTACCTACAGCTCTCGGCCAAGGTCCATGTACTTACATTTACAGTCTTCTGCCGCTACCTCTTGAACTCGGATTGTGTTATGATATTTCAAAATTCAAAGCATATGCCAATATGCCCTTCACCATCTGCTTTTTGGCTTAGCGAATAGCTTGTTGTAGTTCCAGGCGATACATTAAACTAATAAAGGCTTTCGTTACATCAAAAGCAGGTTAGGCTAACTGTGATAGATTTTCTATATCCTGTATAATTTCTGCAGAATTTCACCTGACTTCTGCACTCGATGTCGTAGCTATGACCTATATATTTGCTTCAGGTGGTCGTCGCCATATCGTTTATCAAATAGAGTCATTATAACTGCACAGTTTCAATGTAACTCCACGGGGAAAGTCTGAAAAATCTCTTGGGCTTATTTGATCTTGCATGTCAAAGTTGTTGGTTTTAGCAGCGCTTCAAAAAGGGTTTTATAGACCCGAAAATTGGTGCTTTCATATTTCTGGATAAGCTGTGGTTGGCTGCCAATTTTCGAGGTTGTGTGTTGACTTTCATTTTTTTGGTTTATTGCATCTCTTCTTTCAGTTTTTCGATTCCTTGGCTCATTCTTACCTCAACATGGATAACCTTTTCCGTGCCATTTTTGAGCTGGTTTTTGGTTGAGACTTCCTTTGCTCACATTTTACAACCTTCAGTTTCTTTAACTATTTTTCTAACTTCACTGATTGGTCGTCCAGCTTCTAGGTTAGGTTTGTCTTTAATTCAGCTAACTGATAGTCTAATTTCATTGATTTTTTGTCCAGCCATTCAATTAAAATCACCTTTAACTCAATTGTCCAACTTCTGCTTGAAGTCGATTGATTGCTGACCAATTTTCGTTAATGGTTTTTCTAACTTTACCAAGGCTTTTTTACCAGCCTCCGTTTAAGTCTGCCTTTATCTCATTTAAGTTTTTCGCTGAAGAAAAATGAATAACCGTGAACATTTGCTTCAATATTTTGCGGGATACTTCTCCTTCACGTCCTTCATTGCTCTTTTCTTCAGCAACTTGAAGTGCCTTAGTTAACCGGGCTACTAACCGAGCCTTCCTACCTGCGTACGAAGCTTCCATTTCTCCAATTCTTCATTTGATTGGTACAAACTAAGCTCATAAATGGCATTTTCATATGTTAGTATATTAGTAGTAAATTTCAAATGTTAGTTTTTTCTTCTGTAAAATTAGTTACAATTCAGGTCATACCTTTTTTTTTACTATTCAATTTCCTTAATGAAAATATTCAACGTTTGTCATTTTCACGTTCATGCATTTATTTATGTATTTTATTCACTAAACAGTCACTTTGATTAAAATATACACACTGCAATTGAAAATATTTACTTTCGTAAGGAAAATCCCTCTTCTGACACCAGTGGCCCGCGTATTAAGCGCACGACCTATAATTTAAGATTTTCCCCGAAATAACGACTGTCTTTTAATTAAAATACAATATATATTTATCACAATCTACTAAGTCCGCGAAAATTTTCATCATAGAAATCATTTTTCACAATCACTCAGAATGTATTTATAATCTTCATTATCACTTCTCATGTACTGTCACCGTTTATGATACGAGTTATCTATTCATCATACATGTGTGTCGAGACACTTGCAGAATTTTCCCGAGGTCTGTAATGTTCACGGGACTTATTCTCATTCGGTGTTACGCCTTAAAACAAGAATTTTGATGCTCCATGTGAATTTTTCAGACATAGTTTAGAGGTACCACATCGTGTTAGAAGATTAACGTCATCGGTCCCTGAAAATGGATGTTAGAGTTGCGAATTATGGCGGTTCAGAAAAATCTGACAAAAAATGTTACAGATCAAAGATTACTCATATGGCCTTTTACTACGGAAAAGATGGTCAGAGGGTCAATTTTTCAGATTTCATATATTTTGCCAACTTCTCAGGGGCATAAATTTTGTTTCTTATCGTCCGCCACACCCTCTAACAAGTTACTAAGGTACTTGTTCTTACTTTCGACCTCAATACTCATAAAGTGGGGGTTTGTGGCAAGTTTTGACAAGTCTGGATTAGTTCCGGCAAGTAATAACGAGTGCCTACCCGTTTGTCATGTTATGCCTCCGCTAGCGCCAAAATGTTGTACGATTCTATCCCAAAAAAGGAAACTAGGTTGAGTGCAGATCCGTGATTCAATGGTCACATGAATAATAGATGTGAAAAATATTCCGATATCTCAGAGACAAAGACTGTACGAGATGGATGTAGATACACAATTGAAGCTCTAATTCAATTTTGGCAGAGAGCAGGAGTCCCAACGATATTGAAAACTCACGCTGTAAGCAAACTACTTAAATGTTTCAATAAAGTAATCTGGCAGGGCTACAAAGGCGCGAAGAAAAGGGACTCATAGCTGCCGGGGACGTCGAGGCTGGAAGATCGCTTATGTGGCAATTCCTCTTCCGGCGGAAGAAGGTGCCTCATTACGTAGCAAAACAAAAACCGCCCGGAAGTAACGTGTCAAACGGTTCCAGGCTAGGTTCCAACGTTGACAGGGAAGGTGTTTAGTGGGCAGTCCAGTCGGTCGTAAGCATGGGAGCCCCACACTCAGTGCGTAAATGGTATTAACCTCCAAACCACAAAAGAAAACTCGCGAAGATGCTAATTGATTCAGTTATTTGACATTGCTTCAATAAATGCAGAGAAATTGATAAAACTAGATGAGTATGTTGAATTTGATAAATTTATGAAGGGAGACAGGAAAGGCTCCATGCTCACAATAGATCTGAAGATTGAAAAGAAATTAAACAAGTTGGGTAAACAGACCTACGCTCATGTCAGAAGGGTTTTGTATTCAATTTACAAAATGCAGTCACCAGATCGAATCAAATCAAGAAACATGTCAAAGGCGATTTTATTGGAGAAAATATGAAATACGAAGATCATACTATTATTAACAAAGTTGAACGAATTTTGACTTTGTTATACTCAGAAATATCTCCTTTGATAATTATTTCAGATGTCCATCCGCGACGGAGGAAACACATTTTTCATGTACTTCCCCCCTGTGCCCCCACTGAAGCAAAAACTGACAGTTTAACAACTGTTTTGAAAAGCTCCCATGGAAACTTTTATTTCATACTCATATCGGCTACGTTTGATGATTTTTTTTTCAGGGGCCACTCTCCTGTACTGTTATCATCGATTAATGGCCAATTTTTTCGAATCCAAGAATGGTTACAAAACCCTTTTGCTAGGAGCTCTCACCCACCTCCTTGACTTGTTTCACTTATGAGCATTAATTGTAGGTACTCATCTTCAGTCATTCATTAAATTGAATCAAGTGTTCAAAGCATGCGCCTTAAACGTTGAAGTTGGGGCAAAATAACTCAAAATTATTCAATCTTCGCCACTATTTTGTTTTACGATTACTGATACCACAAGCTGAACCGACTCTCAAAGATTTACATGATACCTATGATTCCTGAAATTTTCATGCAAATCCTAGCAAAACTGTAGTGTCTGAGTCGGTAAAAAGCGCATGTTGTTCCATAGCCATATGTTGCCATAGTAATAAATGCAGCGCATATTGTTCCATAGTAATACAGGAAAACTCAAACCGCTATAACTTCGCTAAATATGATTCAATCTTTATGAAACTTTCGGAATAGGTCAATCTTATAAATAGACATCTACGCACTGAATTTCATTGAATTTAAGGGTACCGTTAAGATTTTATTCAAGAAAACATAAAATCGATAAATCATACTATTACTAACAAAGTTGAGTGAATTGCGACTTCTCACGTATTTGTTGTTATTGTACTCACCAAGGCCTACATTCCTGATTTTTTTCAGATTTTTCACATCACAGGTGTCCAATCGCGAGGGGGGGGGACACAAATTTTTCGTGTATTTCCCCTCCCTGTGCACCCCTTGAAGCGAATTTTGCCAAACTAAGACCTGTTTTGAAAAGTCCTCATCAAGACCTTTCATTTGATACCCATATCGGCTACCTTCAATGAAATTTTTTTTTCGGGGGGTCACTCTCCTATATGGGGCGACCCCCCTTAAATACCTTATAAAATTTTTTTGTAGTTGAACTTTGAAGAGATCACCACTTTACACCTGCACACAAAATTTGATGTTTCTAGCTTAAGTAGTTTCCGAGAAAAACTGCTGTGACACACGGACGGACGGACGGACGGACAGACGGACAGACGGACAGACTGGTCGCGAAACTAGTAGGGTTTTGTAAAATAATTTTACAAAACCCTAAAAATTGGAGGGTCCACTGAAACTGAAGCACCGTTCTGATGAAGATATAAGGAGCCTCTTTACATCAGCTTTTCTTATCTACGTTGAAGATGCGAAACCTAAAACAGACGATGCAAGTAAGTGAGTAATAACACGAAACAAATTCAGAGTAACATGTGCGCGTTCATTCGTTGCTTATGAAACGGCGTTTCATTCTTAGAATTTTATCCATTCAAGAAATCTGGGCCAATCATCTAATTCGCTCGATGGCCATTGATGTTTATGCCATCAAAACTTGTTTGTTTAGGGGACTTTTGAAGATTTCGGCATCAAAAAAGTCAAAACTCTTTGCTCGATGTTTCTTTGTTCTTAGGGCCTACGTAGGGTAGTGGTTTCTTGTACCTCTAGCTCCTGAGGCTCCAAGGAATTATCTTGCTTTTTGAAGCTATTGTATTTAAATAGAAAACTAGGTACTCAGTGCATCACTGCCTGTGAAAGGTTTTCGACCCATTTGTGGTATTTGCCGCGAAAGCTTGTATTTGTGTTCTTTCACAGCGGTGTCAGTGAAATGGAGAAAAAAGACATTGTAAGTGCTTTCAAGAAAAATAAACCTCTTCTAAATTTCCAATGAATCCTTAGTGAATCTTGATGACGCCCTCTTCCACTTGGAACTAAAAGATTTCGCTTCGTAAAGACTCTTTAAAATGTTTTGATATGACAGACATTTCAAACGGTTTCCTAAAGATGGATCCAAGGACCTGGCCCAGAGACAGTTCTTGGTAAAAGGGCTAGCTGATTGTTCCCATCTCAAAGTCGTTTATGACAGTGCAGAGCGTGCTGTACAGCTTATTATTAGGTCTATAAAGGTGAACAACCTTACCCATGATAAGTCAATATTTGATGCTCGTCCTTGCAGATGACAACAAAAAAAGTAAATTATGCTTAGTAGTCTCCTTTGACCAATACCTGCATTCATAAATCACATTACAATAAAAAATCATATTATAATATTGTAATGTACCGTTTCCCTTGATAAAATTTGGATACTTACTCCTGCAAGGGAGGCAACCGGTTCCATTTTTCATCTAGAATTCCACCCTCTGAACATCTTTCCCGAGGTACAACGAGCGAATTTTGTTCCATAAAATTCAATGTCAGATGCCTCTGAGCTGCCGTCATTCCTGACTCTAATATCAATTTTCAAATCCAAATTTATTTTAATAATTAACAAAATGTTTCTCTCAAATGCACCCTAGCCGCAACAAAATTCAAATAATATTTGCTGTTGGTCATTGATTTTGATATAATATTAATATTGTGTGGGAAAATATATGAAAAGCATTTGTATTCTTCCTGTGCAGATAAACATATTCCAATTATTTTTACAAAAATAACCCTGATCAACTTGAATAAAAAAATTCTTGGTTAAAAATTACATTCAGATGAGCATCATTACAATTTAGCTTAATGTGCGCAACTAGTTTTGGTTGTCCAACATGTATCAGAAATTCTGTTCCGCCACAAAACCAAACTACAAAAAGTTGAGCGGGCAACAGAGTGCTCCTACCAGCAGGGTTCTGTAACCGTCCTAGGGTTCAGAACAACTTTCTTGATGACATGAATCGATGAGTTGAATTATGCTCGTACTTCATTTTTTCTCTAAGAAATTATTCAAATACATCTGAAAGATTAAGGGATTTCTTTTAGAAGCACACAGTAGTCGCCATTTTATTTAAGCTTAAATAATTTTCTGAATGCTCGACCAATCGAACATATTCAAATTAAACCAAATTAAACCATATTCAAATTATATCATATTCCTGGAATTTGCACTAAAATGCAAAGAAAACTGTAGGATTTAGGTTGATTGGAAATATATACCAATACATGATATTCCATATAATTGAAAAGGCTATATGTCACTTAACTGTGATCCGATTTGCATAACATTTTCGGAGCGCAATGCACTAATGTTAACATATACAACAATGTCATTTTAGGAAGTTTAAATGAACCGTTTCGGTTTTTGGGGGAAAACGTAAAATTCATAAATTATACTGTTGAGTTGAATATTTGGCGCCGTTGTACTCGTAAATAGTTGCCTCCATGTTGTTTTTAGCTATTTAAGGCCTAAACGTGTCCAATTGCAAGGATTGAGGGTACAAATTTTTCGTACTTTTTGCTTCCTCTTGGATCGTTTAATGCGCAAACCGAGTGGATTCATAAAGTACAACTCAAGACCTTTCATTTGATACCCCACTCGACTGCCTTTGATTGACAAAATTGTTTAAGGGTCATGTCAGTATAACCGGGTCTCCCTTAAAAACTTTTGAAATTTTAAATAGATCCAAAAATTTCGAAGGATCACCACTTTTCTCCTTCCCACAAAGCTTGAACCTTGTAACTTCTATAGTTGTTTAGAAAACTCGCTGTGACGCAGGGACAGACTGACAGACAGAACGCAAAACTAGTAGGTTTTTGTAATATGCATATTACAAAGCCCTGAAAGGAAATTCTACATTTTATCTCAGCAACTAGTTTATTGGACTGTTCTACTCACCGTAGTATTTTGTGCAATCACAATTTAAATAATATGTCAAATCACATAACCAATTATTTTGTTTGCTTTGACACTACAGCTCCTTTCGGGCCTTCACTTAGAGATAGTTGGAGCATCTCATTTTATTGCTCGCATCGACACTCGCGGTGGTGGTATGTCAGTACCATACTTAGCCGTTTGTACATCCACCCAGCTACGATACTTTCTGATAAATATTATTGTCACCAACGGATTTTGAACCAAAGACTTTCGGTTTACGGGGTGAATACTCTAACCACTATACCACGCGGACTACTCGCAAACAATCATATAACCAATAAATCGACTTCAGAACCTTTTTGAAAACTTGCAAGATAATAGAAGCTTTAACCGATAGTTATTATTCATGTGCCATAAAAGAGCTAGCTCCAAAAGGTAAGAAAAAAACGGTGAATGACTCCGCAGTGAATATATACAATCAACAACTGCTCGGTGTCTAGTTCATATGGGAGATTACACTTGGGGTTCATCATTGCCATGACTAAATCTGCCTCATTAAAATGACGGTCATTTTTAAACCCCAAGCCGAAGTATAATTAAACAATTTGGGTAAACAGACCTACGCTCATGTCAGAAGGGTTTTGTATTCAATTTACAAAATTCAGTCACCAGATTGAATAAAGTCAAGAAGCATGTCAATGACGATTTTATTGGAGAAAATATGAAATTCGAAGATCATACTATTATTAGCAAAGTTGAACGAATTTAGACTTTTGAGGTTTTTGTTATTGTTATACTCATAAATATCTCCCTTGATAATTATTTCAGATGTCCATTCGTGAGGGAGGAAACCACATTTTTCATGTATTTCCCCCCTGTGCCCCACTGAAGCAGAAACTGACAGTTTAAGAACTGTTTTGAAAAGCTCCCATGAAAACTTTCATTTCATACTCATATCGGCTACGTTTGATGAACTTTTTTTTTCAGGGGCCACTCTCCTGTACTGTTATCATCGATTCATGGCCATTTTATCGAATCCTAGAGTTGGTACAAAGCCCTTTTGCTAGGAGCTCTCTCCCGCCTCCTTGACTTGTTTCACTTATGAGCATTAATTGTAGGTACTCATCTTCAGTCATTCATTAAATTGAATCAAGGGTTCAAAGCATGGACCTTGAACGTTGAAGTTGGGAAAAAATAACTCAAAATTATTCAATCTTCGCATTTAAAACAACCACCATTTTGTTTTACGATTACTGATACCACTATCTGAACCGATTCTCGAAGATATACATGACATCCCTATCATTCCTGAAATTTTCATGCAAATCCTAGCAAAACTGTAGTGGCTGAGTCGGTTAAAAGCGCATATTGTTCCATAGCCATATGTTGCCATAGTAATAAATGCAGCGCATATTGTTCCATAGTAATACAGGAAAATTCAAACCGCTATAACTTCGCTAAATATAATTCAATCTTTATGAAACTTGCAGGGTAAATCAACCTTATGAATAGTCATCTGTGTACTGAATCTCATTGAATTTAAGGGTACCCTTAAGATTTTATTGAAGAAAACATAAAATCGATAAATCATACTATTACTAACAAAGTTGAGTGAATTGCGACTTCTCACGTATTTGTTGTTGTTGTACTCACCAAGGCCTACAATTCTGATTTTTTTTCAGATTTTTCGGATCACAGGTGTCCAATCGCGAGGGGGGGGGACACAAATTTTCGTGTATTTCCCCTCCCTGTGCACCCCTCGAAGCAAACTTTGCCAAACTAAGACCTGTTTTGAAAAGTTCTCATCAAGACCTTTCATTTGATACTCATATCGGCTACCTTCAATGAAATTTTTTTTCGGGGGGTCACTCCCCTATATGGGGAGACCCCCCTTAAATGCCTTATAAAATTTTTTTGTAGTTGAACTTTGGAGAGAGCACCACTTTACACCTACATACAAAATTTGATGCTTCTAGCTTAAGTAGTTTCCGAGAAAAACTGCTGTGACACACGGACGGACGGACGGACGGACGGACAGACAGACGGACAGACAGGACGCGATTTTAGAAGGGTTTTGTAAAATTATTTTACAAAACCCTAGAAAAGAATTGGAATTCTTTGTTCCGCAATGAGCACTAAAATTAAGTTTTTAACAGCAAACAATAAGGGACCATTTTACGTTTCCAAAATTTGAATCAAAGCAACCTGGTTCTCCCTACGAGAGTCATTTGAAAAGTTTCATGGCAAAAAGTCATGGTACATACAAGCTCTCTTGCCAACCAATAGATGATCTTTACATATGCAGACCATAAAAATTTCAAGTCATCAGTACAAAACACATGGTAACCTTCCAAAGTTGACAGGTGACGTTTGTTCAGAACAATGGATAAAACTGAGTATCGCGCGGTGATAAAGTACTCCTATTTGGTAGCGAAAAAAAACTCGTGAGTGAGAGAAGAGTTAAACTCCGTGTATGGTGAATCGTCGCCCTCATTTATAACCGTGAAACATTGGCTGGCCGAACGTTCAGGACGCCCAAAAACTAGTTCAATGGAATATATCGTCAGCTTAGCGCACACAACCATGATGGACGATCGCCGATTAACCATCAAGGAAATCGCTGAGGCGTGTAGGATATCAACTGAATGGGCGCATATGATTTTACATGAAGATTTATGCATGAGAAAATTATACGCGCGACAAAAAGCGCGTACGGATGGACATGTCACGCGAGAATCTTTAGCTTTTCCAAAAGAATCCTACCCAGTTTTTGCACCGATTGATTACTGTCGGTAAAACCTGGATCCATCACCATACTCCGGAGACTAAACAACAGTAAATGCAGTGGATTATGGGGGAACCAGCTCCAAAGAAGACGAAGGTCGTTCTTTCTGCCGAAAAAGTGATGGCGACAGTTTTTTGAGACAGCCGTGGAGTAATTATGGTTGATTACCTTCAAAAAGGTAAAACCATTAACAGACCCTACTACGCTGGGTTGCTAGACCAATTGAAGATGGAACTCAAGAAGAAGTGACCACGCTTGGCGAGGAAGAAGGTGCTGTTTCATCAAGACAATGCGCGAGTCCACACATGCATTGTCGCAATGGCAAAATTGGACGAATTGAAGTTCGAATTGCTTCAACACTCACCCTACTCACCAGACCTAGCTCTGAGTGACTTTTTTTTTGTTTCCCAATTTGAAAAAAATTCTGGATGGGAAAAAATATGGGTCAAATACCGAGGTTGAAGAGGCAGTAAACTTTTATTTTTCAGGTTTACCCAAAGAATTTTTTTCTGATGGCCTGAAGAGTTGGGAAAAGCATTTGACCAAATGTATTGACTCGCGTAGATACTGTGTCGAGAAATAAATTTTTGTTTGGCTTGAATTATGTGTTTTTCTTTAAAAGGCCCGAAACTTTTCAAATGACCCTCGTATGTAAGAAATATATGTGGGCACTTACAGGACTCCTGAAAATTGCCATATCTAGAAAACAAGTGTCTTCCTATACACTTGATCCTAGCAACTTTTCCGTTCGAATCCAACGTTAATAATTTCGCAACATGAGCTATGTTACTTACTTATACTGGAGAAGTGGTAATCCGGTTTTATTGCATAAAAAATAACTTTGGTAGTAAGTGGTATGCTCGTAGGAGGAGACATTTGCAGTTTATTTCGAATAACTCTGAATTCTTTCAGAACAATCGAGAAATTATCTCAAAATATATTCATGTTCCAGTATTACTGTTATCCACTATTTCGAAAGAAACTTGCAGTAATATACGGACAAATAAAAAGTGGAAAAGCTAAAACTGCCTGCGCAGGTCCTCGTAAGGATTATATAGATTTGATGGAATTCGAGCAAAACAAATTTAACCTCCCGTCGATTGACTGCAATGTAGCAAGTAGCTTGACCCTCGATAAGAATAATTCAAAAAATGTATATCAAACTTTTTAATTAATTTATTATTCGTAGTTGGTTTTTACATTCCTGAAAATTTTATTTGCTAAGCATTTTTTCTGAAAACAAAGACTTCTTCTTTGTAGCACTACAGCCCCTCTCGGGCCTTCGCTTAGAGAAAGTTAGAGTATCTCATTTTCATGACCGTATTGATTTTTTCGGAAGTTGGTTTGATCAGTACCATGCTCCCGTGTACCTGCTCAGTTATGATATGATCTGATTAAATCAGTACATATCACCACTGAGTGAACACTCATAGTCTGTCCGAAAAATCCCCTGAACTAAATCACGTTGCTCCCAACGAGATTTGAACCTGGGACCTTGGGCTTATGCATTCATGCTCTAACGACTAGACCACACAGACTACGAAAACATAGACTTACGCACATATAAATGAGCACTTCCCTCTTAGACTCGTACCCTTTACAGAACAGGAATGCTTTTCATCCAGTTCGTCTTTCACCCTCCCTTCCCACTAAGCAATGGCTTGGGACAGTGGTTACGGATAAGCGAGGGGGGGGAGCTATTACTTAGATGCGCAAAATAAGCTTTTGAGTGAGGTATTTTTAAACCATTAAAAGTATGTACGAAGAAACTTGTAACCAGAACCGCTGATATTGAAATCAACGATCAATTGATCAAATAACTCAGAAGATAAAATGACTTAGAAGCTTTTCAACTGCCGATTATTAGAAAATTATTTTAAAGAATCCCTTTGTAGTTAATATATTCTTTTTTTAACTCAAAACCTCTACTTCATTTAAACATATTTTTTCTTACAATTACAGATACGGATCACCACATCATTGCCGATCGCAGTCAGTCAAAACTCCTGGAAGTCGTGCATCAGGCAGACCGAATCAATTGAGCCTTCCACAACAGAGGTCCAGGTAATACACACCACACTATCGTTTCAATAAATCAGCTAAACCTCCAATATTTTTTTCTTTATCTAGAGTGGCATCTATGCCCAACACTGGTGTTGAAGAGGAGTATTACAGACTAAGACATTTTTCAATAACCGGAAAAGGTGTAGTGAATCGCGGTGATTCCTTAAAAAGTAGACGTAGCCGTTCTAATAATAGTGTAGCCAGTTCAAATTCCAGTACCGAGCATTTAACCGCAAATCAAGTTCCAATTGTCGGATCTGCCCGAACCTCGGCCACATGCAGCTTAGCATCGAGTCGGGAGAGTAGTACGTCAAACCCAGGAAATGGACCATATAGGTAAATCACAATTATGGAATAGATACACTTCGAAGAAGAGCTTTGAATTTCGCTCAAATTAGCCACACGGATATTATAAATTCACTTACGTTACTTGCTTAGTTTTCGTTTAAAACAAGTTTTTGCATGGGACCGCGAAATCTCTTTGATTTTAATGTCATTAGGCTAGTTGAGCGGGCTCATTTGCAGCTTTCCTGATGTCCATATCTATTTTGTGGTCACAATAAAATAATTATAACTTAAAGCACTCAGCTTTAACTTCCGTGAAAACTTTAACTTTTCACCAAACAAACTTCGTGACAGAATAACTTTCTGCACTGATTTTTTGTCACCAACTGCTAAATCACGAGTATCATTCACAACCCTGTCTGTCTCGTGACAATCCACCATTAATTCTGTCACAACCAGCTATTAACCCCATCAGGAACAAAACACATCGATCCATCTTCATGAGTTAACCGCAAAAGACGTGATAAAAAAATTTGCGGCTGCAAACAACCACTACGAGTATATATCACGTTTATATCCTTGAAGTAATTTTAGTTAGTGAAAAATGAATCTCAGCATATCCTCCAATTTTTTCCAAATCATGCCTAAATTAAATACCCGCGAAAGCTGGAATGTACAATATTTCAAGTTCATCATTCTTTAGCAATAGTTTCCGACTAGCGTTAGAAATTCTTTCGAAGTTCACTAGGACGAACCGTTTTGCCTAGCATTTTCCCATACAAAATTTCATATGTATAGAGTAGTACAAGCACAACCATTATAAAGCGAAATCCATTAATCACTTCAACTAGAGAGAAGAGAAAATCGAATGAGAAGAAGAACAAGTTGGGTAGACAGACCTATGCTCATGTCAGAAGGGTTTTGTACTCAACTTACAAAATGCACAACCCAGTAACGAATAAAACCAAGAAAGATGTCATGTTCGAGGATCATACTTTTATTAGCAGAGTTGAAAGAATTTTGACTTCTGAGGTATTTGTTATAGTTATAGCCACAAATATCTCCCTTGATAATTATTTCAGATTTTTTAAGATCACGGGTGTCCATTCGCGAGGGAGGAAACACATTTTTCATGTATTTCCCCCCCCCCCCCCCCACCTATGCCCCCACAGAAGCAAAAACTGTCAGTTTAAGAACTGTTTTGAAAAGCTCTCATAGAGAACTTTCAGTTGATACTCATATCGACTACCTTTGATGAAATTTTTTTTCAGGGGCCACTCCTCTCTACTGTAATCATCGATTCATGGCCTGTTTTTTAGAATCTTAGAATGGTTACAAAGCCCTTTTGCTAGGAGCTCTCTCCTGCCTTTCCGACTTGTTTCAATTGTATATACTCATCTTCATGATACCCATCATTTCTGAAATTTTCACGCAAATCCTAGCAAAGCTGTAGTTTCTAAGTCGGTAAAAAGCGCACATGGCTCCATAGCCATATGTTTCCATAGTAATACAGGGCATATTGTTCCATAGTAATGCAGGAAAATTCAAATCGCTATAACTTCGTTAAATACTATTCGATCTTTATGAAACTTGCAGAGAAGGTCAATCTTATAAATAGTCATCTGTGTGCTAAATTTTATTGAATTTAAGGGTACCATCTAGATTTTATTTAAGAAAACATAAAATCAATAAATCATACTATTACTAACAAAGTTGAGTGAATTTCGACTTCTCGTGTATTTGTTGCTGTTGTACTCATTAAGGCCTACATCCATGATTTTTTTCAGATTTTTCGGATGGAAGGTGTCCAATCGCGAGGGGGGGTACGCGAAAAGTTCGTACATTTCCCCTTCCCCTGCCCCCCTCGGTACTTGTAAGGCAATTTGAAGACCTGTTTTGAAAAGATCTTGTTGAGACCTTTCCAATGACACCCTATTCGACTACCAATGGTGAAAATTTTTTTTAGGGGGGTCACTTCCCTATATGGGGAGACCCCCCTTAAACCCCTTTGAAAATTTTTCCCACCATTGAACTTTCAAGAGGTCACCACTTCTGACCTTCCCACAAAGTTTCATGGCTGTAGCTTCTATAGTTTCGGAGAAAAAGTGCTGTGACATACAGACGGACGGACAGACGGACACAGGTCGTGATTGCAATAGGGTTTTGTATTTTAGTACAAAACCCTAAAAATAGACTCGGTGAAGACTGCGAAATTATTTTGCAATTTATTTTGCTTGTAATGTAACTTTTTGGTAATGTTCTACTCTCCCTTTAGCTTTTATTCTGTTTACTGATTGTTTATAAGTGTATACGTATAAACATGTTTCTGGTGTGATTAATCAAAGTTTGGAAAACAATAAATTTTGCATGTCATATTTAGGACAAATTATTAATGAATTGGCTTTCGATTGAGGGAAATTTTCAGAATCACTTTGTGGTGAATCGTAAAACTGTAGGTTGGAAAATTTTGCAGATTTTGTTAGCACTAGGGATAAATCTTTCTTTTTTTGATGTAGTAATTTTAATTATTTTCTTGGAATTATTTTATCCTTGAAGAATAATAGAGAGATGATTTTCATTATTCCTTTGAAGAAAGATTGAAAATCCGATTCATTCTTCAGATATTTAGTGTCTGCATCCAAATTTATGGAAATTATTCCATTGGTAATGGACAAGCTCGGCAATTATTTCTCATCAACAAACCAAATTTCATTCAGAATTTCAATATTCGATAGATACAAAGGAGGTGATTTGGGGAGGATTATTCAGCTTTACTCGCCGCAATTTTCGCGCGGAATTCAATAAACTTCAAATATGCGATCCTGCTAAAATAACGGCTTAAAATAATCAAACGCTCACTAATGAAAAAAATTTTTGTCCTAGCTGTTTAATGGAGTTAATAAAATACATACAGGGTTTTCCAATCAGAGGTGTTATTTTGATATAAAAGAAAAATGCCATTTTTTAATATAAATGATTAAATGTTTATTTCGTTATAAAGAGAAAGGCATGTCGTTAATAGTGAAAAATAACATCAGGTATTTAAAATTGCCACCACGACCACGCTTACAGGATCATATCCTTTTCATGAAATTTTCCATAACCAAATCGCAAAGGCTACCCTATGTCCGCGATAGCCTCACGAATTCCATCTTTGAGGTCTTGAATCGACGCTGGGCTATTGGCGTAGACCTTACCTTTCACGTGGCCCCAAAGGAAGAAGTCGCAAGGTGTTAAATCACAAGATTTCGGTGGCCAATTGTGATCAACTCTTCGAGAGATAACACGGTCCGGAAACCTTTCCCGTAAAAGATCAATGGTTTCGTTGCTTGTGTGGCACGTAGCGCGCGCCGTCTTGTTGAAAGTAAACGTTGTCCAGATCAATACCATCCAATTCAGGCCATAAAAAAGCATTAATCATCTCTCGATAGCGCAATCCATTCACCGTAACTGTTGCTTCAGACTCATTTTCGAAAAAGTAAGGTCCAGTGACTCCGCCGAACCATAAACCGCACCAAACAGTCACACATTGAAAATAGAGAGGCTTTTCAACAATAACTCATGGGTTTTCCGAGCCCCAGTTGCGACAATTTTGCTTGTTGACGAAGCCACCGAGGTAGAAATGGGCCTCATCACTCAAGATGATTTTTCGATAGAATTCCGGATCATTTTCATGCATTTCAAGGACCGTATCAGCAAAGATACGACGGTGTTGATGATCGACCGGCTTGAGTTCTTGTGTTAACTGAACTTTATAAGCCTTAAGACCCAAATCTTTATGCAAAATACGGTGTAATGACGTTTGTGGAACGCCGAGTTCCAAAGAACAACGAAGAATGGACAAACCTGGGTTTCCTTCAGCACTTTCGGCTACAGTAGCAAAATTCTCGGCTGTTATTAGTGACGTGCACGGGTTTTATTCTTCACATCACCAAGGTGTCCCAACAGCTCGAATTTTTCCACCTATTTCTGTATTGCGGCCCGACAAGTTGCTTCACGACGACCCAAAAGTGTTCGAGTTTTACGAACCGTCTCTGCCTAATTTTCGCCATTTTTATAGTGAATTTTAATAATTTTAATGAGTTGTTGGAGCGTGTTTTGTTCCATTTTTATAAATGGCGTAGTTTCTACTTGTCAAATGTTAAAAAATGACAGTTTCACAGGTGACATCTACCGAAATAGTGGGCTATTCAAAATAACACCTCTTATTGGAAAACCCTTTATAGTTAAAGACTAATTTAAATTAAATTAATTAATGAAATTAAATTAAAGTAATTTATTTAATTGATTAAATGAAATTAAATTAATTCATTTAATTGATTAAATGAAATTAAATTAAGTAATTAATTAAATCAAATTAATTTATTAATTTAACTCATTAAATGAAAAATAGTTCACATAACAAAAAAATTTAAGCTTATTGCTGAAAAATTATTTCATTCTTTTACAGAGTTTTGATGTTGGGTGATGCTGCAGTTGGGAAAAGTTCACTAGTCTCACAATTTATGACCTCTGAATACCTTCATGCATATGACACTAGTATAGGTAAGTTAAACTAAATATATATTATGTGTAGAAACTTCATTCAAAATAGGCTTAAAAAATAATTTAAATTATGCTTATACGTAGCTTCAAACTGATATAAGGTTATAATCCTAAATTGATTTACTGAACATTTTTATTTGTCCTTTTATTTTTTAACGGGAGATGATCGAGGAAATATTTTATGTCAAAGGTGATACAAATATTAAATTACCTTGGAAACCACAGCTTATTAAGGCTCAAACTAATATGGGCGAACGGTCCTATCACTCCTACTAATCGTCACTCTATGAAAATGTAAAGATTTGACACTTTGTGGATTTTTTGATCACTTGACTAGATTATTGATATAGCCATCGAAATGAAAGTACACCGTATACAAATACAATACTTTTTTTGGTGAAACCGTTGCCTTCGATTTCTGAACGAATTTGACCATATATGTATGTTATTTGAACAACCTGATATTTTGATGGAAGCTTCGCCTCAGATTTGTTTGACAGATATGTGGTTATGACTGAGCGTTCCGGGAATGAGTCTGACACCATTTTCTGAAACAGTACGTTCTTGGCTGTGACTATTATGAATGCCAACAAACAAGGTCATTCCATGACATTTTGTCTGAACATTTTTTGAATCTTGATTTTTTTTATTCCTTCTGTAATACTATACTAACTTTTTAATACTATCCAACTTTGACAAAGCCTGAATCGAATTCAAAAAATAAAGTAATAAATTTATGACCCAAGCTGGTCTCTCAAACTAGGCGTGAAGTCGATGAGATGTGGGTGTTCCCAAAAAGGGCCAGAACAGGACTTGGTTTTAGGATGTTTGGATGGATTTGCAAAACTTTCGACAATGACTGGAACTCTAGAAAATCGACAACAGTGATAATGGACACTGATCTAGAACATATGACCATTTCCGCAAGCATACGTCACGGAAAAAGTGTTCACAACGTGTAATTTTAGCCGAAGCCATTTCCTGATAACAAATAGCGGAAACATCATCGGAAGCCTCCAGTTGATTTGGTGTTGCCTCTGGCAATGATGAAATTTTATGGGCACCTGTTCTCCATTTCATAAACACCGACTATCCAACTCTAACCTCATACCATATGCGGAGGTAAACATGCATACACACCATTCGATAATAAACAGAATTGAAACACTTTTCCTATGTAGTGACATAGTATTGAAAGGATACTGGTCAGTCCTAGTACCGCCGTTAACATCTCGCAACCGCTCACTAATAAGCTCTTTATTCTGCTCAAAAAATCAAGTGGGCTAGTACTTGAAGCGATCATTAGAATTAATTGTTTACAAAGTCTTACCGTTTAGAATGCTCGTAGAATATATGGCACATGGAATCTTTGCCATCCATTTTCAACAAGTACAGAGAGCCAGAAATTTTTTGCAAAATTTTGTGCCTACTGATATCTGTTGTGGACGAATCAGATGATGAGAGCCAATAACTTGAACCTAAACAATCTTCAAAACCAGGACCAATGCCCAGCGGGATCAATTACAAGTGTAGAGGAGTTGGAAGTACCTATGTGTAAAATTGAGAGCTTAGGTAGTCCGAATCCAAGTAATTTGCAAACATGTAACCAAAGTCAGCTCAGCAGGCTACTCACAGCGAATTCAATTTCACGCGACCGACATAACATAGCCCCATCTGCAACAACATGACTCGCGTGATTAACTGCGATTGGTGTAAGCGCCAATCATTCGCCCCCAAGTTCGGTACCAGTTTACATTGAGGGGCTCTCAACTTTCATACTGGTAGATCCGAGACCCATCTATATCTGACGCTCTTTTTAACCATCAGCCACCACGATACTCCCCGAAGGGCCGCAACCAATCAGCTGATCATCCGGAGATAAGGGCTCATCAGCTGCCCCTGGTACCTGAATATACCTCCAGGGTTGAAGTTCGCAGCAATAAGTTGATCATGTTATCGAACAATCACAAAGCCACTATGTTTTGGGTCAAGTTCCTACCCTAGTATTTTTACTAAGCGATTCGGGTACCCCGGGAACGCCAGTCCCCGTCGACTTCACTGGAATCAAGACGACAATCTAACGATAGCAGTTGCAGCCCTTTGAATTACCAGATCAGTTCCACCCTGGGAGCATCTGCAACAACAGCAGCAAACACAACAATCCCAACCTCAACAAAACTTTCAAACGCAAATGCGAATGACTATCAAATAATCAACACAAACTGATAACGCTGCTAGCTAGAAGTTAGCTGCATTATTCATGCAATAATGCTAACGCCATGCCAACCAAGTGGAAAGCTGATTGTGATTTGTGAACGCCGCCAATGGAAGGAATGGACCCACTTTAGAGGTCAGTGTTGGAACGCACGTGTTACGCTCCTACAAAGCAAGGTCGATCGCCCGGAAAAAAGAACGGGAGAAATGGCGGTTACGACGGAGATGAAATACAAGCTGGAGGATGTGTTTGAGGTATCTTTTGGTGGTTGAACCTCAACGGTAGCGGGTGGTATCACAGGAAAACTGTAAAATTAAGACGAACAGGATCACAGCAGACTCTTAACAGGGAGAATCTGAGTTATCAAAAGACCTGGCGGTGGATATTACGAGTGGGGAATTAAATTGGGTGAATTTTCAGTTCCTGAGCTGTAAAATTAAGTGGAAAATAAAGCAGCTTATCAGGGACGCCCGTTGGGAGTAATAGCCTAATAAGTAGTTATAGTAAGTTGGTAAGTTAAATGGAAGCAAATTCGTTGTTATTGATTTGCAAGATTCATTTCCTGGAATTTGAATCGAAATCTGTGATCCGATAGTGATTTGTGAACTTGGCTCGGACGCGAAGAAGTTAAATCGATATTGCAGTCCTTTTCTTCTGGCTCTTTCGACCATTCGAAAAGTGCGGAGGCTCTGGGTGAATGACGAGTGAAAAGCAGTTGAATACGTATTTTGTGAGAGGATTGTGAAGGTTCGGTGATATTTTTCTCTGCGCACAGGATCAGTTATTTATTTATTTTTCCTTTTTTGGGCTTCGTTAAAAAAAATTTTTACAATATTCTATTAATATCGGTACACGTCCGTCCGTCCGTGCGTCACAGCAAAATTCTCTCAGGATCTATAGAAGCTACAGTGATCAAATTTTGTGAACAGTTCAGGAATTTCTGGTTAATGTAAATCCGTAGTTAAAAAAAAATATCAGAGGCTTTTAAGGGGTGTCTCTTCAAAAAAGGATGTTAATCCTTAAAAATTTTTCACCAAAGAAATTCGAGTACGATATCAAATGAAAGGTAATGATGAAATTTTTTATAATCTGTTTTTAAAATTGTTATATCGTTGACGGGGTAAGCAGGGGAAGCGAAATAACACGAAAAAATTGTCTTCCCCCTCATGATTGGACACGTATGGACCGAAAAATCTGAAAAAATCATACAGGTAGTTCCATATCAGTAGAACAATGACAAGTATCTGAGAAGTTGAAATTCGCTGAACTTTTAAGTAATAGTATAATTTATCAATTTTACATTTTCTTGTATAAAATCGTAAAGGTACCCTCAGATCTGATGTAGACCATGACACTGACAGAGATTAAAAATACACGACCTACGCAACAACCGGGGAATTTGACGCTAGATGTCCGTACTAACAAATATCGTAAAAGCTTGAACTTTATATATATGTCATTTAGAAGGTAAATTTGTCGGCTATCACAATCAGCCAACAAAACAATTTTATCTTGTGTGCATTTTTCACGATGAATAACTTCGAAAATTGGAGAAAGAGACAGCATTTGCGGGAGGTTCTTTGGGTCATTTTTTTGTAAAGAAAACTACTGCGGAAAGTCATCGTTTGCTTGTAAAATGGTTTCAACGCTTCAAAAGTGCCAATTTTGACATCAAAAACAAAGAACGCCCAGGACAGCCAAACAAGTTTGAAGACGAAGAATTGGAGACGCTACTCGATGAGGATTCGTGTCAAACGCAAGATAAACTTGCCAAATCGTTGGGAGTCACTCAGCAAGCCATTTCGAAACATTTGAAAGCCGCTGGATACATTCAGAAGTAAGGTAATTAGGTCCCCTATGAGTTGAAGCCGAGAGACGTTGAACAGCGCTTCTGTATGTCTCAAATGCTGCTTGAGCGCCATAAAAAGAAAACATTTTTGCATCGGGTCGTGATTGAGGATAAAAAATGGATGCATTACGGCAATCCCAAGCGCAAAAAGTCATATGTGAAGCCCAGCCAACCAGCCAAATCAACGGCGAAGCCAAATGTTTATGGCGCCAAGGTTATGCTGTGTATTTGGTGGGATCAGAAGGGGCCATTATATTATGAGTTATTGAAATCGGGCCAGACAATCACAGAGGACCTGTACCAAACAGAATTAATACGTTTGAAGCGTGCCATCATCGAAAAACGCCCGGAATATGCGACCAGACACGAGGCTATAATTTTCATCATAACAACGCTCGGACGCATGTTGCAAGACCCGTGAAAAACTATTTGCAAAATAGTAGATGGGTAGTTTTGGCCTACCCACCTTATAGTCCGGACCTTGCTCCGTCTGACTTTCATTTATTTCGCTCGATGCAAAACGCCTTCACCGGAATACGCTTCCCTTCAGAGCAAGGCATCCGAAATTGGATGGATTCGTTTTTAAGGCCAAGCCGGCGCAATTTTCTTGGAATGGAATTCATAAATTGCCCGAAAGATGGAGAAACGTTGTAGCTTCTGATGGACAATACTTCAAATAAAATATATTGCAAGATTTTCCCACGATAAAGCATCAAATTTCGCTAAAAAAACATCCGGTTATTAAGTTGTCCACCACATTTCACAAATGGAGTTTCTTTGTGCATCCAGCCTTACGATTTTATCGACTTTTTCAGTGATTGATAAACCTGAGCGAAGTGCATCTTTGGCATCAAAATTTCCTGAACGAGAGCGAGAAAACCATCTCTTGGCTGTGACTTTTCATATAGTATCTTGACCGTAGGCACCATAATTTTTTTCACGAGCCTGCGATGCATTCTCACCTTGATCGTAGTGATATTGTAAAATATAAATGAATACAGCTTTTGACATGATTGACGAAAAACAAAACATATGAAAATTGTAGACTGGAATGTCACCTTTCAAACCCATGTCAGTTTGACTCAATCTGATTAGTATTCCCCGATATATAACAATGAACACCATCTAATGACTATCTTTTAAACTATCCAATATATGGCCACTTATAAGGAACTGCGAAATTTTCAGAAGAGTTGGCTTGTATTTAACGTTACAACAACAACAATACGTGGCTATTGAGCAATATGTGGTTCCAATCTAGTCAGACACTATGGGCTTGTTAGGATTTGCATGAAAATTTCAGGAAAGATGTATATTCTTCTCGTCTACACTTTAAAGGTGAAAAATTCATGGAGGTATGCTTTCATTACAATAATAACTCATACTTTAGAAGTTGAAATTAACTCAACTTTGTTAATGCGAGTAATAGTAGGACTTGTAAATATAAAATTTTTCCCTGTGAGTTCATGCGGGTACCTATCAATTTAAATTAAAATAGTTGTAGCACCATCAAGGCTTTCCATGTAACCACATCCTACACTTTTAATTGGTCTTCGAATTTCCAGATAAAATAAACAATTAAAAATATCTTCAAGATTTTATTCAGTCGATGGTTGTTTGTGATATGGCAACAAACTGGTAGCAAGTTAAAATGGTCTAATAATGGTTTCCCTTTTAAAACAAGTATATATTTGTTAAAGATGTCGTTAAAATTTTTCTTGAGTTTATAAATTATTGGTGTCTGCATATCGTACGCTGAGTACAAAACCCTTCTGAGATGAGCGTAACCCTGTCTACCCAACTTGTCCTTATTTGTCGTGGGAGAATCGCATGGGTGGTGTTGGTGATAGTTATTTCCTTCTACTGGCAATCCAAACTCCACTTTCACTCTTCTTTTCTCCTTGCTTGAACTGCGGCACGGCAAAAGAAGTAGTTGGTTAGATTTTGGCGAGTCTGAGTCTCCGATAAGCACCCCAGCAATGAAAAGCCTCCCTAGAAGCACCCGCCCTTAGCTGTGGAATGATTTCGTGAAGAGCAAAGTATACAATTACAAATAAGGGCACCGCGAGACATTAGCCTTGCCGGCTGATAGTTCCAACGGGATTTTTTTTTATTCATTGTTGTTGTTGTTTTGAGAGCCTCCAGTATCAGCCTCTTTTTGTAGTTGCGCTCCTCCCCTACCACTATTGTATTTAGAAAAACAGGAGTGTGCCCGGTTTGTGTGCAGTGTGTCATTAGTGCCGTTTGGCTGCTGCCGCCGCTCCTCAGATCCGGTATGTGTGCTGATATTTTGATATTTGTTTTGGAATGGAATCCGACAAGATAGTTGTGTGATTATAGCAATTTACATATGATTAAACGGAAGCCTTTTCTTGCCTGGTCAATCGTTACAAGGATTTGCGATGTTCCCTTAAAACCGGTTTACTAGGCACGATAATTTTCAGGTCGCACATTTTTGTGATACTCGCGCACATCATTCTTGGCAAGTGCATACCTTCAACGGGGTATATTAGTTCTGCGCATGTCTAAAGACACTTAGCATATCTTGTCGCAGTGTGCTTGTATTTCGTTTAAGAAATCGCTCGATATAACAGTCGTATCGCAATCTGATCGAACCATAAACCATTGCTGTCATATCAATGTATGCCTTGTTACAGTTGTCACCAGGGATACTGGAGATAAAGTTGGATTTGCAGTCTTTTGTTATTTTGTCTTTCTTAGATGTATGTACGAGGGCGGTCCCAAAAGTATCCGACCCGACAAAGGAAACAGTAAAAAAAATTGCGAAATTTTTTTTTTATTCTTCAATATATTCTCCTTTCAGCTCAATACACTTTGCCCAACGATGTTCAATAGCTTCGATACCCGCTTTATAGTAGGAACCGTCAAGATCCTCAAAAAAGCTTTTAATCACAGACTCTACCTCTTCATGCTTGGCAAATCTTTTGCTGCCAAGCCTTTTTTCGAATTCGGAAAAAGAAAGTAATCTGAGAGAGCCAGATCTGGCAAATAGGGTGCGTGAGAAAGCAATTCGAACTTCAACTTATTGATTTTAGCCATCACAATGACGCACGTGTGGGCTTGTGCGTTGTCGTGATGAAACAACACTTTGTTTTCCGTCAGATGGGGCCGTTTGTTGCTTGATTTCATCACTCAAACGCTGCAATAAGGCTGCATAATATGCGCCGTTGATTGTTTTTCCTTTTTCGAGATTATCAATAAATATTATTCCACGCGCATCCCAGAAAACGGATGCCATGACCTTGCTAGCTGACTGAACTGTCTTTGCTTTCTCGGAGCCGGTTCTCCCTTTTCAGTCCACTGCTTTGACTGCTCCTTGGTCTCAGGTGTAAAATGATGGACCCATGTTTCGTCCATGGTTATGAATCGACGCAAAAACTCGGCTTTATTGCTTCGAAACATTGCCACACACTCGATAAAAACATCCTTACGTTGCTGTTTGTGCTCCATTGCAAGCAAACACGGCACCCATCTTGTGCATAGCTTTCTCATGTCCAAATTTTCGGTCAAAATGCGATGCATAGCACTTTTTGAAATGCCTGCCATGTCTGCTATCTCGCGCACTTTTAGTCGATGGTCATCCAATACCATTTTGTGGATTTTCTTCACATTTTCTGACGTAGTGAGCTCACTTGTTCGACCACTGCTGTGCTCATCTTGGCAGCTCGTACGACCTCGCTTAAACTCTGCTAACCAATATTTGACCATTGTAAACGTTCCATATTTACAAATTCACTGAGAGCGCTCACTTTGGATGTCTGTAAAAAAAATAATAATAAACGTACCCTTATGAATTTTTCACATTGAGTTGTTGAAAGGTGGTATTGTCAATCGCGATAATTGTTTTTTTAAAACTACCTGTATTCATAAGTCAGCTCGGGTACTTTTGGGACTACCCTCGTAATGTGCCAAGTGTGTTTTTTACTTTGTATCCAATCCTAAAAGCTCCAGGCTCTTTAATTATCCCGCTGAACTTCTTGGATAAGCCTAGAATATATTCTATACCCACGAAGCTCTGTTAATTTTCCTTGTCTCTTACCATACCTGTTCTTTTTCGTTCATGTAGTGTTTTCTGATGATCCTATTGATTACATTCCTTAGAAAGTCATTGCTCACCAGTATATCCATTATGGTTTGTTCATTTTTCCCTAAAACATCCACCACATACTCGTACGTTAAAGATTCGTTGTATTATGTTGGATGCCGTGTTTATAATTTGTCATTTTGGGTGGGCTTATTTGAAATGTAGAATTTTCCTGGATGCTATCATCTCCGGTACCGGTCCATTGTAAGCTTTCCTTTTTCTCCGGTTATCAGTGCATCGAGATATGGCAACTTTCCATTTTCCTCCGATTACCCCGTAAAGCACAGCCTGCAATGGTAACTGTTAATGGTGGGTTGAGGGTGGCATTCATCGGTTCGACCGAGCAATTGCTTATAGGCAGAGTATTGGCACACAAACTGGATCCGCGATGCGGCAACAGCAACCGAACGGTACTTACGACATACTGCCCCCAAATCAGACAAACCCCAGACTTTCTGCACACATAAGTGGTAGAGAAAGAGCGCAACTACAAAAAGAGGCTGGTATTGTAGGCTCTTAAAATAACAACAACAGAGAATAAAATGAATAAGAAAACCGATTCAGAAGTGTAATGTGACGCCTACGCCCAGGAATCGAAGCGATTTCGATCCCGAACCCTTGTAACCTGCCAGATGGATATGTCCTCGAAGTGCCAGCGGACTTCATCTGTTGTGCGGATATCGTTGTGCAGAAAATATTTTTTTTTCTGTCCAAATATTTAGATCCGTGGATATAAATATTCGAAATATAGAATTAATCCAACCCCGGCACATTTCGAGACATAGCCATCTGGAAATGCCCCTCCACCGTGGCCATCGAGAAAACTATGCCACTGGCGACATCTGAAGAAGCACATTTCCGCCATATGAAGTGCCATTCCACGCACATATGTTTTGTCCGAGGTGACAACCGGAAATTTTGACAGCCACATGGAGGCGCTAAACGTCATCGTAAAGTTCTTCGTGATAATATCCAAGGTATTACAAAACCAGCTATACGTCGTTTGGCGCGACGTGGTGGAGTGAAACGTATTCCCTGTTTAATCTGTGAAGAAACGCGTGGTGTGCTTAAAGAGTTTTTGGAAAACGTTATTCGTGAGGCAGTGACATTCACCGGAGCAGAAACATTAGGAAAGAGGTTAGTTTAGTTAATAACTAAATAGAAAGGTTAGCAATATTTTGTCTGGTCTGCAGCGGAAGGCAGTGTGAACTGAATCGAAACCAGCGATACTGAAAATACCGGGGACACTTCTGCTAAAATAACCAAAGAGAAGAATACCAGTCCCGCCGAAGCCGTCGATCCCGCACCTTCTTCCAGTTCCCACGAAAATACGTCCGAATATACAAGCTTGGACAACATTAGCGAATGTTATTGTTAACGGAGTAAAAAACCCGATGAAAATGAAGTGACGTATATTGTTCACCAATCGAACTATAGCGAGGAAGTGTTTTTAGCTGTTTCTGATGCCTATATAAAATAGCGAGATATATTAACTCGAAGGACGAAAACAAAATGGAGTATAAAAATACTAGAAAGTTATGAAGGAGTGAAAGCAGACACAATTCGGATAAATTTCGACACAGTGAAAAAGGACAAGAAAGAACGAATCTTTACGGTTGAAGAAGGATTATGTCAGGAATTAGAGAAATATCTTCGTGGAATTCTTTCCAAGCGACTTCTAAGTGAAATGAATCAAACCGTGTATAAATGTGTAAAATGCTCAACTCAATTTTCTCGTGAGAATACATACAAGAAATCAAGCGTTGACGTTACTTGTCCCGAATGCTCTAGTATTTTCGTTGTTGAACTTCACGAAAAGCTTAGTTCATCGACAAAAGGTTCGCTGCCAAAATACGAGGAACTTCCGGTCATAGCTAGCAATATTTCAACTTTAAATACAGTACCAACTAGTAATTTATCCTCTACAACACAAACAACAGCTACTGCAACCCAATCCAGTGCAACCGGACAACAAAGCGCGGGTGAGAAATATGTAATTGAAGAAAGTGCTTCACATAGCAGTATAGGTTCAGCTGGATCGTTAAACGAATCATCATCGTGTTTAAAAATTACTCAATCAGAAAAATCGTTTGATTCAAATCAAAGTGTCGCGGGTAGTTCGACACCTGATCGTGATATTGATTTCAATTTCAGTAAAAACGGTGAAAGTGATATCGAAATTTTAAGTAATCCCAGTCAAAGTAGCATTGAAGTTCTGGAGCATGCTTATCAAAGCCGAAAAACATCCGAAGAACGTCGTATCTCCAGAGTACCGTCCCTTGATACCATAGAGGATAGTAGTTACAACAATGCTCCTTGCATAACATCAGTTGCCATTAAGAATACTGCACCAGAAATCCATGTGGAGATAACAAAAGCTCCAGAGGTGCAGCAGGCGTTAGAAAGTAGTAATGCAGTAACACCAGGTGGTGAAACGAAAACTTCTTTAGGGCATATCAGTTTAACCGAAAGCAGTTCGTCGGGTTCTGTTACGGATAGCATTTGTACAGCTTACGAACAGGAGGATAAGTGCGGAACAGCTATTAATTCACCAGAACGTAAATCATCACAAATTCAAAATACAAATGGAAAGGAAATAAGAAGAGAAGATTCAATCATATCGTCTATGTTTGGCGGCTTATTCCAATCAACGAATATTTTAATGTCACGGTCACAAAAACCACCCGAAGATATTATTTGTGATAAATTAAATTCTCCTATACCGATTTTAGTGATGCCGATCTACGAAGACAGGTTGTTTACCTTCAGGTATTTGCACGTCGTTTATTTTATTTTTTATTATTTTATTCAGAAATAAGTTGCTGAATGAACAATTAATTTAAACCAAAACTCTGATATAAAAAAAAAAAAATTTCATACAAGAAGAATACTTTACCATTCGTGGTATCAAACAAAATGTATAACGGATTCCCCTATTCATACTAAAAAAAAAAAAAACTATAAAAAGATTGGTATATTCAAATGTAAATTGTAAATGTAAATTGTGATCCTCACTTTTCTATTTCGCATAAAGACAGAAGTGGCAAAATAGAGCCTTCATCTTCAAAATTGTTCTAATTTTAATTACAAGTATGTAAGGTTAAAAATCAAACGTAAAGGCTAGCGAAATACCTATAATTTATTTGTGGGAAACTATAAAAGTAGAAATTAATCATGATACACCCATGTGAAGTGTTATTGTTATTGCCTGTTTACACGCGTAATTATACATCACGCTTTGTTTAAATTTGGCAGATGCCGTGTAAAGTTCACATGAAATTGCGTGATTTGGGATAGAAAGTTATCAATTGATTGATAAAAATTAAAAAAATATAATTGCAATTATAAAGATAAAAATATGAAGTAATATTTTCCTGAATTTAAGGATAGTTTTATTGAGTTATATGAACTAATATGATAATATTAGATGTATATACGAAAACTGGCATATTTTCGGTATTTAAGGTAATAAAAATAACATGAATTGCTAAGTTAACCCACGACTTTCCTTTTCAGTGACTCTTCTTTTTCAGTGGGAACAGAGAGTGTAGGGTAAGTATGCCGTCGCGAGGGTAGGGTTTCTGCAAATCCGCTGAAGTCGGTTTCGCGTCGCGCGCGGTACGCGGTACCTTTGTTTGTTTCGTCATTTCCTTAGAGTAGTTTTCTTCGGTTTAAGTTCGAGTAGCATATTTTTCGGTACCGCGTCGGTGAATCGGTAACGCGCCTATGGGATTTTGTAGCGTTTTTTTTGATTTGAGATCTGTGGAAAGATCGCATCCAGAACTAACGTAATGTAGGTTTCTCGTTCTGGATGAGTAATTGTTGACGCGTTTGGAAAACGGGCAAGTTCAGGTGACTGAAATATTGTAATTGAGCGTAATCCATTCGGAGACCCGCGACCGAAATCCTCTCCGAACTAGCTGGCCGACAAGCAGTCACCGCATGAATGGGTTACGGTGCACGGATTGGTTGACCTGTTGGTACCATCCGTTGGCACTACTCAGACTTAACGTCTAGAACCGATGAGAGGTCGGTTCCGCGTCGAGTTGAAAGTAGAAAAGCATTACAAATGGCGCCCAACGTGGGGCCCAAAACATCCTAAGGGGGAAAGAACTTCGCGTCTTCTGACGAGTTGGTCCTTTACGGAGGATGTAAGGTACTTTGGTACTCGAGTCCCACTATCAGGAGCAGTGGAATTGTGTGATACACACTAGAAGTCGCTTCACGTGAGTTGTAGCTTCCGCTCTCCTTTGTTTGATTTTTTTTTTTTTGCGACAGAATCCTTCCGATGTGTTGTCCCAGGTTAACCCCTGTAAGGACCTTCTATTTTCTTGATGGAACTGCCAGTCTGATGGGTTTACCTATCAGCATGGACTCTCAAGAAAATAGAAGGCTACCTTGCCTTTATGTCGCGGAAGGATTCTAACTATTTCTTATGCGTGTTAGACGAGTGGTATCGGTTCAACGTTCGATGGCGTATGCTGGAGTTGCGAAGCCCGGAATGCTTCTACGCGTCGGGAATTTTGACCGCGTACAAAGTCGTTACGGTAGCTCTACCACTTGTCTCGTCGAGTCACTTTAACGTAGTTTAGAGACGGTTTTTTGTAATGTATTTGGGTTTAGGGGATATAAATTTTGTAAATCGACCGAAAGCACCCTTTCTTCGGCAGAATACCACGCACTCTCTTTTCCCGTTGGAGGAGTCGACCACTGAAAAGGAAAGGGTATCAAATAAATCTTTTTTTTTCTTCTCATCCAGTATAAATAGCTCGCCACTATCGGCCACTAAACTAAGATTAAGCTTTTGTATTTATATATTAGGGGTATAGTAATAAGTATTATATTTTATATATTTTAATTTTTCCAGCCATATTAGCACCACATTAAACCCACACGATAATGGCAACGAAGCGGACCCCAGAAAAGCGATGGACACGGTCCAAAACGGTCCAACCCGCGAACTGTGGAATCTGTTTCGAGGACGTAGTGGAGGGCGTACACAGCGTGCGATTGGATTGTGGACATTTATTCCATCGTGCCTGTGTACAACAGCTCCTCCTCACGTCAGAACTGTGTCCCTTATGCCGGCGACCCATAGATCGGTCTGCCCTAGACGTCCCCCTCGGAACGCCCCTACCAACGCGTGGAGCAGTGGCGAAAGGAGCTCCAGAAGCCGAGCCGTCACAACCACTCTTAGACCTGCAAGGAGCAGTAGGCGGTGAAGTTCCGGCTGCAAGTGTCGTGTCCGAGGTGACAACCATGCCTTCCGCCCACTCCATTGACACCCTCGTGGCGTTGATGAGGGATATGTCGGAGAGGATTGGCAACCTGGAGGGAAAGATCCAGAACCTCCCGTTGAGCCAACCACCCAGCCGCGTGAGAACTCCGCTTGGCTGGGAGCCAAATCCCAGTGTGGCGATGCCCCACTCCCGACAATCCGAGCAATGGGTCCCACCCCCAAGGAACTCGGGAATGGATCCCAGAGCTCCCGAATACAGACCGCGACACAGTACCGGACCTCCGTTGGTACCTCCAGCCCCCGAGGCAGTTCAGTACCACAGGTCAATCGAGGATGTGATTCCCCCCGGGAACGCATTGGCACCTTTTCGAGACCCGACGCCTCGTATCATGGAGAGTTGGCGCCTGAACTTTACAGGGTTCAACGATATGATATCGGCGGACCGGTTCCTTTTCCGGATTCAGGCGTTGGTATCCAGCACCCTGGGAGGGGATTCCTCGGCCTTCCTCCGGCATGCACATCTTTTGTTCAGCGGCGACGCTGCCGACTGGTACTGGAGCTTTAAAGAGTCAACGCCACGTCCCACTTGGCACTCTTTCAGTGCAGCCTTCCGCAATCGATTTGAGGATGGCTTCACTGAGAGAGAGCTAAGAGAGCAAATAAAGAAACGGAAACAAGGCGCTCACGAACCGTTCGACCAGTACCACACCAGTATAGTGAGATTGAGCACTCGCCTGCGAAATACCATGCCCGAGGACGAATTAGTAGAAATTATCAGGGAGAACATGCGCTGGGATCTCCAGAACAGCCTGCTACATTTTCCCATCAACACCATACAGGGATTGCGCCTCCATGCGCGAAGACAAGAACACTTGGATGAGCGACGAGGTACCTTCCGCCCACAACCTCGCATAACGGGACCAAATCCCCGAAATCATCACACCGCGGAGTTGATGGCAGCGGACCACCTGCTTGCTGATCCAGTACCAGTACCGAGGAGCGGAGCACCACCGGAGCTTGAGGACCCAGCATTGATTGATCGACCCTCCCTTGAAGCACTTACAAGCCCGACGGTCTGTTGGAACTGCCGACAACCGGGACATCGGTTCTACGCATGTCCAGCGGAGCCGACGCTTTTCTGCTACCGCTGCGGGAAGGCCGACACATACGCACCTGACTGTGCAAATTGCAAAGGGCGAAAAAACTTGCCACCGAGTGCCGCGACCACCCGTCGGCACTCCTAGA